>CM019695.1:51575369-52145369 GCA_009760885.1 Achatina immaculata
AGTTATTGGGCCAATCATAACCAACCATTTGCCAGTTCAAGAAGTCAAGTCTCAAACCTTAGTAGTATAGTAACAGCAGGAGGACACAGTAGTAAGGAAATTAAAATAAGAACAATAGAAGTAGACAAGCTGGAGATGCACTCAGTCATATTTGGAGATCCAAGAAAGATAAGCCAGAAAATCAAATGCAGAATATCCTAACAAACAGGCTATGGAGACGTATTAGAGAAAATGGTAAACAAAGGATTCCCAAGGGAAACAGCCTAGAGGATAGCAAAGAACGGACAAAAGTGGAAATCTCTTGCTACAAGCAAGACATGTGTTTTGTTCATTAAAGGAACGAGAGAGAGAGAGAGAGAGAGAGAGTTTTATTATTTCACTGTTAGCTATATTTGTTTTAATTCTTCATTTTTACATTTATCCACTCATCTACTGATAGATAATTCTTCAATCCTTCCTTAAATCGTCGATAGGAAGGTATGTCTGTCTGTTTGCCTGCCTGCCTGTCTATCTGTCCCCCTATTTGTCTGTCTATGTCTCTCTCTATCTACCTCTGTCTTATCTGTCTGTCTGTTTGTCTGTCAATGTGTATAACAACACCTACATTCTTACACTTGCTCTGCTCTCTTGTATTAAACTTAATTCTTACCAAACTTACCTTCAGCTCTGGCATGTTCTCTATTGTTTCTACTGGGATCTTCAGACTGGACCCCTCATCGCTGGTCATATCATAAGGTATAAGATCTGGAGACAGCTCATGAAACCTCCTAAAAACTCTGACGAATATAACAAACGAAACTTAGGATTATCCCGTAGATGCTAAAGCTTTCAATGATTTAAAATCATCACGCAGGTAAAAGTATGGTAAGCCGCGAAAGTAAAATATTGACAAAAGACTGTGCAAATACAGTATACGATCTGTAGTCAGTTACGCTAAAGCTTTGTAATGATTAAGACGAAATGGAATGATTCAGTCGTTTGGATGTCCCTTGGGGGAACTTTGCCTCCCTCATAGCCCTCTTGTAGTCCTCTCGGTTGTAAGCAAGATGTCCTGCTGCTGATGCATCCATTTGCTGATTATCAGTTATGTCTTGCAGCCATCTTCACCTTGGTCTTCCTCTCTTTCTTTTTCCCATTATGTACCCTTCCAAGACTGCTTTTTCTAAATTCTCATGACGTTTAGTGTGTCCAAAATATTTAAGTTTTCTTTGTTTAATCCTCTTACTAGCCAGCCTTCTTCAATATTTAGTTCTTGTAGTATGGATTTATTTGTTCTTTTTTTTTGTATCCATAACATTTGAAGAACTCTTCTGTAGCATTTACATTCAAGGGTATTAATGTGTTTCTCAGCTGTTTTATTAAGTGTCCAGGTCTCATAGGCATATGTTGCGATGGGAAAGATGCATGCCCTTAAAAAATCTTATTTTTGTAGTTCTGTCTGTTCCTCTCCACAGATTCTTTAGTTGTTTTAATTTCTGAAGAGCGACAGATGTCCTTCTTTGAATTTCCCTCATTGTGTCTCCATTATTAGTTAGTAGTGATCCAAGATATTCAAAACTCTCCACTTCTTGCAATTTTTCCTCAATATATATATATATATATATATATATATATATATAAATCAGCTTGGTTTGTTCTTCTCTTCTAAAGTTCTTTTATTTTCGTTTGCTTTTTTTAAGTTGTTAAGCATGACATTTTAAAAATCTTAATTCTTTGTCTATCCTACTTTGATATTCCATACTTATAAGTGCTAATCTGTGCAAAAGGCAAAAGAAACGTGTAGATGACGAGTCCGTTTTTTTAAAAAAACTATTTCATTTCCAGATTCAATAGAAATATCAAGATCTTTGAATTAATCTCGTTTGATATATTCTACTAAAACTGAAATTAAATTTGCAAAAAGATTATTTAAGCAATCAAATAATCACAGGAAACTTGCCTTAGAATGTCCGTCCGAGTAAAGAACGTACAGTCCTGCCAGAAAAAATTGAGAAGAAAAATGTGAAGCTACAAAATATGGAGTTTTTTCTTTCCTTCATTTGTACAAATTACCAACATACACATCCACTCATCAAGATCTATATCGACTGATATTACTACTCTGTCATTACTACTACTACTACTACTACTACTACTACTATTACTACTACTACTATTACTACTACTACTACTGCCATTACCACTACCACCACTACTACTACTACTACCACTACTACTACTACTACCACTAACACTACTACTACTACTATTACTACTACCACTACCACTACTACTACTACTACTACCACCACCACTACTACTACTACTACTACTACTACTACCACTAATACTACTACTATTACTACTACCACTACTACTACTACTACCACTAATACTACTACTATTACTACTCCCACTAATACTACTACTACTACTACTACCACTAACACTACTACTACTACTACTACTACTATCACTACCACTACTACTACTACTACTATTACTACAACCACTACTACTACTACCACTACCACTACCACTATTACTACTACCACTACCACTACTACTACTACCACTATCACTACTACTACTACTACCACTACCACTACTACTAGTACTACTACTACTACTACTACCACTACTATTACTACCACTACCACTACCACTACTACTACTACCATTACCACTACCACCACTACTACTACTACTACTACTACTACTACCACTGCTACTACTACTACTACCACTTTTACTACTACTACTACTATTACTACTACTACTACTACCACTTCTATTACTACTACTACTACTATTACTAACTACTACTACTACTACTGCTACTACTAACTACTACTACTAACTACTACTACTGCTACTACTAACTACTACTACTACTACATTCTTACAAACCTGATAAACTTCAAGCTGAGACTCGGTGAATGTCGACGCTTTATTGCCCATCTTTGCAAGGGAAGACAACCAAAGGTCAAGGGAGACAATCAGACATCTTCTACACGATACCTGCAGCAGGCCACACTATGACGTTTTAATTTTTCTCTGAATTTAAGTCAGTTTTCTAAACAAAAAGAAATAAATAAAGAATATTGCTCATAATTGGTGACATCTCCCTTGTAATCTATCAAGTGAAAGAAAAATACGATAAGAAATATACAACAGGATATGTCATTATCAATTATCATTATCTGTTGAGATATAAAATCAAGGTCGCCTTGCTGACAACCAGTTTGCTGAGAGACTACAAAACACACAGTTTTTACACATATGTTCACGCCTGCCCCAGAAAAGTGTCCTCATAAATGTTAAATTAAACTAGAAGAGAATTTCCCTCAACGACATACAGAATTTCTCACCCAACACCATAATTTCCTAAGTTTGTCGTATTCCCCACAGCGTCGCAGGAAGTAAAACAAGAAGGATTCTGGGACATGTTCTCCAGGTTGTTTTATTTCAGCACTGGTTAAAGGCCAGACAATTCTCATGGAGTTTTCAGTAGTAATAATCAGTTAGATAGCACTCTTTTTTAAAATAATTAGAAAATTATATTATTTTATTGTTATTCTGGGAGATAGTAAGAATTCAGTCGGGAAACTAACTAATCCTATTAAAAACATTGTATTTTCATTTCTTCCCCCCTCATTTTTTGTGTGTGTCTGTTTCAGTGTAGTGTGAAAGAGGTGCTATTATCTACTACAAATGATAAAGTTTGATGAAGCAAAGACTAGCATTGTACTGCGGAAGAGAGTATACCATTATCAGGCATTCTCCTGCCCCCCCCTTCCCCTTCCCCCACAACCCACACACACACACACACACACACACTCACTCCACTGATGAACATAACTATTAGCTTCAAAACAAAGGGGCACTAACTCAATGAACCGGATACAGAAATGTTTGTTGGCCGAGTAGGACATGGGTATTCATTAAAACAATGGGAGGTTTTCTCATTCACTGCGGGCTGTTCGATGGCGGGTCACCCCTCCTCTCTCCCTCATTCCCAGGAGACATACTTGGGCAAGATTACATCGTGTTCCCAAGCCAATATTATCACTGGCTGGGCGTGGCTGATGACATGACACGTGACACAGTGTGACGTCACGAAATTGACGTGAATAACCAGAATTGTATAAACACTGTGCAAACGTAATTTACAGGGGGGAAAAAATCCTCGTTTCCATTGCATTTTGGGGACAGGGTGTTAGGTCCCTATTTCTAAAACCATTTGGACATGAAAGCAATATCACGTCTGGCCGCATTTACCTTCCCATATGGCATCTTCTTTAGAGACTGGCCGGACCCTGGGATCTTTTCGCAATGTACAGCAGGTAAGGTATAATCACAATCAGCAGATATAATCACATTCAGCAGATATAATCACAATCAGCAGATATAATCATAATCAGCAGATATAATCACAATCAGCAGATATAATCATAATCAGCAGATATAATCACATTCAGCAGATATAATCACAATCAGCAGATATAATCATAATCAGCAGATATAATCACATTCAGCAGATATAATCACATTCAGCAGATATAATCACAATCAGCAGATATAACCATAATCAGCAGGTATAAGCATAATCAGTAAATATACTAATAACTATAAACTGTGATAGATACGAAATAAAATTATTTCAAGAAGCCAACCATGCATAAAAATATTTGATATAAAAAGTTCAAAATCTGCGTTTTAATACAATTCAAATCTTTATCAGTCATATGCATGCCCCTTGCGGAACTTTCCCTAACTAACAGCTCTCTTGTAGGCCACTCGGGTGTAAGGAAGATGCTCTGCTGCTGATGCATCCATCATCATCGATCTTGCAGCCATCTTCGCCTTAGTCTTCCTTTCTTTCTTTTTCCCATTATGTACGCCTCCAAGACTGTCTTCTCTAGATTCTCATGATATTTAATATGACCAAAATGTTTACATTTTCTCTATTTAATCTTCTTTACTAGCCAGCCTTCTTCAATATTAAGTTCTTATAGTATGGATATATTTGTTCTTTTCTTGTATCCACGATATTTGAAGAACTCTTCTGTAGCATTTACATTCAAATGCATCTATGTGTTTCTCAGCTGTTTTGTTAAGTGTCCAGGTCTCATAGGCATATGTTGCGATGGGAAAGATGCACGCCCTTAAAAATCTTATTTTTGTAGTTCTGTCTGTTCCTCTCCACAGATTCTTTAGTTGTTTTACTTTCTGAAGAGCGACAGATGTCCTCCTTTTAATTTCCCTCATTGTATCTCCATTATTAGTTAGTAGTGATCCAAGATATTCAAAACTCTCCACTTCTTCCAATTTTTCCTCATTGATGCATATTTCAGCTGCCTTATTTGTTTTGTCAGTTGTCATCAATTTTGTTTTCTTCGCATTAAGATAGAGGTTTTGCTCTTCGCTGTTCTTACGGACTGACATAATTAGTTTTTCCATTCCTCTTTGTGTTGTGGACAGTAAAACTGTGTCATCAGCATATCTAATCTCTGGTATTTCATAACCTCCAATTGTTATGACATCGTAATATTCTTTGTCTACATCTTCTCTAACTGAGCTGATGGTCTGCATGAAGGATCGTGTACTCTGGAGAAGCATAATAGCAACGCCAGTCGGCACAGCACCTATTGATGATGATGATGATGATGATCTTCTCTAATATTTCTCATTATGTTTTCGGTATACAAATTAAATAAGTACGGCGACAGTATGCAGCTCTGAACGTCAAACCAAGTTGTTGTTTCACCATTTATTCTCACTGCTGCCTGTTGGTCTAGATACAGCAGTGATATTAATCAAAAGTGTTGGAAATCCTATTTTTTTCCATTATTTCCCAAACTTTCTAGTCTTTGAATAGTCCATAAAAGATGAATTTAGATTCACATTAAATTCTCTGCATTTCCTTCCTATTAATCTTTTATTGAATAAATGATCTATTGTCCCTCTTCCGTGTCTAAAACAAGTATCCACGATATTTGAAGAACTCTTCTGTAGCATTTACATTCAAATGCATCTATGTGTTTCTCAGCTGTTTTGTTAAGTGTCCAGGTCTCATAGGCATATGTTGCGATGGGAAAGATGCACGCCCTTAAAAATCTTATTTTTGTAGTTCTGTCTGTTCCTCTCCACAGATTCTTTAGTTGTTTTACTTTCTGAAGAGCGACAGATGTCCTCCTTTTAATTTCCCTCATTGTATCTCCATTATTAGTTAGTAGTGATCCAAGATATTCAAAACTCTCCACTTCTTCCAATTTTTCCTCATTGATGCATATTTCAGCTGCCTTATTTGTTTTGTCAGTTGTCATCAATTTTGTTTTCTTCGCATTAAGATAGAGGTTTTGCTCTTCGCTGTTCTTACGGACTGACATAATTAGTTTTTCCATTCCTCTTTGTGTTGTGGACAGTAAAACTGTGTCATCAGCATATCTAATCTCTGGTATTTCATAACCTCCAATTGTTATGACATCGTAATATTCTTTGTCTACATCTTCTCTAACTGAGCTGATGGTCTGCATGAAGGATCGTGTACTCTGGAGAAGCATAATAGCAACGCCAGTCGGCACAGCACCTATTGATGATGATGATGATGATGATGATCTTCTCTAATATTTCTCATTATGTTTTCGGTATACAAATTAAATAAGTACGGCGACAGTATGCAGCTCTGAACGTCAAACCAAGTTGTTGTTTCACCATTTATTCTCACTGCTGCCTGTTGGTCTAGATACAGCAGTGATATTAATCAAAAGTGTTGGAAATCCTATTTTTTTCCATTATTTCCCAAACTTTCTAGTCTTTGAATAGTCCATAAAAGATGAATTTAGATTCACATTAAATTCTCTGCATTTCCTTCCTATTAATCTTTTATTGAATAAATGATCTATTGTCCCTCTTCCGTGTCTAAAACAAGTTTCGACCATACTGGTTTTTCCTTCTATTTTCATATGAAGTGTACTCATTGTGAATTTTAGTAGACTTTCACTGGCACAACTAATTAGGGCAACAATAGTTAGTGCATAATTTCCATTCTTTTGGCGAAATAATTGAATGTCATATCTTTTTACGTAGTGCATGATAGATTGTTGCACATTCTTTTCCTCTTGCTTTAATAAGTTCAGCTTTTATCTCATCAGATCCTGGTGATTTACCATTTTTCAGATTCTTTATTGTCCATAAAATTTCTTCTTTTGTCAGTTCGGGTTCTCTCTCTCCAATAATAATTCATATTGTTTATTTTTGCTTTCACAGTCAGTTGTATCACACATTCCTCTGCAATAGTCCTTACATCTTTCTCGAATTTCTTCTGTCTCTGACAAGGTTTTCCCCATCTCGTCACAAATTACATTTAGTTTAGGAGTGACATTTCTCGTTAATGTCTTCATTTCTTTAAACATTTCACTATCTCTTCCACACTTCTGATGTCCTTCTATTCTGTCACAACAATCTTGTATGTATTGTTATTTTGTTTTGTCTTATGTTTCTTCTTATTTCTTTTGTTAAAGAGTTATATTTCTCTTTGTTGTTATTTGTCACTTTTCATTTTGTCTTCATTTCTCTACGTTGTTTTATTAGTTCTAATGTGCCTGTTGTAATCCATTCACTCTTTTGTGTTTTCTTTACTGGAACCATATCTACAGCTGCTGTTATTAAGATATCTCTGGCCTGCATGGCCAATTCATCTGGTGTCATCTCCTCCTGTACAGCCATCATGATTTCGAAACGGTTACTTCACTTCTTTATGATATTTTTCTGGTATTTTCGTAAGATCAAAGCGGAGTTCTCTTGATATCCTAACTGTCCGGTAGAGTTTTTGTTCATACTTGATCTCCACCTTCTTTGCACTAAAATATAATCTATTTGATTCTTGGTTTTCCCATCAGATAATGAATGACTTCTTCTTCTGCTGCTGATATAGGTGCATATATCTGGATGATTGTTACATTTCTAGGAGTGTTCTTAAGTCTGATTATGAGGATTCTATCACTTACTGGATTGTAACCTAGTAATGCTTTTGATGTTGATTTGTCCAAGTAAAACGCCACTCCATTCTTTCCTCCTAATTCTCCACCAGAGTATATAAAGATATTATCATTCTCGCTCTTAAAATGTCACGATCCTTTCCATCGATGTTCGCAGATTTCCAAAATGTGTATCCCCGTTCTTTTCATCTCGTCACTTATTATTTGATACTTTCCCTCATACATACTTCTTACATTCCATGTTCCTACTCTTATTTTTCTTTTTATTTTGATACAGGGGTTTTCCTTAGTAACACTGTCAGGATTTTGTCCGTCATCACAATTACTAGTACTGACCTCTGTCTCACACTCTTCCCCAGTGTTAAAATTAGATCTATCTGGCCTGGGGACTCACCACCAGATCTTTTTCCTATCTGACCTTCCATGTTGCTGTTTGGGTTTCTTGATATATTTCCAGAAGATAGTTTACCATTGCTTTCCTTCCGGGCAGTGACTGTACTAGTCATTGATCGTAGCCATTGTCCCGTTGAGATCATCTGCCTACCATCATAGAATGGTGACCATAACCAACATTATCTGTCAGCTGCTCTCCCATTCCATCCACCACCTGCTCCCACGGCTTCACGTCACCCTGATCGGGAGGCTATACGGGTACTCCACCTTGCCCAAGATGTCCCGTAAACTGACGGAAATAAGGAGGCGTCTTACTTTTCCTTTGATAGGGATACCCCTACCCCGCTAACCGCTCAAACCTTTCTGTTGATTAAATAATTCAGTAGATGAAACTGAGGTACGCTAAAATTTCGTATTCATGACAGTCTCGTTTTTTTCTACCAGCTACAAGAAATAGCTTGCTTCAATCTGACACAAAATCACAGTTTACTGAATCACAAAGTATAGTCTTTGATTGAGTCTCACATTTAATTTCATGCTTGAGATTATAGCTGAAGAACAATTACTTAATTTAAAAAATTAATACAGAAACAGAAAAACTAATTATTTATCTTTTTTTTTTTAAATGTATCCCTCTTAGACAAATATGGCTGAGTGTAAACTGAAGTTACTGTTTGCCTATGAAATCGTATTCAGCGCGATCCTAACATAATCCACAACAGATGAGCAAATCCTACTCAACGTGATCCTAACATAATCCACAACAGATGAGCAAATCCTACTCAACGTGATCCTAACATAATCCACAACAGATGAGCAAATCCTACTCAACGTGATCCTAACATAATCCACAACAGATGAGCAAATCCTACTCAACGTGATCCTAACATAATCCACAACAGATGAGCAAATCCTACTCAACGTGATCCTAACATAATCCACAACAGATGAGCAAATCCTACTATGTTAACCGGATTAACAAATCACTTGTAGAACAGGAACACTTAAGACTGAACACTGCAGGAGGTCTGGATGACCTCACCACTAAACTACGACTATAATACCAAGTGACCTTCGATAACGCGCAAGTGATTGTCTAACCAGGGACGTGAAGGGCCAGGTTTGGCCCTTGGGTCACTTACAGCTGGGCCTTCTATCCGAACACGGAAAGGAATCTCATATAAGTACGTATAAGTCTTTTTATGTATGTATTTCGTAATTGCTTTATACACTTAAGCAACATTCCGAGCCCTAAGGGTACACATTCCCCACCAACCCGCCTTTTTTTCTCGCTGGGCCCTGTATCGGGAAATCAAGTTTCCATCATCAAATTCCAATTAGCGATAGGCCCTCAACAGACAAACGTTATCGACGGCTCTTTCATTTTTCTCGATAGATAGCCTGCGCTATGTAAACCAGATTCGTATAGTGTTATAAACTACCTACAAGTAAATGTACAGAGAGAGAAAAAATAAATTGCTGTAGCAGTTTGAACCTTCCTATCAAGGGCAATCAATATCCAGGGACAATGCCAAGGGAAACATCACATGAAGCGGAGTGCTTCATCTAACATGGCGGGCTGATAATGTGTGTGCCACAGCTGATTAAAATTGTGGCTTGTCTTTTCATTTCTTTATTTATACAAAACTAATGTAAAGAAACGAAATAGCATAGATTCCATGAAATAAGAATATTTTAAAATAAAATAAGTCGATTATACAAGTTGATACATCCAAAGGAATTCATGGAAAAAAATGTATGTTGGCTGAATGCAGAATGTATTTACGACAGGAAATATGGTTGGTAAAAGCCCAGTATGCTCATGTTGTTCATCTGAAAAGTTTGTATCCTACATTTCTGTTACAGAACTGTTAAAATATGCCGCCTATCTTCTGCCTGCACGGCCAGCCACACCAAAACTGTCAATGTATTATGAAAAAAGAACAATGTAATCAAGCACAACTCTCCAATGTAGGGAAACATAAATGTTCCGGCCGGTGACTACTTCAAGAATGTTCAGTTTTTTTCTGTTGCTCACAAGGAACCACCATTACGTTCCAGCGCTCATCTGACATCTAGCACAGTTACTCCTCGACTAGAGCACTCATCTATCATCTAGCACAGTTACTCCTCGACTAGAGCACTCATCTGTCATCTAGCACAGTTACTCCTCGACTAGAGCACTCATCTGTCATCTAGCACAGTTACTCCTCGACTAGACCACTCATATGACATCTAGCACAGTTACTCCTCGACTAGACCACTCATATGACATCTAGCACAGTTACTCCTCGACTAGACCACTCATATGACATCTAGCACAGTTACTCCTCGACTAGAGCGCTCTTTTTTCTTCTAGCACAGTTACTCCTCGACTAGAGCACTCATCTGTCATCTAGCACAGTTACTCCTCGACTCCAGCACTCTTCTGACATCTACTACAGCGACTCCTCGACTCACTGCTCATCTGACATCTAGCACAGATGTTGCTTAGCTCCATTGTTCATCTGACATCTAGCACAGATGTTGCTTAGCTCCATTGTTCATCTGACATCTAGCACAGATGTTGCTTAGCTCCATTGTTCATCTGACATCTAGCACAGATGTTGCTTAGCTCCATTGTTCATCTGACATCTAGCACAGATGTTGCTTAGCTCCATTGTTCATCTGACATCTAGCACAGATGTTGCTTAGCTCCATTGTTCATCTGACATCTAGCACGGTTGTTATTTTCCCCCCAGTGTTATTTTGACAAATCGCTGGGTCACATGACATTAGTCTAACAATGGTTAGGTTTGGGTAGGTCTTTGGGTAGAGGTTACCGCATAAAAAATAACTCATAAACAACCAGGTTTATAAAACTGGTCTCCCGATAACTCCAGAACTCACGCACGCACGCACACACACATGTGTATGTGATTATAAGTGATTAAATTATGATTAAAAAGCAAAATAATATTAAAATATTGAAAACCGAAAGTCAGCAGCACATCTCTATGTAAGATATATTATGTGTTCGAGACATTTATCGCATTTCACCTAACACTTTACATTTTACTTTGCAGAATGAATGAATCATTCACAAAGCCAAGAACCTAAGAAAGATTATTATGGTAACTTGGTGCTGAAAAAAAAGAAAGGGAGACGACTATTGTTATTTTGGTTCTAAGCCAGCCTCGAACGCATGTTTTCAGAAGTAAAGTCATGTTAATATACCCTTGCTAAAGTTAATAAACCCTTGCTAATGTAAAAGCTGACAGGTCAAGGAAAATATGGGCACTAACACCATATCCCTGCGTGCCTCTAAGGCATGACAGGATTACCTTTACCTTTAATGTTAATAAACTTTTACTAATGTTAATAAATGGTTAAAATGCCCAGAGAAAGTATTTGTAGTTCATATTTTAAAATAAAATAATTGGTAAATTTGTTAAGGAAATGAATGTTTTATGTTGCAACCGTAGCCACATTTTGTGTCGAGAAAGCAGAGTTACCTGGTGAGATTCACAATGACACAGGTCACAACACACACAAACTGGATTGTCAAAGGAGAAAAAAAAAAGGTCAGAAGTTTTCTTTACCGTTTCAACTGCTCCTTGTTAAGTATCCGTAACTCTCTAACGGTGAAGTCTTCTGAGCACAGGGAAAGAGCAGAAAACAATATATGGTATCATAGTAATGATTGTTCAGGGATAGCTAAGTTAGCCCAGGCAGGTTAGAGTGCGGAGAAACCGGTACTTATCAGGTTAGTTGCATGTTTTGCTTAATAAGTTCAGTAGGGAAAACATCCAGTAGCACAGTCTTGGACCAAAACTCTTTTGATAGGAAGTTCGCGAAAACTGTGGTGCTTTTAGTAACCTATTTTTTAAAATAATATACAAGCTGATTACCCGGCGTTGCCTGGATATTTATTTATCCCAATCAACAAAGTTCTATTCATTTCTACATCCTTCTAGACAGTTATACAACGTTCTATTCATTTCCACGGCCTACTAGAAGGTTCTACATAGGTCTCTTCAGTTCCACAATCTTCTAAGAGGTTCTACGATGTACTATTCATTTCCACAACCATCTAGAAGGTTCTACAGAGTATAGACGGTTCTGCAGAGTTCTATTCCTTCTATTCGACTAAACATGGGCTTAATTGTCATCAGGACTGTCACTAATCCGCCTAGCGACCCCGAACACTTTGGATTCAACCTAATCTCTGTCAGTCTGGATATTTATTTTCCACCACTTCACATCCCCCCTCCCCCTAATGCCGATGGGGGATAAACTTGTGAATGTCACCAGAAAACTATAGATTCGACACTAATATCGTTCATTTTCGATTATTTTTGCATGTCACCCCGACCCTTAATGTTCATAGGGGTGTCCTAGGGGTGATCTAACCCCCCACGGTCCAGATTGTAGGTCATCTGTGTGCCAGGACTGGTTGACATTGCTCCTGGTGTTCCAGCTTGATGCTCTAACACACACACACACGCATTCATTTACAGAGTACTCGCCAAATTATAGTCGCGTCTCGTCCGCCCGCGTCCCTCACTTGGCGGGAAATACGGTCAATCCACAAGAAGAAGACAGTCAGCATTGACTGGACATAAAGTGAGAAGGGAAGGTCTTGATAACATCGTAGCCAACGAAAAGATGAAAGGAAAACGAAGCAGCGGAAGACTGAATGAGAAGATCACGGACATAGTGACACGACAGCATGACAGAAAATCATCAAGTTGATTTTTAAAAAAACTGTGATTTCTCAAAGCATGAACACCAAAAGTGTATCTGAAAACCGAAAGTCAGCAGCACATCTCTATGTAAGATATATTATGTGTTCGAGACATTTATCGCATTTCACCTAACACTTTACATTTTACTTTGCAGAATGAATGAATCATTCACAAAGCCAAGAACCTAAGAAAGATTATTATGGTAACTTGGTGCTGAAAAAAAAGAAAGGGAGACGACTATTGTTATTTTGGTTCTAAGCCAGCCTCGAACGCATGTTTTCAGAAGTAAAGTCATGTTAATATACCCTTGCTAAAGTTAATAAACCCTTGCTAATGTAAAAGCTGACAGGTCAAGGAAAATATGGGCACTAACACCATATCCCTGCGTGCCTCTAAGGCATGACAGGATTACCTTTACCTTTAATGTTAATAAACTTTTACTAATGTTAATAAATGGTTAAAATGCCCAGAGAAAGTATTTGTAGTTCATATTTTAAAAATAAAATAATTGGTAAATTTGTTAAGGAAATGAATGTTTTATGTTGCAACCGTAGCCACATTTTGTGTCGAGAAAGCAGAGTTACCTGGTGAGATTCACAATGACACAGGTCACAACACACACAAACTGGATTGTCAAAGGAGAAAAAAAAAAGGTCAGAAGTTTTCTTTACCGTTTCAACTGCTCCTTGTTAAGTATCCGTAACTCTCTAACGGTGAAGTCTTCTGAGCACAGGGAAAGAGCAGAAAACAATATATGGTATCATAGTAATGATTGTTCAGGGATAGCTAAGTTAGCCCAGGCAGGTTAGAGTGCGGAGAAACCGGTACTTATCAGGTTAGTTGCATGTTTTGCTTAATAAGTTCAGTAGGGAAAACATCCAGTAGCACAGTCTTGGACCAAAACTCTTTTGATAGGAAGTTCGCGAAAACTGTGGTGCTTTTAGTAACCTATTTTTTAAAATAATATACAAGCTGATTACCCGGCGTTGCCTGGATATTTATTTATCCCAATCAACAAAGTTCTATTCATTTCTACATCCTTCTAGACAGTTATACAACGTTCTATTCATTTCCACGGCCTACTAGAAGGTTCTACATAGGTCTCTTCAGTTCCACAATCTTCTAAGAGGTTCTACGATGTACTATTCATTTCCACAACCATCTAGAAGGTTCTACAGAGTATAGACGGTTCTGCAGAGTTCTATTCCTTCTATTCGACTAAACATGGGCTTAATTGTCATCAGGACTGTCACTAATCCGCCTAGCGACCCCGAACACTTTGGATTCAACCTAATCTCTGTCAGTCTGGATATTTTATTTTCCACCACTTCACATCCCCCCTCCCCCTAATGCCGATGGGGGATAAACTTGTGAATGTCACCAGAAAACTATAGATTCGACACTAATATCGTTCATTTTCGATTATTTTTGCATGTCACCCCGACCCTTAATGTTCATAGGGGTGTCCTAGGGGTGATCTAACCCCCCACGGTCCAGATTGTAGGTCATCTGTGTGCCAGGACTGGTTGACATTGCTCCTGGTGTTCCAGCTTGATGCTCTAACACACACACACACGCATTCATTTACAGAGTACTCGCCAAATTATAGTCGCGTCTCGTCCGCCCGCGTCCCTCACTTGGCGGGAAATACGGTCAATCCACAAGAAGAAGACAGTCAGCATTGACTGGACATAAAGTGAGAAGGGAAGGTCTTGATAACATCGTAGCCAACGAAAAGATGAAAGGAAAACGAAGCAGCGGAAGACTGAATGAGAAGATCACGGACATAGTGACACGACAGCATGACAGAAAATCATCAAGTTGATTTTTAAAAAAACTGTGATTTCTCAAAGCATGAACACCAAAAGTGTATCTGAACACCAAAAGTGTATCATTGTGGCTCTTGATGTCAGTAAACAGCCAACTCCAGTCAGTTTTACTATTATTTTCTGAACCTTGAATAATCTTCACAAAACACAGAAAATTTCATGAACATAATGCACATAATTTTAACTTACCAGTCATAGAAGTTGACAGGTAAAACAACAGAACTTATAAATCACAGCAGTTGACAAATAACACAACAGAACTTATAAATCACAGCAGTTGACAAATAACACAACAGAACTTATAAATCACAGCAGTTGACAAATAACACAACAGAACTTATAAATCACAGCAGTTGACAAGTAAAACAACAGAACTTATAAATCACATCACTTGACAAGTAAAGCAACAGAACTTATAAATCACATCATTTGACAAGTAAAGCAACAGAACTTATAAATCACATCACTTGACAAGTAAAGCAACAGAACTTACAAATCACAGCAGTTGACAAGTAAAGCAACAGAACTTATAAATCACAGCAGTTGACAAGTAAAACAACAGAACTTATAAATCACATCACTTGACAAGTAAAACAACAGAACTTATAAATCACATCACTTGACAAGTAAACCAACAGAACTTATAAATCACAGCAGTTGACAAATAACACAACAGAACTTATAAATCACAGCAGTTGACAAATAACACAACAGAACTTATAAATCACAGCAGTTGACAAGTAAAACAACAGAACTTATAAATCACATCACTTGACAAGTAAAACAACAGAACTTATAAATCACAGCAGATGACAAGTAAAACAACAAAACTTATAAATCACAGCAGTTGACAAGTAAAACAACAGAACTTATAAATCACAGCAGATGACAAGTAAAACAACAAAACTTATAAATCACAGCAGATGACAAGTAAAACAACAAAACTTATAAATCACAGCAAATGACAAGTAAAACAACAGAACTTATAAATCACAGCAGATGACAAGTAAAACAACAAAACTTATAAATCACAGAAGTTGACAAGTAAAACAACAGAACTTATAAATCACAGCAGATGACAAGTAAAACAACAAAACTTATAAATCACAGCAGATGACAAGTAAAACAACAAAACTTATAAATCACAGCAGTTGACAAGTAAAACAAAAAAAATTATAAATCACAGCAGATGACAAGTAAAACAACAAAACTTATAAATCACATCACTTGACAAGTAAAACAACAGAACTTATAAATCACAGCAGATGACAGGTAAAACAACAAAACTTATAAATCGCAGCAGTTGACAAGTAAAACAATAGAGCTTATAAATCACATCACTTGACAAGTAAAGCAACAAAACTTATAAATCACAGCAGTTGACAAGTAAAACAACAGAACTTATAAATCACAGCAGTTGACAAGTAAAACAATAGAACTTATAAATCACATCACTTGACAAGTAAAATAACAGAACTTATAAATCACAGCAGTTGACAAGTAAAACAACAGAACTTATAAATCACATCACTTGACAAGTAAAACAACAGAACTTATAAATCACAGCAGTTGACAAATAACACAACAGAACTTATAAATCACAGCAGTTGACAATTAACACAACAGAACTTATAAATCACAACAGTTGACAAATAACACAACAGAACTTACAGATCACAGCAGTTGACAAATAACACAACAGAACTTACAGATCACAACAGTTGACAAGTAAAACATTAGAGCTCACAAATCACAGCATTTGACAAGTAAAACAACAGAACTTACAAATCACAGCAGTTGACAAGTAAAACAACAGAACTTACAAATCACAGCAGTTGACAAGTAAAACAAGAGAAAATTCATAAGTGATGTATAGTTTAAGACTGAGGATTTCGCTAAATATAATCATATTAATCAAACAATCAGCTGGGATGTATTATTATTGTGCCAAATAATCAGTCGTATCACACCATTACTATAAAAATGTAAAAATACAACCTGAAAGTCTGTTGAAGCAGTAGATATCAGAATGAATCCATTGTATCGTTTGCGATCTAAGTCTTCATATCCGAAACCAGGACACCAGAGAAAACTAAAGTCTTTACGACTTCTGTCTGTTTTAAATTGTATTCAGTGTTCAGTCACGTTGTAGTGATGGTATTTATCTGAGCTTGTGATAGCAACCCGATAACGAGGCGACGTAATCAGAGCGGACTGGCTGGTTTAATCTGGTTATTGATTGCTTAATTAGTGGGAGCAATCGACGAGAGGGAGAGCCTAAACACAGGCGCTCTCACAAACAGGCGTGAACTGGTTGTAGAGAGCTTAAGTTCCTCAAATCATTTTATGCGCTCAGATAACTTGTTAGCTCTGTCATAGAGAGCCAAGCAACCATACAACCATCTATACCTCATTATCCATTTTCAGAGTGGTGTTTCGGCCATTTTCAAAATGTTGAAATGTAATGAGGTTGATTCTTGGCTTCTGACAATTCGCGACTTGTCCATTTTTCTAGGATAGAGCTGTTGCTGCAGTAGAAAGAGTTTTCTTTGCACGGTCTTTGTCGATGAACCTAGCTAATGCCTTTTAATTTTGTCATAGTTCTTTTATACTGGTAAACTTCCGGCTTCCGTGTCATTAAGGCATACAAGTGATACGGAGTTAGGCCCGTATTTCCAAGAGCTTCGGGACATGAAAGTCTGATGTGCTCAGTATCACGCCTGACTGCGTTTATTTTTCACAGATTTCTCTGGTACCCATTTTTAGAGGCTGGGTGGGCCCTGGGCCTTTTTGTTGTGAACCAGAAAAAAAAACTCATCCCTGGGACTTGAACCCTGCGCCACTGAACTGGAAACTATTAATGGTCGATCACACTGCTTTTTGTTCTTCATTGCGGTCGTGTATGTGTGTTTTAATACACTTTTTTCATTCAGCTTTTGTATTAATAAAATGTACTATCATTGTTTTTCATCTAGTCATTATTCTTAAATCTTTGGATGTATTTGGACATGGCAGGCTAAGTTTTTGACTTATGTTTAAAGCAAGGAATATATATAGGACTTATGTTTAAAGCAAGGGATATATACAGGATTTATGTTTAAAGCAAGGGATATATACAGGATTTATGTTTAAAGCAAGGGATATATACAGGATTTATGTTTAAAGCAAGGAATATATATAGGACTTATGTTTAAAGCAAGGAATATATACAGGATTTATGTTTAAAGCAAGGGATATATACAGGATTTATGTTTAAAGCAAGGGATATATACAGGACTTACGTTTAAAGCAAGGGATATATACAGGACTTATGTTTAAAGCAAGGGATATATACAGGACTTATGTTTAAAGCAAGGGACATATACAGGACTTATGTTTAAAGCAAGGGATATATACAGGACTTATGTTTAAAGCAAGGGATATATACAGGACTTATGTTTAAAGCAAAGGATATATACAGGTTCACTTTTGTTTGCCGATGTCATCAAGCGCAGATGAATGTACTGAGGAGAAGATCAGAGCATAGCAGGAAACAATGAGGCTTTTCTACGGTAAACTAAGAGAAAACAGTTTTGTAGGATTAGACCTGGAAAAATGGTACACAAAGCACTTTAGTGAGACGTAAGAGAAAGAAAAATCACAAGAGAATTACCTGGGATTCGAACACGGACTCATGTAGGACAAGCAGCCGTCTAGCCACGAGAGAACAGCGTAGTAACCAACTTTGCCAACTCTCACAGAGGTTAGATTTATGCGTCCGTGTTCGAATCCCAGGTAATTCTCTTGTGATTTTTCTCTCTCTCACGTCTCACTAAAGTGCTTTGTCTACCATTTTTTCGAGGTCTAATCCTACAAAACTGTGTTCTCTTACTTTAGAGCACTAGTAGACGTTGGGGGGGGGGGTGTAAGAATGATGATTAATCAGACAGTCAGACAGCCAACCATTCAGATAATCACCCAACCAGACAATCAGCCAGTTAGTTTATCAACCAATCTACCAACCACATTAAGTCAGACAATCAGCCAGTCAACCAATCGCCCAGTCAGACAATCAGCCAACCAAACAATCGGCAAGTCAGCTAATCAACCAACTGACCATTCAGATAATCACCCAACCAGACAATCAGCCAGTCAGTTTATCAACCAATCAACTAACCACATAAGTAGGATAATCAGTCAAGAAACCACCCAGCCAGTTAGTTAATCAGCCAACCAACCAACCAACAAATCAACCAACCAACCAACCAGCCACCACCCAACCAATCAGTCAGCCAAACCAATTGGCTAGTCAGACAATCAGCCAACTAATCAAAAGGCCAGATAATCAACCAATCAATCAGCCAACCTGCCAGATCATTAGGCAACCAACGTACCAGTTAAACAATCAGTCACCCAACCAACCAGACAGTCTGTCTACCAACATATCAGTCAGACAATCAGTCAACAAATCAATCAGCCAGCCAATCAGTTAGCCAACAAATCAGCTAGAGATTCAAGCTGTTAGTCAGTCAATCAATCACCAACCAGCCAGACAACCAGTCAAACAACCGAAAAGCTAGACAATCAGTCAACCAACGAACCAAACAGACAATCAACCAATTAACGAGCCAGACCAATCAAACAGACATTCAACCAACCAACCAGTCAATCATCCGACCAGCCAGTCAGACAATTATTCAAAGAAACCAAAACATCTAATCAAATCAATCATTCAGTCAATCAATCAACCAGTTAACCATCCAATCAACCAGCAAACTAATCAGTAAACCTATCAACTTATATTTACAAGATCTGCATTTGAACTGGTCATTCCCATTAAATACTGGGCCCAATGAAGACCTATAATCCACCTTCCTATAAATCTGCAACCTCCCTGACTGTCGACGATTCAGTATCTCACCCCTAGGTGGTTTATGTGAAGTAAAGAGTCCATATATGGACATTTCTCTAGTCACATTTTCCAGTCATTTCTATGTGAGTTTTTCGTTATACGTTTTTACTTTCCACCAAGTACATGCATTATCCATTATGTCTTTGAAGTCTTCCTTAGTTCACCTTTAAACGTTTTTGTTTTCATCATCATCATCATCATCATCATCAATGATGATATAGGCACAACTCTGCATCCTGTCTTAGTTTTGTCACCAGAGAAGGAAAATTCCCAGAATTCCCGCTAGATAAGAGTAGTTCTTAGAATCCCCTCCTTCCATCCCTCTTTCTCTCTCTCTCTTTCTCTTTCTCTCTCTCTCTTTTTTTCTTTCTCTTTTTCTCTCTCTCTTTCTCTCTCATTTTAGGGAAGAAATTAGTATTCTAAAATCTTCATTACCGACCCCTAATTGCGACCTGAGCGTGTTGAAAACTTACAGCGACAGTAAATGTGTAAAGCTAAAACAAATTAATATTCCTTTCCTCACAGTCGGTGAGGTTTATAACTACATCCGGTCCTTAAAGAACACTAACTCAGCAGGATGTGATGACATTAGTAACAAGATACTACGCTACACTGCACCAGTTATCACAGACACACTAACATACTTATACAACTTGTGTATTGACAAACAATATTTCCCTGACGCTTTTAAACTCGCCAAAGTTTTTCCTCTTTTTAAATCTGGACAGACTAGTGACCTCTCAAACTATAGACCCATATCCATTCTGTCATCACTATCTAAACCTCTTGAAAAACATATACAAAAGTTAACTCTGCTCCACATGCAAGAAAACAGTCTACTAATAGACAGTCAGTCAGGTTTTAGACCAAATTACTCCTGCCACACAGCATTAACTAAAATGACAGAAAGCTGGCTGTCTAATACAAATGATGACAAATTGTGTGGTGCTGTCTTTGTTGATTTTAAGAAAGCCTTCGATATGATTGATCATGAAATTCTTGCAAAAAAGCTGGAAGGCTATAGATTACATCCTGACCTAACAAAATGTATTACATCTTTTCTCTCAGGTAGAAAACAAGTAGTTTGCTTTAGAAACAAAATATCTGGCTCGTCTGTGGTTAATACCGGTATTCCTCAAGGCTCCATTCTTGGTCCTCTTCTCTTTGCTATCTATATTAACGACCTACCACTACATTTAAAGCACTCCTCATGTGATCTTTTCGCTGACGACTGTACTGTTTACAATAGTGAATATGACATCAATAACCTAGAGACAACGCTCCAAAATGATATAAACAGTTTGATTAAATGGAGTAATAAAAATGGTATGTTGATAAACACCAACAAAACAAAATCCATGCTCATCACTACAAGACAGAAACTGCAAAATGCAATTAAAACTTCACTACAGCTTTGTGCTGGGACTAAGTCAATAGAAAATGTTCATAAACATAAAACCCTAGGACTCATCATTGATCAGCATTTAACTTGGAATTCTCACGTACATAACCTAACAAATTTGATTGCACAGAAAGTTTACCAATTAGCCAAGATTAAACACTTTATCGACAAAAACACAAGAAAAATATACTACATATCACACATACAAACACACTTAGATTACTGTTCCACAATCTGAGATGGATGCTCAGTCTCAAACACAAAAAGGCTCCACTCACTTCACAAGCGAGCATTAAATCTTATTTGTGACAAACACCCAGTACAGACTGTAGATCAACATAAACAACTCAAAATTCTACCCCTCAAAAATAGAATCATTTTTAACAAAGTTAAGTTTGTTCACAGAATTCTGTCGCACAATGCTCCGCCTTACTTGTGGTCACTGTTTACGTATAACACTAAACATAGCCAGCGTTTAAAAAACTGTCTTCTTCCTAAACCCAGAATTGATATGTACAAGAAAAGCCTTGCATACTCTGCAGTACAGCTCTGGAACACCTTACCCTACCATTTAAAATCCATTGGTAATGCTTCATCCTTTAACTCAAACCTGTTTCATTATTTACTTGCATGTAATTATATGCCTCCATAAAATAGCCAGCACTCTCTCAACACATGGCTCGTAAACCATCAAGTACTTCAGTGACATAGTTAGAAAAGCAACTTGTTAGATATTGTTAGAAAATATTTTAATGTTTGTTTAACAAAAAATATGTTAGAAGATCTGTATTTACAATGTATTTTTATTATGTATATGTCTGCGGGTGTATGTGTGCGTGAGTGCTATTTTATTAGGTTAATTACTTCTTCTCTTTTACCTTGAATGTAGTAGTTAAATCTTACACTCTTTTGATATGTTTTTACTAATTTAATTTGTATTTTTGTACTAAATCGAGTGTGTGGGAAGAATGAAAGATGGAGTGATGAAGGGCAGAATGTAAGACGGGCCTGCGTGCCCAATTCTTTACCCTTGAAAATAAAGATTATTCATTCATTCATTCATTCATTCTCAGTTTTTCTCTCACATGCCTCCATGAATTATAAAACTTAAAAGTTATCTTAAACTGCTCTTACAGACACCGAATACAATTAATTGTTTTCTGAATAGTCCCGAAAATTTTTGTTTAGTAGATAGTCATTTATAATGTATGTAGTTACTTCTGTACTTAGTGAATGTTTAAGAGCGAAACGCAAATGTTATATTTTATGTCTCTCAGCTTCAATGTTAGTTATGTTTGTTACATGAACACCAAATTTGTAGAATTTCTGGTATAGAGTGAAAGATGTATGATAAAGGGCAGAATGTCAGAGGGCCTGCGTGCCCAATTCTTAACCCTTTTGAAATAAAGATCAATCAAGATCAGTCAATCTCTCTCTTTTTCTCTCTCTCTCTTTCTCTCTCTCTTTTTCTCTCTCTCTTTCTCCCTCTATCTCTTTCTCTCTCTCTCTCTCTCTCTCTCTCTCTCTCGTGTCAATACCCAAGCAAAGATCTTATATACCTACAGCAGTAGCAACCCGTTCTTATGTTCGCTGATTTCTTGTTCCTTCCTCTCTGTCGTAGAGAATTGTCAGTGTTCTGTTTTAGACATTACTCTTTCGTAACAACACCAAAGTGCAACCCCTATCTAAGTTATCAGATTTACACTATATCGAATATTTATTTTATCAACACTCGCTTATATTGCTGAACCTTTCTGCACTATCTTTTGTACATAAATATATACCATACATTTATACATACATACATGCATACATCTCTCTCTCTCTCTGAACCTTAAGTGCCCAGGGCACATGGGGCTTCCGCAAGGGTTTTCCACAAATGCCTGTCCTTAGCCTTTTTTCCTGCTCTTGCCCAGGTGAGCCCTCTATTGCTCAACATCCTTTCTGTTGTTCTTCTCCATTTCTCTTTTGGTCTACCCTTACTTCTGTTCCCCTGTGGTATCCATCATAGTGCTATTATTATACATACATACACATAAGGAGTAAAATTAATATTCTACGTCTATGTAGGCAGCAGCAGCAGGCCATCTTGTTTACAACTGAGAGGCCTACATGAGTGCTGTTTGGGAGGCAAAGTTCCGCAAGGGACATGCAAATGAATGAATGACGTTTAAAAAACTGTCTTCTTCCTAAACCCAGAATTGATATGTACAAGAAAAGCCTTGCATACTCTGCAGTACAGCTCTGGAACACCTTACCCTACCATTTAAAATCCATTGGTAATGCTTCATCCTTTAACTCAAACCTGTTTCATTATTTACTTGCATGTAATTATATGCCTCCATAAAATAGCCAGCACTCTCTCAACACATGGCTCGTAAACCATCAAGTACTTCAGTGACATAGTTAGAAAAGCAACTTGTTAGATATTGTTAGAAAATATTTTAATGTTTGTTTAACAAAAAATATGTTAGAAGATCTGTATTTACAATGTATTTTTATTTATGTATATGTCTGCGGGTGTATGTGTGCGTGAGTGCTATTTTATTAGGTTAATTACTTCTTCTCTTTTACCTTGAATGTAGTAGTTAAATCTTACACTCTTTTGATATGTTTTTACTAATTTAATTTGTATTTTTGTACTAAATCGAGTGTGTGGGAAGAATGAAAGATGGAGTGATGAAGGGCAGAATGTAAGACGGGCCTGCGTGCCCAATTCTTTACCCTTGAAAAATAAAGATTATTCATTCATTCATTCATTCATTCTCAGTTTTTCTCTCACATGCCTCCATGAATTATAAAACTTAAAAGTTATCTTAAACTGCTCTTACAGACACCGAATACAATTAATTGTTTTCTGAATAGTCCCGAAAATTTTTGTTTAGTAGATAGTCATTTATAATGTATGTAGTTACTTCTGTACTTAGTGAATGTTTAAGAGCGAAACGCAAATGTTATATTTTATGTCTCTCAGCTTCAATGTTAGTTATGTTTGTTACATGAACACCAAATTTGTAGAATTTCTGGTATAGAGTGAAAGATGTATGATAAAGGGCAGAATGTCAGAGGGCCTGCGTGCCCAATTCTTAACCCTTTTGAAATAAAGATCAATCAAGATCAGTCAATCTCTCTCTTTTTCTCTCTCTCTCTTTCTCTCTCTCTTTTTCTCTCTCTCTCTCTCTCTCTCTCTCTCTCTCTCCTCTCTCTCTCTCTCTCTCTCTCGTGTCAATACCCAAGCAAAGATCTTATATACCTACAGCAGTAGCAACCCGTTCTTATGTTCGCTGATTTCTTGTTCCTTCCTCTCTGTCGTAGAGAATTGTCAGTGTTCTGTTTTAGACATTACTCTTTCGTAACAACACCAAAGTGCAACCCCTATCTAATGTTATCAGATTTACACTATATCGAATATTTATTTTATCAACACTCGCTTTATATTGCTGAACCTTTCTGCACTATCTTTTGTACATAAATATATACCATACATTTATACATACATACATGCATACATCTCTCTCTCTCTCTGAACCTTAAGTGCCCAGGGCACATGGGGCTTCCGCAAGGGTTTTCCACAAATGCCTGTCCTTAGCCTTTTTTCCTGCTCTTGCCCAGGTGAGCCCTCTATTACTCAACATCCTTTCTGTTGTTCTTCTCCATGTCTCTTTTGGTCTACCCTTACTTCTGTTCCCCTGTGGTGTCCATCTTAGTGCTATTATTATACATACATACACATAATGAGTAAAATTAATATTCTACGTCTATGTAGGCAGCAGCGGCAGGCCATCTTGCTGACAACCGAGAGGCCTACAGGAGTGCTGTTTGGGAGGCAAAGTTCCGCAAAGGGACATGCAAATGAATGAATGACGTCTATATACGCATGTTTCTATGACTCTAAGAAAGGGCAACTATTTGGCAAACAGTAAACTTGCTGACATCAATCTTGCTGGACGTATTACACTAGCCCGGTACTGCCACGTGGTTCACAGACAAACACTGACTGATATATCACAACACACAACACGTGTTCTCAATATGACTTGCAAAACATTTATTTATGATGTTCGGAACATTAATATTTTTATGTGCATTTTATAATGGTATATTACGTCTGAATAAATATTTCATTATCATGAACAGTATGGGATTATGCATTTTCATTACAATGTGAGACCATCTTCATTGTTCTTGTTTATATCGCTCCCTGGATTATATTCTGCAACGAACTGTTTAAGAGGTTTGATGGCTTTTGACTGCTGCGGTTTCTGTGTATGATGAAGACCACGGTGGAAATAAAACTTTTGTTAGCTAGTAAGGTCCACATCAACAACTGTGTGGAAGAGAATCAGACATGTAATGTGTTTAGATCTCATCAGGCGTGTAATATGTTTAGATCTCATCAGACATGTAATGTGTTTAGATCTCATCTGACATGTAATGTGTTTAGATCTGATCTGACATGTGTTTAGATCTCATCTGACATGTAATGTGTTTAGATCTCATCTGACATGTGTTTAGATCTCCCCTGACGTGTAATATGTTTAGATCTCATCAGATATGTAATATGTTTAGATCTCATCAGATATGTAATATGTTTAGATCTCATCTGACATCTAATTTGTTTAGATCTCATCAAACATGTAATTTGTTTAGATCTGATCTGACATGTAATTTGTTTAGATCTGATCTGACATGTAACATGTTTAGATCTGATCTGACATGTAATATGTTTAGATCTGATATGTAATATGTTTAGATCTGATCTGACATGTAATTTGTTTAGATCTGATCTGATATGTAATATGTTTAGATCTGATCTGACATGTAATATGTTTAGATCTGATATGTAATATGTTTAGATCTCATCTGAAAGGATGGGGTAGTACAAGTAAAAGTTAGAATTCAAATAAGCGTAAATAAAATCAAGTTGTTGTCATCTACAAACACGTAATATATATATATATATATATATATATATATATATATATATATATATATATATATATATATGTGTGTGTGTGCGTGTGTGTAATTGTGTGTCTTTTTAATCAGTCTACGGGACACCCTTGGGCAAGGTGGAGTACCCATATACCCCCCCCCCCCCCGATCAGGATGACTTGAAGCCGTGGCTGCAGGTAGTGGATGGAATGGGAAAGCAGCCGACAGATAATGTTGGTTATGGTCACCATTCTATGATAGTAGGCAGATGATCTCAATGCAGGGACAATGGCTACGATCACTGACTAGTACAGTCACTGCCCGGAAGGAAAGCAATGGTAAACTATCTTCTGGAAATATACCAAGAAACCCAAACAGCAACATGGAAGGTCAAATTTGAAAAAGATTTGGTGGTGAGGCCCCCGGGCCTGATAGATCTAATTTTAACACTGGGGAAGAGTGTGAGACAGAGGTCAGTACTAGTAATTGTGATGACGGACAAAATCCTGACCGTGTTACTAAGGAAAACCCCTGTATCAAAATAAAAAGAAAAATAAGAGTAGGAACATGGAATGTAAGAAGTATGTATGAGGGAAAGTATCAGATAACAAGTGACGAGATGAAAAGAACGGGGATACACATTTTGGAAATCTGCAAACATCGATGGAAAGGATCAGGACACTTTAAGAGCGAGAATTATAATATCTTTATATACTCTGGTGGAGAATTAGGAGGAAAGAATGGAGTGGCTTTTTACTTGGACAAATCAACATCAAAATCATTACTAGGTTACAATCTAGTAAGTGATAGAATCCTCACAATCAGACATAAGGGCACTCCTAGAAATGTAACAATCATCCAGATATATGCACCTACATCAGCAGCAGAAAAAGAGGAAGTAGAAGACTTTTATAACACACTGCAAATGACGATAGACCAGGTACAGAAAAATGATATTGTATTAATAATGGGGGATTTTAATGCAGAGGTTGGTACAGAAAGAGCAGAAGACAAAGGATATGTTGTGGGGAAATTTAACATAGGACATAATAATGAGGCAGGTGACAATCTAATGGCGTTTTGCACGGAAAATGAGCTAATGATCGCTAACACACTTTTAAAACAACATCCAAGAAGACTTTAGTCATGGACATCACCTGATGGGAAAACCAAGAATCTAACAGATTATATTTTAGTGCAAAGAAGGTGGAGATCACGTATAACATCAGCAAAAACTTTACCAGGTGCTGATTGTGACACGGACCATGAGTTATTAATAGCAGACATGAAGATAAAGATAAAAAAGACAGTTACGGGATCAAGACTACTCCGCTTTGATCTTACAAAAATACCAGAACAATACGGTATAGAAGTGAAGAACCGTTTCGAAATCCTGATGGCTGTACAGGAGGAGATAACACCAGATGAATTAGCCACGCAGGCCAGAGATACCTGAATAACAACAGGTAAAGACGTGGTTCCATTAAAGAAAACACAAAAGAATGGATGGATTACAGCAGGTACACTTGAAAAAATAACTTAGAGAAATGAAGACGCAATGGAAAGTGACAAACAACAACACAGAGGAATATTAATCTTTAACAAAAGAAGTACGATGAAACATAAGAAAAGACCAAAAAAAAACAATACATTCAAGATTGTTGTGAAAGAATAGAAGAACATCAGAAGTGTGGAAGAGATAGGGAAATATTTTAGGAAATGAAGACATTGACGAGAAATGTCACACCTAAGCTAAATGTAATTTGCGACGAGATGGGGAATACCTTGACGGAGACAGAGGAAATTCTAGAAAGATGGAAGTAATATTGCAGAGGAATGTATGAAACAACCAACCGTGAAAGCAGAAACCAACAGTGTGAATTATTATTGGAGGAGAAAGAACCCGATCCAATAATATAAGAAGTTTTATGGGCACAAAAGAATCTGAAAAATGGTAAATCACCAGGATGTGATGAAATAACAGTTGCGCGCATTAAAGCAGGAGGAAAGGAATATGCAACAATTTATCATGCACTATGTAAAAAGATATGGCATTCAGGTATTTGGCCAAAAGAATGGAAAAGAACTATTCATACAGTTACCGAAAAAGTGTAGCCTGAAATTATGCCTAAACTACAGAACTGGTGTCTTGATTAGTCATGCCAGTAAAATTCTGTTAAAAATCATAATGGGTTTACTTCATAAGAAAATAGAAGAAGAAGTCAATATGGTCCAATCTGGTTTCAGGCAAGGAAGAGGATCAAGAGATAATATATTCAATATAAGATTAATAATAGAGAAATGCAGAGAGATTAATGTGAATCTATATTTAGCCTTTATAGACTACTCAAAGGCATTTGATTGTGTACAACACCAGAAACTTTGGGAAATAATGGAAAAATGGGATTTTCAACACATTTGATACAATTAACATCACTGCTGTATCTAGACCAACAAGGCAGTAGTAGGAATAAATGGTGAAACAACAACTTGGTTTGACATAAAACAAGGAGTCCGTCAGGAGTGCATATTGTCGCCTTACTTATTTAACTTGTAAACCTAAAATATAACGAGGAATGTTAGAGGAGATGTAGACAAAGAATATTACGATGCCATAACAATTGGAGGTTATGAAATACCAGAGATTAGATATGCTGATGACACAGTATTACTGTCCACAACACAACTAATTATTTCAGTCCGTAAGAACAGTGAATAGCAAAAATTCTATCTTAATGTGAAGAAAACTAAATTGGTAACAACTAACAAAACAAACAAGGCGGTTGAAATATGTATAAATGAGGAAAAATTGGAAGAAGTGGAGAGTTTTTAATATCTTGGATCACTACTAACTAATAATGAAGATACAATGAGGGAAATTAAAAGGAGGACATCTATCGCTCTTCAGAAAGTAAAACAACTAAAGAATATGTGGAGAAGAACAGACAGAACTACAAAA
This sequence comes from Achatina immaculata, assembly GCA_009760885.1. Classification (NCBI taxonomy): domain Eukaryota; kingdom Metazoa; phylum Mollusca; class Gastropoda; order Stylommatophora; family Achatinidae; genus Lissachatina; species Lissachatina immaculata. Next base: position 51,604,488 of record CM019695.1, read on the forward strand.
ATAAGATTTTTAAGGGCATGCATCTTTCCCATCGCAACATATGCCCGTGAGACCTGGATACTTAACAAAACAGCTGAGAAACACATAAATGCCTTTGAATGTAAATGCTACAGAAGAGTTCTCCAAATATCATGAACACAAAAAAGAACAAATATATCCATACTACAAGAGCTTAATATTGAAGAAGGCTGGCTAGTGAAGAAGATTAAACAAAGAAAACTTAAATATTTTGGACACATTAAACGTCATGATAATACAGACAGACAGACAGATAGATAGATAGATAGACATACAGACAGACAGACAGACAGATAAATAGATAGATAGATAGACAGACAGACAGACTGATAGATAGATAGATAGATAGATAGATAGATAGATAGATAGATAGATAGATAGATAGATAGATAGATAGATAGATAGATAGATAGATAGATAGATAGATAGATAGATAGATAGATAGATAGATAGATAGATTATCACCTATATTATCAATCTTTAGCTTCAGCCTCAGCTTCAGCTTCAGCCTCATCTTTAGCTTCAGCCTCAGCTTCATCTTTAGCTTCATCTTCTTTCTCTGAGTACTCTTTTACCCAGTCATCTTCTGGCCAGGATATCATCTGGTCCTGGTACACGTCGTCGTCAAAGTGAGGATCCATGTTGATGTAGAGCTCGTGGTCGTACATAATCTTCAAGTTGTAATTCTGCTTCTCCCAGTAATCTGGACTCTCTAAGAGAAGTATCACGATTTGTATAAGAGAAACTGAACAAAACCACTCTCTTTCTCCCTTCATTCTCTCTTTCCCCCCCCCCTCTCTCTCTCTAGATAATTATTAGTGTGTCACTTTCTGTAGTGAGTGCATAGATATGAGTGAAAGGTAAATACCTTAAATTTCTTCAAGAAGAAAATACCAACATTAATTTCAATCAGGAACTTGCCAATCATCCCAAAACACCCAGTGAAGTTGAGGAGATAGGTATAGATGAGTTATGGAATTCTTACAGCACAGCCATAATCACAGCAGCAAAAGTAAGCGCTGGACTGGAAAAAACAAATAGAAAAGCATGGATATCAGATAAAACATGGAAGTATATACATGAAAGACGAGCAGTCAAATTAGACATGTTGAATGCAAAAACAGATCATGAAATAGATTTGACAAAAGCAAAATACACAGAAATAGACAAGAAAGTAAAAAGTTCAGCTAGAAGGGATAAAAGAGAATACATAGACAATATGGTGAAAGAGGCAGAAAAAGCAGCAAAAACAGGAGACAGCAAAACTTTATATAACATACAAAAGAGGCTAACAGGTACTATTACATCTAAAGAAAGACCAATCCTTAGTAAAACTGGAACCCTATTAACATCAAATAAAGACCAAAAGCAAAGATGGGGTGAACACTTCCAAGAAATACTTAATCGACCACACCCAAAAGAATTGTTAAACCTTGAAACTGACTTACCAGCCCCACAACTAAATGTCAACCTAGATGAAATTAAATTGCATGAAATTGAAACAGCAGTGAATTTAATGGCTAACAACAAAGCTGCAGGTGAAGATGAAATAGCCGAAATGCTTAAAGCTATCAATAGTGACAACATGAGACAACTACAGAGAATGTTTAACAAGATTTGGAAAGAAGAAAAGGTCCTTTCTAATTGGAAGAAAGGAATCATTGTTAAAATACCAAAAAAGGGCAACCTTAGTGACTGTAACAACTGGAGAGGAGTAACCTTAATATCAGTTGTGTCAAAAGTATTTTGCAAGGTCATTTTGAATAGACTTAAAGATATAGTGGATACCACAATGAGAGAAGAACAAGCAGGATTTCGAAAAGGGAGAAGCTGTCTCGACCAGATCTTTACTCTCAGAATAATACTTGAAGAAAATACTGAAAAGCAGAAACCATTAATACTGAACTTCATAGATTTTAAAAAGGCATTTGATAGCATACACAGAGATTCATTATGGAGAATTTTATGTCTATATGGAACACCATCTAAAATTGTCAACATCATTAAGGACTTATACAATGGATATGTTTGTGCAGTCAAGACAGAAGAAGGGATGAGTGAATTGTTCCAGATTGAAACAGGCGTGAAACAAGGATGTATACTGTCTCCTTTACTTTTTGGGATTACAATAGACTTCATAATGAAAAAATGCTGCACAGGTAACACAGGTATTGATTGGGTACATGGGACCCAACTAGAAGATCTTGATTTTGCTGATGACATAACTCTTATCAGTAATAATGTGCTCTTATCAGTAATAATGTGAATTCCATGCAAGAAAAAACAGATAGCCTGTCTTCACTGGCTAGCAAAATAGGACTTGGAATTAACAAAAATAATGAAAATTCCCATTAATCAAAATGGAAAAATACACATAGAAGGGACAGATATTGAAGAAGTCAATCAATTTGCATACCTTGGCAGCTACATAGACCAGGATGGTGACACTAGAAAGGAAGTTAGGATCAGAACTGCAAAAGCAGCATCAATCTTCAAGAATCTTGAGAACATATGGAATTCAAAAGTTATAAGCACAAAAACCAAGTTAAGACTATTCAATTCAAATGTAATATCCACCCTCATTTATGCATGCGAAAGCTGGAAAACAACTAAAGAAATAGAAAAGAAATTAGACTCTTTTGAAAACAAATGCCTAAGGAAAATAATCGGCATCAAGTGGAATGAATTCAAGAACAATGCAGAGATAAGACAGATGACTGGACAACAACCAGTCTCATGGGTGATCAGGAAAAGGAGATGGACATATGTTGGTAACTTGATGAGAAGAAATGATCAGAGAATCCCAAAACAAGCTATCAAGTGGAACACAACAGGCCGAAGAAAAAGAGGCAGACCGTGTGAAACTCTGAAGAGGACATTATTAAGAGAGGCCAAATTAACAGGCATAAAATCCTTTGATGAGGTTGAAAGACTCGCCGAAGACAGGAAAAATTGGCGAACTACTATGTGAGCCTTATGTGACGTTTAACGGCAGGGGAAGGATATAAGATATATAAGATAAGATAAGATTTTCTTCAGTGTTCTCGATGTGATTTTTAGCATGTGTGGATCATAACTGTTGAGTGTCTTCAACAGAGAGAAAATTGTCTAATAAAGAGTAGAATCTCAGACGGGCCTTCGTGTCCAATTCTCGATCTTTTGGAAAATCAATCAATAAATCAAACAGTCAGTCGATCAATCAATCAATATCTTTCTTGCCTTTTTCTGTGAAACTCTTTGAACACGCCAGAAAAAACATTCGGTAAGATCGACGGCCATAAGCAGCATTTTCCAGTTGCAGGTAGAAAATATCTCAATATTCGACCAAAATGAAGGAAAAGTCAACTGATAGCAAAATCATGTAGCTCTGGAAAGGAAGAAACCGGGAACAAAGAAAACCCCAGGAAAAGATGGAACATGGGGATGGGGAATGCGAGCCATTAATAGCACCGTAAAGAGGAGGGGGGGAATACGACAGCACATGAGGCAGATCACGTGGTCAGAAGAGGGAAGTCCTCACAAGCTGTAATGATCCCCCCCCCCTTTTTTTTTTTACACTGCAAGAGCAAAAGAAAGAAAGAAAAACAGAAAGAATGAAAAACAGAAAGAAAGAAAGAAAAAAAGAAAGAAAGAAAGAAATGCAGCATCTAGCTCTGTATATAATTCTTTTACTGAACAAAATGTAGCAGCAGTTCAGTGTAACAATTAATTAAAGAAATGTAACGTTATTATTGCTCACTTGTGTCTGGTCAGGCATACAAACTGGCTTACACAGTGTGAAATGGAGCATAAAGCGAGCAAGCTTGATTCATGTGCGTAACATCAGCAAGACACAGCATACAAACTGGCTTACACAGTGTGAAATGGAGCATAAAGCGAGCAAGCTTGATTCATGTGCGTAACATCAGCAAGACACAGCATACAAACTGGCTTACACAGTGTGAAATGGAGCATAAAGCGAGCAAGCTTGATTCATGTGCGTAACATCAGCAAGACACAGCATAAAAATTATAAGTTGACATTAATATCCACACCCCCCCCCCCTTCCGAGGGAGATGGGCTCCCCTGGGTTAAATTCTGCCCTCAAACCGCGACAACCCCAGCAATCCGGCGGTAGATCTCTTTAAAAGGGTTGGTGACTGCAGTAAAACTGGTTTAAATAACAAAGGTAGATAGAGGTGTATGGTGCAGTTTTACGAAGTGAGGGAAAGAGTGAGTAAAGTGAGAAAAAGTGTATAGAAAGTATGAGAATGTATAAATGAAAAACATACAACATCCGATATTTCAGCGTGAGCTTTTTTCGAGGATTACTTGCACAACGAGACACAAAAAAAAAACAACAAAAAACCGAAGAACTTATCTTAATGTGGCCTCCTCCAGAAGTAGGAAATGTGTGTCTAGTCTTAGAAAGACCACGTGAACCACAGCAAAGGATACCCGATAGAGCTAATCGTAAAGAAGAGGTGGAGGGAAAGGAGGAAAACAAGTGGTAGAAAGGGGTGGGGGGAAGGCAATAGAAACATGATAGCCGCTAGAGGAGAAGGTGTCGGGGGGAGGGGGAGGAAAAGGCGATGCGGAGAGATAATGATTGAAGAACATAAACACCTACGGGGAGAAAATGTGAAACTGGTGAATAGGACAAGACCCTATAGACACCAATATGTTGACAGAGAAGAAAAGAGGGTGGCGGTAGGGAGGGGTAGCTAGGAGAAAGAAAGTAGAGTAAAAAAAAGGGGGGGGGGCGTGGAAAACTAAAGAAGTTACAGAAAGCTTCAGTGAGAAGACATTGTTAATTCCAGCTGGGTGCAGACAGCCAGCCTGGAAAATAAGGCACTGTTTTAGGACCCTCCGAGATCGTACATCAGCAGAACAAGAGCGGATCGCATTAACAGAAATGTCCTATTTTCCCTTGTGGTTGCTAAGGCAAAAATGTTTAGCCACAGGTGTCCAGGCCCTCTTAGAAATATCATTAAGATGTTGTCGATCTCCTAACCGTAAATCAGTCTCCCCTATGTACTTCAAACCACAACGTTTGCATATAATAGCATAAATAACATTGCGTGAAGTACAGGTGAAACCCTCCTGAACTGATAACGTGGACTTAGGGAAGGAGATCTGGCTAGCCTCGACAACAAACGGATAAGTGTTGCATCTACAGCGTCCACAATGTCTGGTACCATAAAAAGTGTCATCTGTCTTAAGGCGACTACGAACTAAAAGGTCCCTGGGGTTCTTGTCCCGTCTGTAGGCTACCAGTGGGGGTTCCCCAGAAAGTTCACGTGTCTCAGGCTCTGTCTGGAGGAGAAGGAGACGGCGAAACAGTATGTTTTTAACTGCCAAGCTATGAGAAAACACAAGAAGAATAGACGGACTGATATACACGGAAAACGACCTGAAACAACTTCAATGAGACAGAAAAGCGAATCTTAAAGTATGTACTATCAACATACGAGGGGTGATTGATAAGTTCTCGGCATAAGGTACAACAGATTATTTGTGGACAACTTTTTTTGGGTTATTTCTCAACATAGCTCCCTTGCAAGTTTATTCACTTAGTCCAGCCATCCTGGAGTATACGGATACCTTCTGTGTAAAAGTCAGCATCTTGTGCCAGTAGAAAGTGGTATACAGCATGAATGACGTCATCATCTGAAGCAAATTTGCGACCACTGAGCTCCTTTTTTGAGTTTGGTAAACAGGTAATAGTCTGAAGAGGCCAAATCTGGGGAGTAAGTAGGATGTTCAAGAAGCTGGAAGCCGCATTCATGAATGGCAGCCATTGCCACCGCCGACTTATGAACTGGAGCATTGTCTTTCTGAAAGATGACTCTTCTCATCAATTTCCCTCGACGCTTTTCCTTCAGTTTAACCTGCAGTTGCTTCACAAAATTAGCGTAATAGGCCCCGGTGACCGTTCTGTCTACCAATAGCACACCTTCTAAATCCCAAAAGATGGAAGCCATCACTTTGCCAGCAGACAGAACCATCATTGCTTTTTTTGGAGGTGGGGTTACATGATGTTTCCACTGTTTTGACTGTTCTTTGTTTTCTGGTTGAAAATGATGAACCGGAGTCTCATCCATAGTCACAAACTTCTGAAGAAACTTTTCAGGATCTGCAGAAATATGGTCAGGATTGTCTCTTGATATATTGAGATGCTGTTGTTTGTGATCAGCTCCAAGAAGTTTCGGGACTCATTGAGGAGAGACCTTCGTTATTTGAAGTTAAGTGTGGATAACGGCATGAACACGTTCCTAGGAGATGCCTAACTCAGTAGCAATGTACCGCTCAGTTAGTCACACAATAATTGGTGTATAAGTATACAACTATACACTAAATACTGCAGTAAAGCTGTGATACTAGAATGTATAAAATTGGAAAAAAGTAGGAGCAGCTTTATTACTTAACGATTACAAAGTTGTGACGTTTCGGCGTGAGCCTTAATCATACAAAAACATACAGGACGAAGAAATAGGGAAAGGAGATAAAGTATAGATTTACATGAATACTGTAAGTACTTAGCTGTAAATAAGGTGTGGCTTGTCTGGCGGTGTGTGTCAGGAATGGATCTGGTAGGACGTGGAAATTGTTTAAATAGAGACCTGTGACATGTGGTCGGTGGGTTGTAACTGGGAGTGGTGGATGGGGAACCGGGGAGGGGAGAGAGAGTGACGCACTACTGGCCTAGCTAGGAGAATTTGAAACAGGTGATTGGGGAAGAGATGTTGCAGAGAAGAGGGGTTGCTGAGAAAATAGCGGGGTTGCAGAGTGATGCTGTGAGGAAATTTGAAAAGTAAAAAGGGGTGGATTTAGTGGAGAGGTACTATAATGATTGAACAAGAGCGGATCGCATTAACAGAAATGTCCTATTTTCCCTTGTGGTTGCTAAGGCAAAAATGTTTAGCCACAGGTGTCCAGGCCCTCTTAGAAATATCATTAAGATGTTGTCGATCTCCTAACCGTAAATCAGTCTCCCCTATGTACTTCAAACCACAACGTTTGCATATAATAGCATAAATAACATTGCGTGAAGTACAGGTGAAACCCTCCTGAACTGATAACGTGGACTTAGGGAAGGAGATCTGGCTAGCCTCGACAACAAACGGATAAGTGTTGCATCTACAGCGTCCACAATGTCTGGTACCATAAAAAGTGTCATCTGTCTTAAGGCGACTACGAACTAAAAGGTCCCTGGGGTTCTTGTCCCGTCTGTAGGCTACCAGTGGGGGTTCCCCAGAAAGTTCACGTGTCTCAGGCTCTGTCTGGAGGAGAAGGAGACGGCGAAACAGTATGTTTTTAACTGCCAAGCTATGAGAAAACACAAGAAGAATAGACGGACTGATATACACGGAAAACGACCTGAAACAACTTCAATGAGACAGAAAAGCGAATCTTAAAGTATGTACTATCAACATACGAGGGGTGATTGATAAGTTCTCGGCATAAGGTACAACAGATTATTTGTGGACAACTTTTTTTGGGTTATTTCTCAACATAGCTCCCTTGCAAGTTTATTCACTTAGTCCAGCCATCCTGGAGTATACGGATACCTTCTGTGTAAAAGTCAGCATCTTGTGCCAGTAGAAAGTGGTATACAGCATGAATGACGTCATCATCTGAAGCAAATTTGCGACCACTGAGCTCCTTTTTTGAATTTGGTAAACAGGTAATAGTCCGAAGAGGCCAAATCTGGGGAGTAAGTAGGATGTTCAAGAAGCTGGAAGCCGCATTCATGAATGGCAGCCATTGCCACCGCCGACTTATGAACTGGAGCATTGTCTTTCTGAAAGATGACTCTTCTCATCAATTTCCCTCGACGCTTTTCCTTCAGTTTGACCCGCAGTTGCTTCACAAAATTAGCGTAATAGGCCCCGGTGACCGTTCTGTCTACCAATAGCACACCTTCTAAATCCCAAAAGATGGAAGCCATCACTTTGCCAGCAGACAGAACCATCATTGCTTTTTTTGGAGGTGGGGTTACATGATGTTTCCACTGCGTTGACTGTTCTTTGTTTTCTGGTTGAAAATGATGAACCGAAGTCTCATCCATAGTCACAAACTTCTGAAGAAACTTTTCAGGATCTGCAGAAATATGGTCAGGATTGTCTCTTGATATATTGAGATGCTGTTGTTTGTGATCAGCTCCAAGAAGTTTCGGGACTCATTGAGGAGAGACCTTCGTTATTTGAAGATAAGTGTGGGTAACGGCATGAACACGTTCCTAGGAGATGCCTAACTCAGTAGCAATGTACCGCTCAGTTAGTCGTCCATCCTCCATTATCACGTCATAGATTCTGGCGGTGATTTCATCGGTGGTTACCGTTCTTGATCTTCCTGGACGGGGATCATCTTCCAGACTCTCCCTTCCATGTCTGAATTGAACTGCCCATTTCTTCACTGTGCTGTAAGAAGGGGCACTCTCCTCTAGAATCTCTACCATATCTTCATGAATCTCCTTCGATGATAAGCCCTTGATGCAGAGGTAGCGAATGACTGCTAGATGATAAATTTTATCCATTTTCTCAATTTTAGCTACCCATTATCATTTCAGTAGCCTGTAAAAAAATTGGTTGCAGTTAATTTCTTGAAATTTGGTGTTTTTCTTACATTAACCTGATCTACAAATGCACCTAATATCAACTGTGTGTTTCAAGTATTTGTACCTTATGCCGAGAACTTATCAATCACCCCTCGTATGTGGCATAAATGATAAAAAGGAGGAATTATTGGAGTAAATGAAAAGGAGAAAAATAAAAATAATGGGAATTTCAAACACCAAACTCAAAGGTAAAGGCTGTAAACTGATATATCTAACATTTTACATCCTTCCCGTGCCGTTAAACGTCACATAGGGCTCGCATAGTTGTTTGCAAAGTTTTCCTTTTCTCGGAGTCTTTCAAACTCATCAAGGGATTTTATGCCCACTAAACAGGCTTCTCTTAACAGTGTCCTCTTTAGAGTTTCACGTGGTCGACCTCTTTTTCTTCGGCCTGGTATGCTCCGCTTGATAGCTTGTTTTGGTATTCTCTGATTCTTCTCATCACATGGCCTACATATGTCCATCTTCTTTTTTTCTGATCACCCATGAGACAGGTTGTTGTTTGCTCATCCGTCTTATCTCTGTGTTGTTCTTGAATTCGTTCCACTTTATACCAAGTATTTTCATTAGTCATTTGTTTTCAAAAGACTGATAAAAAAACATCAGAATTATGTATTTCTAAACTCGGGAGTGAGTGAGCACGAAAGAGCAAAACAGTCTGTCAGATTGATCATAGAACCAAACACCGCTGGCAAATGATGAATGGATTGATTACATAATAGAGGCTGTAAAAGAAAAGAAAAATAGATATAAAGAATAGATTAGAAGTACAGAGGATCTAGACTATGTTGACCATAGAATTGCAAGAAGACACTCTAAGCTGATAATAAAAGAAGTAAAGGTAAAATTATTAAACAACAATCACAAAGAAGCTATGAAAATCTTGTATAAAAAGATCAGTGCAGTGAGAAAGCCAGCAGAGCACTTTGACTCAACGGATATTATGAACGATGATAATGGTGATCCAATATGCGAACCAGAGAGGGTAGTGCAGCAATGGAGACAGTACTTCGACAAGTTACTCGGTGCACCATCCGAGACAAGCCAAACTCATGATAACAACACCGATGACCCCATAGAACTGAAACCAAACATTATACAAGCTGAAATCAGAGAAGCCACCAGAAAGGCCCCAATGAAAAAGGCTCCAGAATGTGATGGAATACCCAACGAGTTAATCAAATGTGCGAAAGAGGCGGGAATTTTACAGATGACAAACTAACTAAAATAAAGTATTTCAGACTTTCTTGGGGCACATATTTGAGAATAATATTGAGAACAGCTTTGTAAGATAATGCACAGAACACAGGAAACGGGGAGTGTACCAGAATGATTTAAAATTTGAAATAAAACAAACAAAACTGCAATGAAGTGGTTTAGACAAATATTATTCACAGAAATAAGACAATCAATGAAAATGGCAGCTTTTTATTGTCGAGTCCAGTGTGACCAGGTCAAACTGTTGCCTCGACTCTACAAGAAGAAAGAAGACCAAGGCAACTAATGGCCTGACTCTAAAAGAATATGTAAGGACCAAGGCAAGCAGTAGACTAGATTCTACATAGAGAAAGAAAGCTAAATCAGTCGACTTGACCCTGCATAGAGAAAGAAAGCTAAATCAATCTACTTGACTCTGCATAGAGAAAGAAAGCTAAGTCAATCGACTTGACTCTACATAGAGAAAGAAAGCTAAATCAATCGACTTGACTCTACATAGAGAAAGAAAGCTAAATCAATCGACTTGACTCTACATAGAGAAAGAAAGCTAAATCAATCGACTTGACTCTACATAGAGAAAGAAAGCTAAATCAATCGACTTGACTCTACATAGAGAAAGAAAGCTAAATCAATCGACTTGACTCTACATAGAGAAAGACGACCAAAACAGGCCGCAGGGAGAAGGAATGCAGTGCAGACTCAGAGAAACATGATGACGATCACAAGCTACATGAGAAAACCAAAAGCTAAAAAAGACGTCCTCGATACTTCAGTAATCTGTGACAATGCTGTAATATTGGAAACATTTGATAAATGACTTAGCTTACCCAGGAAAGGCATTGCCACTGTGAGTGGGGCACGTATTTCTCCTAAAACCGGGTGGACGCACACAAGGACATTTGGCTCTATCAAATACCAGGTGCAACGGACAGGTGTGCATGCAAATCCATATTTAAGTTTAGCTGCAGGGCCGTATAAATCTTCTTCTTCCCATTCTTCTGCAAAAGTACCAGTACGTCTGCGTCGATAACCTCCCACGTCGTACTCAGATCCTTTTTTTCCTCTCTTTCTTTTTCTTCCCCACTCATCCTCATCTTCTCCCTCTCCAAACTTTCGTCTCCTTCGTCTCCGCTCAAAGTCTAAGCGGCTTTCGTCAGAACCGAAAGAATCACCACGTCTCCTGCCCCTCCTCCCGGCTGCCAGTTCAGATCCTATGAAGGAAAGTCCTCTACTTCCTCCACCAGACACGTCAGCTCCTGACATATCCTCTGGGTATTGTCTGGCCCATGCCCGTAGTAAATCATCATCAAGTAACCCTTCTCCCATGGCTCCATCCTTTCCGGCTTTCTGCTTCCATAAAAGCAATGCCATCGCTTTGTCATCGGCAAGAACATTCTGTAATTTAAAACGAAAAATTTAATGTGTTCGGAAAATAACTTTGCACTAACCCAGTATCAATTCCGGTATCGCAGTGATTTCTTAATGACTGTGGCAGATAGATGTGGCTAGATACCGCAGACATTAAAATACCACTACGATACTGGAATCGATACTGGGTTAGTGCACAGTTACTTATGGAACACCCTGTAGTACATGAACTATTAGATGGAAAACAGCCTAACAGACGTAACATAATCTACAACAACCAGTGCTTCATTATTTTTTACGCCGTCAGTAATTATAGCATTCAGTGATGAAAACAAATTCTGGATTCGTATTGCAAGTATAAAAGAACATGGAAAAAATTATTTATTTATTTATTGAGAAACACCACCAGAAAATCTACATTATGAGCGTGTTGTTATCAGCTTTACCATTTTGGAGACATTAGAGCCTCATTTAGCTAGACTGAAGGATCGTGCTTATTTAGCTAGATAGAAGGATCGTTCTTATTTAGCTAGATAGAAGGATCATGCTTATTTAGCTAGATAGAAGGATCGTTCTTATTTAGCTAGATAGAAGGATCGTGCTTATTTAGCTAGATAGAAGGATCGTTCTTATTTAGCTAGATAGAAGGATCATTCTTATTTAGCTAAATAGAAGGATCGTTCTTATTTAGCAAGATATAAGGATCTTTCTTATTTAGCTAGACAGAAGGATCGTTCTTATTTAGCTAGATAGAAGGATCGTGCTTATTTAGCTAGATAGAAGGATCGTTCTTATTTAGCTAGACTGAAGGATCGTTCTTATTTAGCTAGATAGAAGGATCGTTCTTATTTAGCTAAATAGAAGGATCGTTCTTATTTAGCTAGACTGAAGGATCCTTCTTATTTAGCTAGATAGAAGGATCGTGCTTATTTAGCTAGATAGAAGGATCGTTCTTATTTAGCTAAATAGAAGGATCGTTCTTATTTAGCAACACAGAAGGATCGTTCTTATTTAGCTAAATAGAAGGATAGTTCTTATTTAGCTAGACTGAAGGATCGTTCTTATTTAGCTAGATAGAAGGATCGTTCTTATTTAGCTAGACTGAAGGATCGTTCTTATTTAGCTAGATAGAAGGATCGTTCTTATTTAGCTAAATAGAAGGATCGTTCTTATTTAGCTAGACTGAAGGATCCTTCTTATTTAGCTAGATAGAAGGATCGTGCTTATTTAGCTAGATAGAAGGATCGTTCTTATTTAGCTAGACTGAAGGATCGTTCTTATTTAGCTAGATAGAAAGATCTATTTAGGGTGAAGAGTTTTGAGATGTCCTAGTTATTGGCCCTATTTACTGGCAGTAAGTAAGGGCCTTGGGTATCCATACTGTCATCCTAACACGTCACTGATCCTTTTGTTTGGCACGAATCTGTTAATCTTATTCTTACCTTGATAGCACCCATCTCTTTCTTAAGAGCCACCAGTTTTGCCATTCTGTTGGTATTTTCCTTCTCCAGATGTAGAGCCAAAAGTTGAAGTTCCTATTGAGAAAAATGGAAACAAATATGCAATTTTTGAGGGAAAAGAAAATGTAATAGAATACATATCACTAGTTTATGAATTGCTGTTCATGTTAGATATGTACGTGGCCCAGAACAGGCAAAGGCTGCGTGAGTGAAGTTATCATCATCATCATCATCATCGTCATCGTCGTCGTCGTCGTCGTCATCATCATCATCATCATCATCATCGTTGCCGACTGGCGTTGGCTATTATGCTTCTCCAGAGTACCCGATTCTTCATGCAGGCCATCAACTCATTTGGTGATCTCCTCTCACACCATCTCGTCAGACTGTCCAGTATCATTTCTCTTGGTCTTTCCTTGGCTCTTCATCCCCCTATTTTTCCTGTTGTTACACTATTTTAAATGCCGTCTCTTTTCTTTGCATGTCCTGTGAAAGTACATTCTCTCTCTCGCTCTCTCTCTCTCTCTCATTCTCTCTCTCTCTCTCTCTCTCTCTCGCATTTTTATTTTTGACATTTTTGTCCTGTCATACATTCTTCATTAGTTATCTTTGCTGTCCAGAGACTTCGCAACATTCTTCTGATAAACCACATTCCTACTGTCTCCAATGATCTTTGTGCAGAACTTCCTATTGTCCATGATTCACTTCCATATAACAAGATAGGTTCAATAGAGCATTTTAGGACTCGTTTTCTAACATTCATTGATAAAGATGTGTTGCATAATATGTTTCTCATTCTCTGAAATGCAGTCTTTGCCTGGCCTGCTCTGTTCCTAATTTATTTTCTGCATTTCCTATCCGAAATTATTACTGTTCCAAGATATTTGAACTTCTGCACCTGATTTAGAATAGTTCCATTTAATTTTATACGGCACTTTGGTGGATTCTGTTTCTTAGATTTAAACATAGTCTCGTCTTTTTGATGTTAAGAGTAAGCCCTTTTACTCACTTTCTTTAGCGACTTTATCCAAAGATTTTGTTGTTTCTCAGCTATCAGTACTGTGTCGTCAGCATACCGAAGGTTGTTAATATTGTATCCTCCGACTTTTATACCAGATTCCGTAATGATCGTTCTTAGAATATTCTCGTTGTACAGAGGGAAAAGATCTGGCTTGATTGCAGAACTTCACGACTGTTAGCAACCAGGCTCTTGTGTACTCACCTAGCAGCGTCAGCAGCAACTGCCAAGTGTGTAGGGTCGAGAGGGATTTAGTTACATGTAAGGAACTTTCTCCTTAAAACTACCAGGGATAGATTAATGTTACACGTAGAAAACTTTCTCCACAAGAACTGCCAGGGGATTTAGCTAATGTTACATGTAATAGTCTTTATTTGAATTAACAGATCATAAATGTTGTTCTGGGGGTAGAGATAGAGAGGGCTTAAGTTTAATTCTATTATTTAAAAAAATATTTTGTAGCTAGTTTGTCTACAAAACAATTTAGAAATATAAAGAAGATAATAATTAAATAGAGAATTTATAAACTAGCCTTGGCAAATATGGCTTTCTCATAAAAGTACAGCTCACAGTCTGCCCACTGATATAACCACCTCGCCAGCTCCTCGATTGGGTCGGATGGTCGTCTCTGTGGATTTCAGAGACACAAAAGAACATAAAAGGTGTCGAAATGTAGAGGTGTCAGAAAGATACATTTTACAACTGTCATAAAATAAGCAGTAATAGAACAGATATACACCCATCATCATCATCATCATCATCATCATCATCATCATCATGGTTGTCATCATCGTCATCGTCATGCCCGTTATGAAGACCTTTAACAATATTATAAATACGTGGTCTCATTGTAATCTTTGGCTCTGTCATGAATCAGCTGTGGATTAGGTCTTGTTACTCCATCTTATCACCTATGCTCATCTGTCTCATTATCTTTTTATCATGTTTTACATCTCATTACCCCGTCTCAGTCTCTTATTACCTCGTCTCAGTGTCTTATTACCTCGTCTTAGTGTAAAGATTGTGGGGTGCTAAATCTACACTTGGGGACATTTGAGGGAGGGACAGGGCTTGAAACTGCAACCCCAGACCCATGGCCTATATACTACCGTAGTGGGTGGCCAGGCATAAATCCATCTCATCTACAACCCAGGATCTTCCCTCCAAGGATACTGTATGCCAGTCACGCAGCGTATTTACATTCATTCATGCCAATGACATGACATGTAGTACACAAAGTCAAGCAATCAAAATAGATTAATATTTATTATACACACCACATACCATATCACGTCACACAACATTACATGCACAAGACATCAACATATATCACTATGAATGAACACGGATGATATCAATAATAATGCATAATACTCTAATATGTAACTGAATCTGGTGGGCCGGCTGGTCTTGGCTTTCCTGGCCCCTATAAGCAAAACATACATTCATCTTAAAATGGTGCCAACGCACTGATTAACATATTCCAGCCACTATTGCTATGAATCCACCCCCTCTCACATGCACACTACACATCATCTCCATGTTGTGCCAACGCACTGAAATATCATAACATATATCTCCCCCTTTTTGCCAACGCACTGAACTATCATGACTTATAACTCCTACTGTGCCAACGCATTGAAATATCATGACATATAACTCCTCTTGTGCCAACGACTGAAATATCAAGACATAAATCTCCTCTCTTTCTTATTTAGCTAGACAGAAGGATTGCACTGAAATATCCTGACATAGCTCCCCATTTGTGCCAATGCAATGAAATATCAACATGAATCAGCGAAATCTTCACACACGACGAAATGACAGTAATCCAACAACACATTATGATTTCACTACAAGTTATATAATCCACAGTACATTATAATCAAACATTATGAGGTCGGACAGACTAACACAGACAAAAAAAATTCAGCCCCTGCCATTTCCTCTGGTTTTCTGCTCTCATTTTCCCGCCACGCATTTGTTCTTATTTATAGGCCTTCCACTTCCAGACACGTGAACTGTGACGCATTCCTCCGTCGGCGAACACTCGTGGAAATTCCGAGTGACCGTTCACATCAGTATTTTATTACCTCGTCTTACTATCTTATTACCTCGTCTCGGTATCTTATTACCTCGTCTCAGTATCTTATTACTTCGTCTCAGTATCTTATTAACTCGTCTCAGTGTCCCCTTAACTCGTCTCAGTATCTTCTTACTTCTCTCAGCATCTTCTTACCTCGTTTCAGTATCTTCTTATTTCGTCTCAGTGTCTTATTAACTCGTCTCAGTATTTTCTTACCTTGTCTCACTATCTTACTACCTCGTCTCAGTGTCTTATTACCTCGTCTCACTGTCTTATTACCTCGTCTCAATTATCTTCCTGCCTCGTCTCAGTATCTTCTTACCTCGTCTTATTATCTTACTACCTCGTCTCAGTATCTTACTAACTCGTCTCGGTATCTTACTACCTCGCCTCATTGTCTTATTACCTTGTCTCAGTTATCTTATTACCTCGTCTCAGTATCTTATTACCTCCATCTCAGTGTCTTATTACCTTGTCTCAGTATCTTATTACTTCGTCTGTGTATCTTATCACCTCGTCTCAGTATCTTATTACCATATCATAATATCTTAGTACCATTACCAATTTTTCTATCTCGCATTTTTCATCATTATTTACTTTGCTGTGAAAACTCTCTTGTCCTACTAACATCATCTAGTCTAACTACACAATAATTAGTGTAGAACCATATAAGTATGCACGAAGCCACTTTATAGTTTATGCAAAGTCCGACAACAGTTGAAGATATAACCTGTATTTTATTCAAATTGCACACTGATACAGCGAGTGGCACGATCTAACAAACACTGGAACGACTTCTTCAGTTCTTCTGTTGGTATGGCCCTTAAACTCAATGTTACGGCCCTTCGGATGTCATCAGTATCGTCAAAGAAGCGTCCTTTCAGTGGTAACTTTAATTTGAGAACACACACTTGTTTTCTGGGCCAAAAATTCTTGTACAACTACCGCCTGGTGAGCCGGTGCATTATCATGAAGAAGGAAAAAACTGCCAGGTGTTGAACACTCTGGTCGGACTAGGAGAATCCCTTTCAATAGGCGTTCCAAAATACTTAAATAAACGTTGGCAGTGACAGTCTGTCTTTCTGGAATAAATTCTTTGTGAATAACTCCTTTGCTGTCATAGAAGCACATCAACATTTTCTTCATTTTCGACCTTCGAAGACGAATTTGTGTGCCTTTTGGTGATGATGATGACTTCCAATGAGCACTTTGGCGTTTAGTTGTGGTATCATAGCGGAAAATCCATGTTTCGTACTCTGCAACAACCAAATTTAAGAAATCTTTATTTCTGCAACATGTTGTGATTATGTCTTTTCCGTACTCAACACGCTGATGTTTTTGGTCATCAGACAACGAATGTGGTACAAACCGGCAAGCAAATTTTTTCTTGCCCAAATCTTCCACTAAAATTTTACAAGTGGTCTCTCTGTTAACACCAAATTCATCTGCCATCATCCTCACAGTCAAACAACGATCTTCTTGTATCCATTCTCTGACTTTTGCAATGAGTTCCTCATTATGAACAGAAATTGGGTGTCCATATCTAATTGCATTTGTAATCGTTTCCACACCACTTTTGAATCGCGAATATGACTTGCACGAGATAAACACTTATCCCCATAAACTTGTCGCATCAATTCAACTATCTCAATGGCACTTTTTCCGAGTTTTAAACAGAATTTAATGTTAGCTTTTCCCTCCATGCTGATTACGTAACAATGCACCTCTAACTAGGTCAACAAAATGGCGGCTTGTTTGTCGTCGGCTTATCGGGCGGCGATGAAAAGTTGCCAGATCATAGATGAAGGTTGCCTCTTTGGATTCCATGCTTTTCTTCATAGATAGCATTTTGTCTTGGCTATAATAAAATTAGTCTCATTACTTAATTGTCTGACCTTGCACATCTAATCTAAAATCACTCGTCCTTCCAATTTTATTTATTAAAAAGATCACATGTTAAGATATACTGTATATTCATCTTACCGAATTCTCCAGTATCGTGCCCTTGATTTTGGCCGCGAAAAATTACAGCTTCTTCTTTTGACTCCATGGACCAATCATCTTTAATCGTTGCATTTGAAGCGAATTTGACTTGTCGAAACCATACACAGTAGTCAGAACACATCTTTAAATGTTTGATTATTATTCTTCTTTCTTGCATTTTGCAAACATTTGTCTTTCTTTTCTGTGAAGTTTCAAGGTTATGGATTGTTGATCTACTTGAAAGTTTAGACATCCAGTTACTCTAGACTGTTGATTTACTTGAATGTTTAGACATCCAGTAACTCTTGACTGTTAATCTACTTGAAAGTTTAGACTCTTGTCATTAACTTTAGACAAATGATCTACTTTTAGGTTTAGGCACCCAGTAACTCTAGACAATTTATCCAAGAGGATATTTAGACACCCATAATTATAGACTGTTAACATACTTATGGGTTTAGACATCCAGTAACTCTAGACTGTTGATATCTCGGAGATTTAGAAACGCATGTGGCGGAGATTGCTTTAACATTCGGTATCACATCGTTCTTAAAGTAAAAGTAAATCTTGGAAAAGAAGGAGGGGAATCCAATGTTAATTCTTTATAGGCACTTGGGAAGTAACTATACTGTTCCAAAAAAACCAAAAACAAATACGATATTGCGATTTAAACTGAAGTTTGCTGATCAGACAAGACCAAATTGCCTGAAATGTTCACTTGGACATCAACTTCACGTGCTGATATGAATTGTACTCAGCAGATTCATGAGCACAGAAAAGCGACACTAGCCAAAACAGCATTTTTGACAATAACTCATTTCAGGTTCACGAGAATCCCGTGAAACTTACTGAACATACAACTCACTGACCATGTTATTGAATGCATATAAAAGATTGACGCTCCTCTAATCAATTCATTTGAAAATTTAATGCGCAAGTATGGTTCATCTCACTACAGAACAACGACTCATCATCATTGGATGTTTACAGACTGGACAGTCACAAAGTGTAGTGGCCAGACAATTTAATGTGGTTAGAAGCACTTTTAGTCGTCTTTGGAGACAATTTCAAGAAACTGGCTCAGCTGCAGACCGGCCGCGCAGTGGAAGACCCATAGTCACAACTGCTGCCGAAGACCGCTTCATACGGCTGCGTCACCTCAGAAATCGATTTGCATCTGCTTCCTCAACAACCCAGTCAATGACAGCAGCTCGTCCAATTTAGATCCAACTGTCAGGAACCGGCTGCACAACGCTGGTCTTTGGGCTAGAAGACCCTACAGAGGTCATGTTCTTACGGACCGGCATCGCCAGAATAGATTGCAGTTGACGAACCAGCATCGTCAATGGACCTTTGCGAATGACTGGAGAAGGGTTTGGGTTAGTGATGAATTATTCTTTCAGCTCCAGCGACACGATAGATAGACGGAGAAATGTTTACCACAGAGTCCATGAATGCTACGCCCAGAACTGCATGGGTGAGGCTCCTCCACATGGTGGTGGAAGTGTACTGGTGTGGGGGACGATCAACTTCATGGGAAGAAGTGACCTGGTGCAAAATGAAGGACGCCTGAATGCCCAACGATACGTCGCTGAAATTATTCGTCCTCACGTCCTTCCACTTCTGGCTGCACCAGGGTCGATTTTTCAGCAGGATAACGCTCGACCTCATGTGGCACAACTCACCACCCAGTTCCTCGCTGACAACAACGTCCAGACCATTCCGTGGCTATCCATGTCATCAGACATGAACCCAGTAGAACACTTATGGGATGAACTCAACAGACAAGTCCGCCAGCGAGACATGGCGAAAACCAATCTCCGACAGTTGTCTCTTGCACTGCGGGAAGAGTGGGCAGCCATCCCACAACAACAGATCCAACGGCTAATCGGATCCAGGTCAAGGAGATGTCGTTCTCTGATACAGGCCAGAGGAGGCCATACACCTTAATGAAACGGAGACCCCAGTGGCAAATAATAAAAGTCCAAACCAAATTTAATGAATATCATTTCATTGTTAAAGTCTTAAGGTTTATTCATGCCAAGATTGAAACATTAATTTCGTAAAATAAAATTTTTGTACAAGTTTGAAATGCGGTGTCCATTACAACTACAATAGTATTGCATTTCCTTTTTTTGAACAGTATACTATCTTCAAGAATCTTGAGAACATATGGAATTCAAAAGTTATAAGCACAAAAACCAAGTTAAGACTATTCAATTCAAAAGTAATATCCACCCTCATTTATGCATGCGAAAGCTGGAAAACAACTAAAGAAATAGACACGAAATTAGACTCTTTTGAACACAAATGCCTAAGGAAAATACTCGGCATCAAGTGGAATGAATTTAAGAACAATGCAGAGATAAGACAGATGACTGAACAACAACCAGTCTCATGGGTGATCAGGAAAAGGAGATGGACATATGTTGATCACTTGATGAGAAGACATGATCAGAGAATCCCAAAACAAGCTATCAAGTGGAACACAACAGGCCAAAGAAAAAGAGGCAGACCGCGTAAAACTCTGAAGAGGACACTGTTAAGAGAGGCCAAGTTAACAGGCATAAAATCCCTTGATGAGGTTGAAAGACTCACCGAAGACAGGAACAATTGGCGAACTACTTTGTGAGCCCTATGTGACGTTTAACGGCACGTGAAGGATATAAGATAAGATAAGATACTATCACTGACAGAACAGATAATTCAGGAGACAAATTTTCTTTATACCAAATGTTCTTGCAGAACTTGCTTTTTTTCGCGCGGTCACTGAGCTTAGCACAAGCACGAAAGAAGAGATTTAAAAGGACTCCACTCCCAGTATACCTTAAGTTTGGGAAATTTCGTGGCCTAGTCTTAGCGTTGTAGAGAAGACCATCTTGGAAGGATACATAATGTGAAAAAGAAGGAGAGGAAAACCAAAATGAAGATGGCCGCAAGACATCGCTGACGATCTGCAAATGGACGCATCAGTAGCAGAACATCTTGCTCACAACCGAGAGGACTACAGAAGAGCTGTTAAGGAGGAAAAGTTCCTCAAGGGACATGCAAGTGACTTAATGGCTGAGCTGTAGCGTTGTTCTCTCATTTGGTAAATGATGGCTAGGCCTAGTGGAGTTCGAGTTTGGATTCTCATTTGTGTTCTCTCATGTCAATGTTCCTTGCGTAAAACGTTTTGAAGATTAATCGTACAAAGTTCGTTCTCCAACTTTTTTCTTATTTTTTTTCTTGTCCAGTGGAAGGACAAATCTTATATCAAAATGAGCATGTCAAAAAACTATAAAAAAACTTGCTTACCTCAGAGATATCATTGAGAGCTTTAGGCAATATTTTCCCCAAAGCATCTTTCAGATAACCCACATAGGGAGAGTTGTTCGCTGTAAACAGAAGAAATGAAGATTTTTAAGAAATATTTTTTGGTAACTTTACATATTGTCTTTGAGAGTGTGTCTCGTGAATATGTGGATGGTTCTGTAATATTGATGAAATCAAACTGCAGTATAAGATATCTTAGAACAGAGTGCTGAAGGTAACATTTGCATAGACATTAATGGACTTAACAATAGCCAGCGTGTTAGATAGACAATCATGATACGCTACGGAATCTCATATATATTATTGCATGCACAGTCACGAAGTAATGAAATGCATTTAATTTTACCTTCTGTTTTATCTTAATTTAGAAAGCTTTGGATGAGAACATTAAACCTTCAGTTCTCTCTGTTTTATTTAGCGTTATAGGAGAAGCAGAGACTGAATCAACAGAGACCTGAATTATTGGACTAAAAACAGTGAGTGCAAGCAAGGAAGTTAAAAGCAGAGTACAAATAGGGAATAAAATATACGTCGCCTTGTAACACCTCTTAAAATCCAAAATCCCTTCCCAAAACACCAAAATAACAATCTACAAAATTATAAGACCAGCCGTCATGTATGGATCAGAAACAAGGAGTACAACAAGAACAGATGAACAACAATTGCAGGTATTTGTTGGTATCCCATAAGGGATACAAATAGTGGAGAATGGAGAGCTAGAAAAAACACTGAACTGAACAGCTTATTTAAATCCCAACGAATTATAAATGTCTTGAACAGATTACGCTAGGTGGGCCGTGTAGAAACAATGAAAAAGAACAGACAAACGAAAATTGTGTATACACAAGAGATGAAGGAAACAAGAACAAGAGGTAGACCAAGACAGAGATGGAAAGACAGCATTGAAGAGGATATAAAAGGAATTGTTGTCACCAACTGGAAAGAGAAGATTAGAAATAGAGAAGAGTTGAGGCTAACTTTATCTGCAGCAATGAACCCGAATGAAGAAGAAGGAGCAGAAGAAGAAGAAGAGAAAGAAAAAGAAGACGAAGAAGAAGAAGATATAAGAAGAAGAAGAGTGGGTTCTGACCTCGCTGATATCGCTCATCAGGTGATAAGGATTCTACTCCACTGCTACGGAGTACGTGCACCTGTACCGAGATCCACCTCTTCAAGGAGGATATCGGAACGTCTTTGAACTTGTCCTGTGCGCAATGACTGTAATACTAAAACATTTTAACAATCCTTTTCTTTCGTGATCTGTACATTTCTACACCCCTCATTTTGTCAGATTCCAGATCTTTTCAATGTGTCAGGAGATTCCAGATTTATTATGTCAGGAAATTCCAGACTTATTATGTCAGGAACTTTTCAGTGTGTCAGAAGATTGCAGACTCACTATGTCAGGAGATTCAAGATCTTTCCAAAATGTCAGGAGGTTCCATATCTTTTACTGTCAGGAGATTGCAGATCTTTTCAAATATGCCAGGAAATTCCATATCTTGTATTATTTCACGAGATTTCAGATCTTTTATTATATCAAGATACCAGATCTTCCTTTCACGTCCAGTGATTTCAGGGCATGGTCGCTCCTGTAACGCAAGCAACCGTCTTCTCAAATTCTGGCAAATTTTCTGCCGTGAAGATTGGTTGGTCTCTGCTGGACAACTGTTTTTCTATCTGCTGCTGATTTCTGTCCCTATCTTAATGTCGATCATTCACATTTTGTTTCGAATCTGTTTTCATGAATTGCTCATCTTTTAAATAGGCCCAAAATCCTTATTTGTCTGCATTAATTATGTGTTGTTTTCATGTATACTTTTCTCTATTTCATGAATACACAGTGAACATTTACATGTACTTGTACTTCGATTTTATATGTACATCGGGGATAATTTCAAGTATACTTACCTCTAACTATTCCGACATTTCCTGTGAATGTGACATTTGGAACTGTCTTGTTCATACTGATATTTGTTCAATGTACAAGGAGTCGAAATCTGTACAGATTAACGATAGATCAACCATTTCACTAAATCTGTACAAGAGAAACAAATGTACTAAATGTTTCAATGTAAAAATTATACGAAAACAGACTTAAGATTGTTTCGCTGCAGGCACAAGCCAAGAAACAGTAACTTTATATCTTTAGCATCGATGTAGAGCTTCGCTTTAGTCTTCTGCTTTCTTTAAACTCTAGCACACTTGTCCACCTCTGGAGGTCATGACACAGGTAACCAACTATCTGGGAATATCAGAATAGTCTTATTGGTGAGAGACTTCTTACGATACTATATGGAATCATGTGGTTGTTTCGCTCTCTTTTGTAGAGTGATTATTGCTGTTGATCAGTTATATAACTGATCAACAGCAATAACCATTGCTTCTGATCTACTAGTAACATATCAAGAAGCAGAAGATCCGTAAGAAACTAAACACCAGCTGGAAAACAAACATGAAAATAGAATCAACACCGGACCCCACTCATCAACTACGGAGATAGCAGCAAACCACAATCTTTCGACTAAGAACGGGACACTACAGACTTCTAAGCCACCTCTATGGCCTAGAAATATCACACACAAAAGAGTGTCCCTGCGGGTTTGGGATCCAGACACCAGAACACATCCTGCAAACCTGTCCAACCTGCTGAAACCTCCCAGCACAGATCTGGCCAGAGGGAGTGGAGGTGAAAGAAAAGCTCACACTAAAGCCTGGAGAAGACAGCAGACTCAGGGCGACAGGGCTGCAGATTTAGCATGACCAGACTTCCTCTATCGCTGAAGAAGAAGAAGAAGAAGAATAAGAAGAAGCTTCTGATCTATAACAGAAAAATTATTATTTAAATTCTGTTACTTATGTTCACGACTTAATCTTGGCTAATAAAGTTTGTGAATTTAAAAAACAGAAGAAAATTCGTCTAAATGAAAAAAGAGACGGAAGAATAGAAGCTTAGCTTGCAATAACGGCAACTGATTTGTAGAAGATTTGTTGCTTCTTGATCCACACATCAGACAAGGAGTGGGACATGTTGATCCACACATCAGACAAGGAGTGGGACATGTTGATCCACACATCAGACAAGGAGTGGGACATGTTGATCCACACATCAGACAAGGAGTGGGACATGTTGATCCATACATCAGACAAGGAGTGGGACATGTTGATCCACACATCAGACAAGGAGTGGGACATGTTGATCCATACATCAGAGTTGGAGATGATGATCCACACATCAGACAAGGAGTGGGACATGTTGATCCACACATCAGACAAGGAGTGGGACATGTTGATCCACACATCAGACAAGGAGTGGGACATGTTGATCCATACATCAGAGTTGGAGATGATGATCGACACATCAGACAAGGAGTGGGAGATGTTTATCAGCTCATTACTCAGTGAGTGGAAAGACAGACATCGTGCATGTCCCAGACTGGGTTAGCCGAGGCAGCTGTGCACGAAATCTTATGAACTAAGTCACGTGTAGATTTGTGTACAGAATGATTTACTGTTTGAGATATACACTAACAGAACAGTCAGTTCATACACTCGCCAGGTTGTACGATGGTCCAGAATGCTCAGACTTTAAGCTGCTAGTAAATTTATTAAAATAAATTCAGCAATCTTCTCTCTCCCATCATTCTTTTTCTAATGCTAGAATACCACTCCCGGAAATATCGAAGTCGATAATCTTACTCAGATGCAGAGAGGAAATCCATAGCTTCTCTTCTTTCTCATCTTCGCTCCCTCTGTTAGATATAGGGTCACTTGGGTCTGGAATTTTCCGCAATGTATGATCTTATTTGTGGGTTTCAGTGTGACAGAATTCTTAAGTGTAGAATCAAAATGCTAGATTACTCAGTCGAAGGGACAGAATTCTAGTATATTGTAATATCTCATGAATTGTCTCCCTTGAAGTCTGTGAACTTTCGTTGACCTGCTGATCAAAAATCAATAATTGTCATGATAGAATTTTGTTAGGTCATGTGACATCGAAGGTGGACATTTTTCTCGTGCAAGAGTGACCGTTGGCTCGGAGTCATGTTAAAAACAGTCACAACGATTGTGAATTTGTGCACAAAGATTATTTGTTAGAAACTAAGATTCTCACAGTAGTTGAAGGTTAGGTAAGCAGTGTTTTTCACATGAAGCTTTAGACTTCTCCAGACAGAAGTTTCTAGACGGGGAAGAGGAAAAAAAAGAGGTAGAGCTGACAAAGTGCGATTATTATTAATAATTAGGATTATGTTGAGACCAGTAGCTTACGTTAGCATGAGGACTAGCTAGGAAGGTGGCCATGTTTGATCAGTGTGTTAAGAATGTTTGTGATAGGGATATTTTTTTGTCAGTTTTTTAAAAATCATGACTTAATACATTCTGGACTATGTGTATAGTAGTTATTCAGTGATTTCGCCTCATGTAGTGAAAGTAATAATTGCTGTCCTTCTTAGGGCAGAGCAGTACTGGAAATTTGTTCGTACAGAATGTGATCTGAGTTATGTTGAATGATGGTAGTCATATTCTAGCTGTTAGAGTTATCCGCTCCTCCCCAAGCGGCAAACTGAGTTCTTGCCCGGGAGTGGAGCCTGTCACGTGCAAGTTCTTGAATCTTCCACCCTCATCAGTCACCTTCCTTTTGTCTTCACAAATAAACTCGTTGTTTAGTTGTACAACTACCTTCTGGTTGTTTAATTGTACAACTACTGTCTTGTTGTTTAGTTGTACATTCTTGTTGATTGACTCAAAATTGTTATGTGTTGGTTCTTTTGGAAGATTGCCTATGATTTCTCCTGTGTTGCTGTTGTCTAGTTATTTCTCCTGTGTTGCTGTTGTCTAGTTATTTCTCCTGTGTTGCTGTTGTCTAGTTATTTCTCCTGTGTTGCTCTTGTCTAGTTATTTCTCCTGCGTTGCTGTTGTCTAGTTATTTCTCCTGTGTTGCTGTTGTCTAGTTATTTCTCCTGTGTTGCTGTTGTCTAGTTATTTATCCTGTGTTGCTGTTGTCTAGTTATTTATCCTGTGTTGCTGTTGTCTAGTTATTTATCCTGTGTTGCTGTTGTCTAGTTATTTATCCTGTGTTGCTCTTGTCTAGTTATTTATCCTGTGTTGCTGTTGTCTAGTTATTTATCCTGTGTTGCTGTTGTCTAGTTATTTCTCCTGTGTTGCTGTTGTCTAGTTATTTATCCTGTGTTGCTGTTGTCTAGTGATTCCTCCTGTGTTGCTGTTGTCTAGTGATAGAATTGAGAGTTTGGGTGTCTGCTGTTTCTATGTGTATAAACAAGAAACAAAACTAGTAGAAGAGGATATTATAGATCAACCTTTAGTATCTAAATTCTTGAAGAGTGGTTCTAAATATATCAATTCACTCCACTAGTCCCTTGACAGTTAATAGCAGCACAGTTCAACTTGTTCATAAAAGAAAAGAAGTCCTGTTTCAGTCGGTGCTGTGCTGGCACATCAGAGCTTGTCACGGAAGCATACGCCTTTACCAGTTCCTCGAAGATATTCACAGATACGATATCTTGTAACAATGACAGTTACATTCCGGTAGCTAACAATGACCCAGTCTAAAGAGAAAAACAATATTAATGTGGGTCGTAAATTTGATTAGCTTCTTACCCCATTCATCCTTTGTCTCCATGATGAAGTTAACCTTATTTTGTATTTGTGTTGATGATACAAACGGATGTTAGACTCTGCAGAAGGGGCATTAAAACTACCACTCTTAACATATCTGTTGTTTACCATAGTTATCTCCCATGAAAGTAGTTATTGAAAATATGATAAGGCGATGAAGGCAGAATCAGAACTGGATGGTAACCCCTGGAATATGATAAGGTGATGAAGGCAAGACAAGAACTGGATGGTAACCCCTGGAATTATGATAAGGCGGTGAAGACAGGACAAGAACTGGATGGTAACCCCTGGATGTGACATGTAATAAAAAGAGGTAAATGAATCGTTCCATAAATGATGACGTTGCATATCATGGAAAAATATAATTCATAATTAACCTTAACAAATCGCTGCTTGTGTGTTCAAAGATTGTCTGTAACATTAGCCAGTTCAAACAATGGTTGGCTCGTGGCTTGGTGTAACATTAGCCAACCCAAACAAAGGTGTTACTGAGCTAAACTTGTATGACGTCAGCGAAAGACGGAAGTGCATGTTTCAGAAAAAAAGTTGATTTTGTGCTTTGCTGTGCAAAAAATGGTGAACAAGTTTATATATGAGGGGACACCACTGACCTCAGATGGAAGATTCCTAACTGAGATAAAGAACAGAATAATGCGAGCCAAAATAATGTTTCAGAAAATGAATAGTATTCTATGTAATAAATCACTGTTATTGGGATTGAGGAAAAGAGTACTCCAGTGCTTCATTCAGTCAGTTTTAATTTACAGATGGCAGGCATGGCCATTCTCTAATGAAGTACAACGTCAACTGGAAGCCACTGAAGTGTGGTTCCTTAGAAGAATGCTGCGATTATCATGGACTGCAAAGAAATCAAACGAGGAGGTTCCGAGGGAGGCTGGAGAGACAAGACAAACAATAACAAAAGTCAGAACACGACAATCCAGATTCTTAGAACAAGTTCTGCGGCCAGATAAGCTAGAATACATTGTGACAACAGGAAAGATAGAAGACAAAAGAGACCGAGGCAGACAGAGAAAGTGATGGACGGATTAACTAGATGGCACGGACAAAGAACGCCGCCAGCACAGCTTATAATCAGCGCTCGGAGCAGGGGGTTGTGGACAAGCAAGATCGTCAACGTCAGTCGGCAGGGCAACAGATAGACAGGTGCAAAAAGTCGACATTCAGTTTTGTAGACAGGTGCAAAAAGTCGACATTCAGTTTTGTAGATAGGTGCAAAAAGTCGACATTCAGTTTTGTAGACAGGTGCAAAAAGTCGACATTCAGTTTTGTAGACAGGTGCAAAAAGTCGACATTCAGTTTTGTTTTTGATACAAACAATTGCACAATTATGTAGAAATTAATGACGCAATGACTATTAGTGATGGCCTGGTTGGCTGAGCTGTCAGGCGCCGTCTTCTAAGCCTGTGGTACCGGGTTAAATCTCAGCAGTGGGGATTTATTTTCTGGTACCAGCACAACCAAACAAGCCCGGGGCCCCCGCAGCCTACACCAGGCAGCAGAGAGATCTGAAAAGGTCAGTGCGGCCCTGCGTGATACTGACCACATCAGACTTTCATGTGCCGAAGGTCTTGGAAATACAGACTTTGTCCCCAATATGCCTCAATAGCATGGAAACGGGGATTTTATCTACCTGCCTTAAGACTATGATTATGTTCTATGGTTACTGCATAACTGTTATAATTAAGAAGACAGTAAGTCTATGAAAGCGAGTCTCTTCTTCACAGAAGATAACGACATCGTAGAGCTAGCATACTCATCGTGACTGTTGATGTGGCACACTTTGTAACTGTTGATGTGGCACACTTTGTAACTGCTGATGTGGCACACTTTGTAACTGCTGATGTGGCACACTTTGTAACTGTTGATGTGGCACACTTTGTAACTGCTGATGTGGCACACTTTGTAACTGCTGATGTGGCACACTTTGTAACTGCTGATGTGGCACACTTTGTAACTGCTGATGTGGCACACTTTGTAACTGCTGATGTGGCAAACTTTGTAACTGCTGATGTGGCACACTTTGTAACTGCTGATGTGGCACACTTTGTAACTGCTGATGTGGCAAACTTTGTAACTGCTGATGTGGCACACTTTGTAACTGCTGATGTGGCACACTTTGTAACTGCTGATGTGGCACACTTTGTAACTGCTGATGTGGCAAACTTCGTAAGTCCATCTTTCCTTCGGCGACACCATTACACTGTGGCTTCATGTAATGTGGTCTGCTCTCTGATGTAACGATTGTTGACTGCTGTCTGGCGTAATGGCTGGTTGTCTTCTCTCTAATGTAATGGTTGTTTGTCTGTTCTCTGATGTAGTGGCTGTTTGTCTTCTCTCTAATGTAATGGTTATTTGTCTGTTGTCTGATGCGATAGCTGTTGCCTTTTCTCTGATGTAATGGTTGCTGTCTCCACTCTAATGTACGAATGTTGTCTGTTGAAAGGTAGGCCTAAACAAAAATAACTGAACCAGCTAACAAAATGGGAACAGAAAAACCCAGGGAACCGATCTAACCAGAAATTAAGATCTGCATAAAATAAAGAAGCAACCACATACAGTAGATAAGCTGAACGACAGCAGAGTTGAATACATGTCATAAATCACATTTCAAGCTCTGTTGTGACTTCCCTTTGACTGAATGTTATTTTTACACGTTCTGTCAAAGTGATAACAGTTTTTTATATTTGACAAGGATGAATGCCGATCGTTGGTACATTTTGAGGAACCGTGTCACGAATTTCAGTTGTTGATTGACTTAAAATTAAACTAGCTGTCACTGGCAATCATCAATAATCGTTTTCAACATGATAAAATAATCAGTCAAGGCATATTTGATGTACAGCTGACACGTGCATAAATTATTTAAACTCATGTTTGTCGAAGTATAAAGAGTCTTTGATATAATCTCATGATGCTTGTCGAAATATAAAGAGTCTGTGATATAATCTCATGATGTTTGTCGAATTATAAAGAGTCTGTGATATAATCTCATGATGTTTGTCAAAGTATAAAGAGTCTGTGATATAATCTCATGATGTTTGTGAATTATAAAGAGTCTGTGATAGAATTAATGCCACGATTGAGATGTGCCCCAAAAATTAAAATTTGGGCCAAGGTAGTGCTCACTCCCTGAACATATGCGCTGAAGCTGTCTTTTACTTCATGGTCTATCTATCTATCTATCTATCTATCTATCTATCTATCTATCTATCTATCTATCTATCTATCTATCTATCTATCTGTGTTTTCTAATTTAATTTGTATATTTGTATTAAATCGAATGTGTGGGAAGAATGAAAGATGGAATGATGAAGGGCAGAATGTAAGACGGGCCTGCGTGTCCAATTCTTTACCCTTTAAAAATAAACAAAATTATTCATTCATTTATTCTATCCGTTTGTCTATATGTTATGTATGTCAGTCAAAGACAGGAATGTAACAGACAGTAATTTAACACTTAAATCATCAGCAAGTAGTGCCCTTCCATTCCCCCTCCCCCTTCCTTTTTTCCACCACCCCCCCCCCCCTTTTTCCCATTTTTCTATCTCGTAGGAAGACTGTGAAAAAAAGGGAAACATGCCGGTCTACTGAAGGGTGAACGATGGAATGTAGACCTTTCTTGAACATGAGACACTGATCTCGAATTGATGGTTCTCAGCCTGATAAATGTCCACTTCCCGAAAGAGGTGTTAGCTTGTGAGGGTGAGCAGTTGCTGCACTTTCCATGAGATGATTTCAACATGAGATAGTAGGCAGTTAATGTACATTCTATGGAATGGTGGTTCGTTAATATACTTTCCATGAGTTGGTTTCAACATGAGATAGCAGTTAATGTACATTCCATGGAATGGTGGTTCATTAATATACTTTCCATGAGTTGGTTTCAACATGAGATAGTAGTTAATGTACATTCCATGGAATGGTGGTTCATTAATATACTTTCCATGAGTTGGTTTCAACATGAGATAGTAGTTAATGTACATTCCATGGAATGGTGGTTCATTAATATACTTTCCATGAGTTGGTTTCAACATGAGATAGTAGTTAATGTACATTCCATGAGATGGTTTTATCATGAAATGGTTTCATCATCGGATGATGACTTCAGCATGAAATGGTTTCAACATGAGATGGTTTCACCATCAGATGAAGGCTGGTTAAGGTACCATTCGTGAGGGTAGAAGCCAGAATAAAGGTGGGGTTTGAATATGTGCAGGGTCCAGCGGATTGAGGACTCTTGACCACTGTGTTGTCTAGCGGTGGCTGCTAGTATCTTCCAATACTGGTCTATATTTTTGTTGAAATATTGTAGCTAGAGTAAATAAGCTTCAGTGTATGCACGTAACAACCTCAGTATTTGAGCAAGAATGAAGCAATATCTCATAAATGCTAATTCCTGTTAGAAACGTTAAATTTATTCCAAACTGTTAACACTATCATTATATTTGAGTCTTGTTATTTGAAAAAACTTTCTTTCTGCCCTTTACATGGCTTATAAGTTCAGTTAGTTCTCTTTGTTGCCTGAATATTTTGCTTGGCTGTTTTTTTTTTCTTCTCTTCTATGTGTTGTCTAGATTCTTACATAGGAAGTGTTTTTTTTTAAATTTTCACTTTGAGTCTCCAGGGATTCGTAGTAGCATTAGCTTGATATAATAGGGGTGTGTGAACTGATATCTGCCTGTAATTATTTGGATGTGTCCTAGTTTGCTAAGAACATCAGAACCGTTGACGTAGCTGAGGTATCTTCTAGCTCTGTGCCTGGCAGTCTATTTAAGCTGGTTCAGGCTGAAAAATTTGACCCTGACAGGACAGAGTAGGCCAGTGGGTCAGACTAGGTTAAACAAAACCATGAAAAGATCTGACCTCAAACCTGGGAACTGGGAAGTTACTCGAGAGCTCCGTGGCTCCACCTCTTCTAACATCTTTGACTGGAGAAATCTGTGCAAACTTGTCTTGTTTTCTTCTAAGTAAGGCAAGTAGGTAACTTTCTCTTTTCATGCTTAGAGTGTCTTATATTAGTGTTTATGTAGCATTATAAGATCATTAGTGCTTTCACAAGCAGCACGGTCATTTGTTTTAATGATGAATATCTCACATAAAATGGAGGGAAATCAGAAACTGATCCAGAATTCTGTGGCTGGTGTATAGTAAAACGACATGAACCTGGATTGCTGAATTGTTTTGTCGCCCCTGATAGATCGTTTTTAGTATAACTGTACATTAATTGGGACAAAAAAACGTTATTTATTTATTTAGAAAAGGTCAAGAATACTTTGTTAGAGATTAGATTTACAAACATTTTGGAGGAAGAAAAGTATTTAAGCCACAAATTATGGAGAAGATATTCATTGACTCTCTTTCATGTAAATTAGGTTTTACATTTTTAATTGGATAGAAAATGGCATGAGCACTTCTACTCCCGTAAACATATTCGTTAGAACAAGTTTATTGTTACTAATAAAACGCATTGCTTTGTGTAAGTCGTTTGTTCTGCTCTGTACAACACAGCCTTATACAAAGTGCACTCAAGTGTGCCCTCAGGTATGTATCACTGCAGAAAGATTCTGATGATTTCATAAACGCTTCTCATAGTTTACAAGTGTCAGTCATTAGTTTACAGGATAACACCACCTCAGAGATACTATCTAGGACAAGTGTGAGATCTATAGAACTTTTCATGTAGTGAGTTATAATAGAGAGAGGGTGGGCGTTGCAGGCCTTGTTGAGTGACTTCCAGGACTTGAATGAAGTGTGCCAGGTGTTGTTCTAATTCTAAAGTGGATTATTTTCGAGAAAGAACAAGCAATGAGAGATACAGTAAACGTTAGTTTCATTTTTGTTGTGATTTTCACACTTTTGACAGTTTTCGTCTTGGCTGCACCCCGTACCCACAGTCATGCTAGCCAGTGTTTCTACATGTTTCCTCGTTGTATGTGCGCCCACAGTCATGCGAGCGTTTCTACATGTTTCCTCGTTGTATGTGCGCCCACAGTCATGCGAGCGTTTCTACATGTTTCCTCGTTGTATGTGCGCCCACACAGTGTTTCTATCATGCGAGCGAGTGTTTCTATCATGCTAGCGAGTGTTTCTATCATGCTAGCGAGTGTTTCTATCATGCGAACGAGTGTTTCTATCATGCTAGGGAGTGATTCTATCATGCTAGGGAGTGATTCTATCATGCTAGGGAGTGTTTCTATCATGCTAGGGAGTGATTCTATCATGCTAGCGAGTGTTAGATATTTGTTCTCTCTGTATCTGCTCAGAACCACTCCCGCCCACCATGACAAGTTTGTCCAAGACGAGCCCACATCTTTCCTCCGTCAGAAAATCTGAATCTGTCTGCTCTGCTCCCATGTCAGGATACAGACTTTAGCTTTAAACAGCAGACATTCCAAAGAGTCTTCATATAAAATTAATATTTTTATAAATACTTAGACAAACAATAGCAAGGATTGCGCAGATTGTACATGACTGTAGTGAAAACAACAGGAACAATTTCTTTGTTCAGAATCTCTCTTGAATGTTTTCAGTGTCGGGCCAGACCTGTATTTAAAATAGCCCCTAGAAATAGGTTAGACCTGTCACTCTAACAGGGCTAGTAGGTCAGGATGGATACAAAGTTGGTTTGCTTTACACAGAATATTAAGTGTGTTGTCTGATTTTATTTCTACTTCTTTTTTATTTCCAACTTAGTGTTTTCTATCTATCTATCTATCTATCTATCTATCTATCTATCTATCTATCTATCTATCTATCTATCTATCTATCTATCTATCTATCTATCTATCTATCTATCTATCTATCTATCTATCTATCTATCTATCTATCTATCTATCTATCTATCTATCTATCTATGCCCTACCAAGTCATATAAAACGTATAAGTAATATTTGATCTTATAACTTTAAACTTTGTCAACATCTGTTTGATATGGACTATATGCCTCCCTAAGCATATTCTAAAGTAGTTTAAAGTATGGCTTGATTGTTGTAATTTTTTTATACTGGTTTTCTATAAATTTGTTAGTTTTGAATAAATGTAAGAATGCAAGTTTATTTCATGTTGTTGCATAAATCAGACTGTAGAGTAAATAAAGTATTTTCGTTCGTTTGTTCTCGTTTACATACGAGCTCTCTCTCTCTCTCTCTCTTTCTTTCTCTCTCTCTCAGTTCTGTCATTCAACCTACGTTCGTTTACATACGAGCTCTCTCTCTCTCTCTCTCTTTCTTTCTCTCTCTCCCAGTTCTGTCATTCAACCTACATTCGTTTACATACGAGCTTTCTGTCTGGGTACACAGGGTGCAATGTTGCCTACAAAACCAGGTAAAACCGTAAGTCCTATCCAGGTGTGTGAAGAATTGGAAACATAATTCCAGGTGTATTAAGAACTGGATAGCATGGTTGTAGGTGTATGAAGAACTGGATAGCATGGTTGTAGGTGTATGAAGAACTGGATAGCATGGTTGTAGGTGTATGATGAACTGGATAGCATGGTTGTAGGTGTATGATGAACTGGATAGCATGGTTCCAGGTGTGTGAAGAACTGGATAGCATGGTTCTAGGTGTATGAAGAACTGGATAGCATGGTTGTAGGTGTATGAAGAACTGGATAGCAGGGTTCCAGGTGTGTGAAGATCTAGATAATAAGTTTCCAAGGGCACGAGAAGGTTCTGTCCCTTCCCTGCGTGCGTCGACCATCTTCTGCCATCAAAAGTTCAAGAAACAGCTCATGGTTGTGTTTTTTTTTTCAACTGAAAACTTTCTCTTATTTCAGATTTCAGAAACCAGAGAGTTGAAAATGTAAGGGGAGACAATCTACAACCTGGGAAAATTACTACAAAAGTTTCTCAGTTTTGCTGTGTTATTGCCCTACATATTTAAGCAAAAGATTCTTTATTTCTCATCATATCCTCTTAATATCTCTCTCTCTCTCTCTCTCATTTTCCTAGACTCTTATTTCTCTCCTCATTGTTCACTCAGTTAACATACACTCCACGGTAAAGCAAGATGTATCATCTGTTCGAGATGGATAAAATGGACAGACATTGCTTGAGAGCTAAAGTGAAGTAAGTCTTTGTAGATTTGGAGAAAACTATTTCCCCCCCCCCCACTCTTTTTTCCTGTCCAGCGATGTTAAACATCACAAATATCATCATTTTATGATAAACTCAGACTATCAATGTCATCCATATTGTTTTTCTCAAATATATAGAACTACTTCACAGCATTTCTGCACTCTTTTGTCCTGGCTTTGTTATTTGTCTGCTTTGATTTTATTTGTCTGCTTTGATTTTATTTGTCTGTTTTGATGTTATTTGTCTGCTTTGATTTTATTTGTCTGCTTTGATGTTATTTGTCGGCTTTGATGTTATTTGTCTGCTTTGTTCTAGTTATAATTTCTGCGAAATTTAGGAACAAGAAATAAGAAGCACTACAAGCAGAATTCCATGTGTGTTCTTTTTTTTAAATTGTATAAACAGTATAAAAATACTTTAGTTTTATTATAAAAATAAGTGAAGAATAAAATCTCTTCCATACTTCAGTTCATTTAATTGTTCATGAACAAAAGAGAAGATCATCTGTGAAGGGCTGTCTTCTCAGTGCCAAGCAAATGTGTTGCAGCCAGGATATAGTCCCATATGGTTATAAGAGAAATAAAATGTGTTACCTGACTTTTGTATTAGGGAATTATGTCTGAAACGAAACAATATTTCCTGAAAGGTAAGATAATATGGGCTGTTATATGCACATCGTCAGAAACTGTACCGGAAGACAGGACATTTACGTGAAGATCAGTCCCATGTATATGGGACATGTGAGATCGTAGCGGGCAAATAAGTGCACATGTATGTATTCTGATCATATGAAACATACAAAAATATTCACTAATTCCAGTCAAAAGGCGCGAAACAAACTAAACTCTTTTTTTGGATTACAGAAGAACACGGACACGATGATGGAGGCAGATCTTGTCAGAAAACCAAGTTCTTTCAAGATAATCTAATACACAGTCAAGACATCTTAAGACACCACTTCAGTCAAGACATCTCAAGACAACACTTCAGTCAAGTCATCTCAAGAAACCACTTCAGTCAAGTCATCTCAAGACACTATTTCAGTCAAGTCATCTCAAGAAACCACTTCAGTCAAGACATCTCAAGATACCACTTCAGTCAAGACATCTCAAAACACATTTCAGTCAAATCATCTTTAAAAAGCCACTTCAGTTAAGACATCTCAGGCAATCACTTCAGTTATGATATTTAAAATCCACTTTAATCAACACATCTTAAAAACCACTTCAGTCAAGACATCTTAAGACACCACTTCAGTCAAGGCATTTCAAGAAACCACGTCAGTCAAGGCATCTAAAAATCACCTCAATCAAGGCATCTAAAACCCACTTTAGAAATGGTATCTAAAAAAAACCACATCAGTCAAAGTATCTGAAACCATATCAGTCAAGACATCTAAAAATCACTTCAGTCAAGACATCTAAAAATAACCACTTCAGTCAACGAAAGGGATCTAAAAAACCACTTCAGTCAAGGCATCTAAAAAACCACTTCAGTCAAGGCATCTAAAAACCACTTCAGTCAAGGCATCTAAAAAACCACTTTGGAAAGGGTATCTAAAAAAAGCCACTTCAGTCAAGACACCCCAAAAGAAACCAGTGTGTGGGATCGATATTTTTTCCATTTTGTGGACTGCCACAAGGGGATATAATCCAACATTCTGACTGATCAAACTAAGACAGGTTTGATAACTCGCCGAACCTTTCTTGAGTTTACTCACCTGCATCCTGCGATCTTCTGGACTTTGGTTGAACATGGCTGACAATAGAATCAATGGAACACAACAGCTTTGTATAATTCAAGCAGTTATTTTCCAGTACAGCTGCATGTGTTATTGATCATGTATTAGTGAGGTCCAGTTACTAAAAAATAACCTTATTCAGTAAGGTTTAACATGGCATGAAACGGTCAGGACATGCGTGATAAGCGTTACGATGAATATGGAAAAAGTTTATTTTAACAGCCTTTATGGTAGTCAGAGTTATAGATAATATCAATCAGAGATCACATGCTGACGTACTAATCTAAGTATCAGATAACTACAGTACATACAGTTGCATTAGCTGTGGTATTACAAGCAGAGATACTCTAAATAATACTTACTGAAGCGGGAGATAACTGGGGAATGAACGTGCACTGATTGTTCTCCCTTTACGCGTCGATGTTTTTTTTTTCTTTCCCCAGGCTTTGGCTCAGACAGTGGTTCCCAACCCTGCGACCCTATACCAGCAGTGTCACGTGACCTGGGACAACAGTGCTAGGTGACCCACGACCCATGAAAAGATGTTAAAAAGTACTGAAATTCAATAAAAATGAAATATTTTCAGTCCTTTAACATAACGTAAATTTACTAAAAATCACACACAAACACGTGTATAAATATTACTTCATCATAACCCAACATTTGTCACAACCTCACATCTGGCGACAACCCCACACACTTGACGACTGCGACACTACCTCACACCTGTGAAGACACTACCTCAGACCCCTCGCGACACTACATCAGACCCTTGACAACATTACCTCATACCTCTGGCGACACTACCTCAGACCTCTGGGGACACCACCTCACACACCCTTGACAACATTACTTCATACCGTTGGCGACACTACATCAGACCTCTGGCGACACTACCTCACACCCTTGACAAAATTAAGTCATACTTCTGGCGACACTACCTCAGATCTCTGGGAACCTTACCTCACACACCCTTGACGACACTACCTCAGATCTCTGGGGACCTTACCTCACACACCCTTGACGACACTACCTCAGATCTCTGGGGACCTTACCTCACACACCCTTGACAACACTACCTCAGATCTCTGGGGACCTTACCTCACACACCCTTGATGACACTACCTCAGATCTCTGGGGACCTTACCTCACACACCCTTGACGACACTACCTCAGAGCTCTGGGGACCTTACCTCACACACCCTTGACGACACTACCTCAGATCTCTGGGAATCCAACCTCACACACCCTTGACGACACTACCTCAGATCTCTGGGAACCCAACCTCACACACCCTTGACGACACTACCTCAGATCTCTGGGAACCCAACCTCACACACCCTTGACGACACTACCTCAGATCTCTGGGAATCCAACCTCACATACCCTTGACGACACTACCTCAGATCTCTGGGAACCCAACCTCACACACCCTTGACGACACTACCTCAGATCTCTGGGGACCAACCTCACACACCCTTGACGACATTACCTCAAATCTCTGGGAACATTACCTCACACACCCTTGACGACACTACCTCAGATCTCTTGGAACCTTACCTCACACACCCTTGACGACACTACCTCAGACCTCTGGGGACCTTACCTCACACACCCTTGACGACACTACCTCAGATCTCTGGGGACCTTACCTCACACACCCTTGACGACACTACCTCAGAGCTCTGGGGACCTTACCTCACACACCCTTGACGACACTACCTCAGATCTCTGGGGACGTTACCTTACACACCCTTGACGACACTACCTCAGACCTCTGGGGAACTTACCTCACACACCCTTGACGACACTACCTCAGATCTCTTGGAACCTTACCTCACACACCCTTGACGACACTACCTCAGACCTCTGGGGACCTTACCTCACACACCCTTGACGACACTACCTCAGATCTCTGGGGACCTTACCTCACACACCCTTGACGACACTACCTCAGAGCTCTGGGGACCTTACCTCACACACCCTTGACGACACTACCTCAGATCTCTGGGGACGTTACCTTACACACCCTTGACGACACTACCTCAGACCTCTGGGGAACTTACCTCACACACACTTGACGATACTACCTCAGATCTCTGGGTACCTTACCTCACACACCCTTGACGACACTACCTCAGATCTCTGGGGACGTTACCTCATACACCCTTGACGACACTACCTCAGACCTCTGGGGACCAACCTCACACACCCTTGACGACACTACCTCAGATCTCTGGGGACCTTACCTCACACACCCTTGACGACACTACCTCAGATCTCTGGGGACCTTACCTCACACACCCTTGACGACACTACCTCACACACTCTTGACAATACTACCTCACACCCTTGACGACACTACCTCACACCCTTGACGACACTACCTCACACCCTTGACGACACTACCTCACACCCATGACAACACTACCTCGCACCCTTGACGACACTACCTCACACCCTTGATGATACTACCTCACACCCTTGACAATACTACCTCACACACCCTTGACAACACTACCTCACACCCTTGACGACACTACCTCACACCCTTGATGATACTACCTCACACCCTTGACAATACTACCTCACACACCCTTGACAACACTACCTCACACCCTTGACGACACTACCTCACACCCTTGATGATACTACCTCACACCCTTGACAATACTACCTCACACACCATTGACAATACTACCTCACACCCTTGACGATACTACCTCACACACCCTTGAGGACACTACCTCACACACCCTTGAGGACACTACCTCACACCCTTGACAATACTACCTCACACCCTTGACAATACTACCTCACACACCCTTGACAATACTACCTTACACACCCTTGACAATACTACCTCACACACCCTTGACAATACTACCTCACACACCCTTAACAATACTACCTCACACACCCTTGACATACTACCTCACACCCTTCACAATACTACCTCACACCCTTGACAATACTACCTCACACCCTTGACAATACTACCTCACTCACCCTTGACAGTACTACCTCACACCCTTGACAATACTACCTCACACACCCTTGAAGACGCTACCTCACACACCCTGGCGACTCCAACTAATCATGATTTGAGGTAGGGAGGATTTCTCTAAAGAGACTAAACTGATATTGTTGTTTTTGTTTTTGTTTTTTTTTCTTCGGTTGTTTATTTTTTATTTCGTCAGATAACATCTATTTTGGACATCTTTCCATCATCAACCTTGCAGTGAACACAGGAGGAAGACAACAGAGTATCTTATCAGACTCACCAAGTGACATCGCAATAGAAAATGAAGCGGAGTGATCAAAGTGCATATAATGTTGACGCGTGATCGTAGAGCATAAAATTAACAGATAATTTCAAAATCTTGAATGTTTAACACATGTAGCGTAAGTCCGCCATTTCGAAAGTGCTGTCATTGGAGATCCAAGGGACATGAAACATTCATTTCATATCTCTCCCTTTTATTACCTCCCTTCTTCAGCACTCCATAGCTTCGCGCATCCATCAGCAATACCATCCTTGATATAACACACTACATTAAACATCGTACGTACAATAATTCATTATTTTGAGCTCCTGCTTATTGAGCTAGGTTCTCTCGTGAATCTCTTGTGCCATATGTATAGTATAGTTCATTGTATTAAGTGCGTGTAGTACCATTCATCATCTTCATAAATAACTCAGATATTGTTTTATAAACATTTCTCAAGTTCAGTCCCTTGAAGTACTGCATGTGAATGAATGGAATAACTGACTTTGGAGCCCAAATAGAAACATACTTTAGAGAAGCAGAGATAATATTACATTCGACTTAAAGAGTTAGTGACATATTTGGCTTACAGAGGAAACTGTCTAGAAAAGAGGATTAAACAGAGAAACATCATGAGAATTTGGAGAAGACCGTCTTGGAAGGATACTTAATAGAAAAAAAAAGAAAGAGAGGAAGACCAAGGCGAAGATGGCTGCAAATGGATGAATCAGCAGCAGGGCATTTTGCTTACAACCGAGAGGCTTACA
This sequence comes from Achatina immaculata, assembly GCA_009760885.1. Lineage (NCBI taxonomy): Eukaryota > Metazoa > Mollusca > Gastropoda > Stylommatophora > Achatinidae > Lissachatina > Lissachatina immaculata. The sequence goes on from CM019695.1 coordinate 51,645,066, forward strand.
GGAGAGCTGTTAGGGAGGCAAAGTTCCACAATGAACATGCAAATGACTGACTGATATATATAGTTAAAAAAAAAAGAAATGCAACACTTGTAGCCGTAATGAACACCACATTTCAAACTTGTATAAAAATTTTATTTTACGAAATTAATGTTTCAATCTTGGCATGAATAAACCTTAAGACTTTAACAATGAAATGATGTTCTTTAAATTTGGTTTGGACTTTTATTCTTTGTGACTGAGGCCTCCGTTTCAGTAAGATGTATGGCCTCCTCTGGCCTGTATCAGAGAACGACATCTCCTTGACATGGATCCGATTAGCCGTTGGATCTATTGTTGTGGGATGGCTGCCCACTCTTCCCGCAGTGCAAGAGACAGCTGTCGGGGATTGGTTGGCGCCACGTCTCGCTGGTGGACTTGTCTGTTGAGTTCATCCCGTAAGTGTTCTAATGGGCTCACGTCTGATGACATGGATGGCCACGGAATGGTCTGGACGTTGTTGTCAGCGAGGAACTGGGCGGTGAGTTGTGACACGTGAGGTCGAAGGCTATACTGCTGAAAAATCGACCCTGGTGCAGCCAGAAGTGGAAGGATGTGTGGACGAAGAATTTTGGTGATATATCGTTGGGCATTCAGGCGTCCTTCAATTTCCACGAGGTCACCTCTTCCCATGAAGTTGATCGTCCCCCACACTAGTACACCTCCACCACCAAGTGGAGGAGCCTCATCCACGCAGTTCTGGGCTTAGCGCTCATGGACTCTGCGGTAAACTCTTCTCCGTCTATGGTGTAGCTGGAGCAGAAAGAGTAATTCATCACTAAACCAAACTCTTTTCCAATCATTCGCAGCGGTTCATTGACGATGCTGGTTCGCCCACTGCAGTCTATTCTGACGATGCCGGTACGTAAGAACAGGACCTCTGTAGGGTCTTCTAGCCCAAAGACCAGCGTCGTGCAGCCGGTTCCTGATCTTTTGATCTGACATTCGACGAGCTGCTATCATTGACTGGACTGTTGAGGACGCAGATGCAAGTCTATTCCTGAGGTGACGCAGCCGTATGAAGCGGTCTTTGACAGGAGTTCTGACTATGGGTCTTCCACTGCGCGGGCGGTCTGCAACTGAGCCAGTTTCTTCAAATCGTCTCCAAAGGGGACTATTGGTGCTTCTAACCACATTAAATTGTCTGGCCACTACACTATGTGACTATCCAGTCTGTAAACGTCCAATGATGATGAGTCGCTGTTCTGTAGTGAGATGAGCCATACTTGCGCATTGAACTTTCAAATGAATTGATTAGAGGAGCGTCAATCTTTTATAGGCATTCAATAACCTGGTCAGTGAGTTTTGTGTTCAGTAAGTTTCACGGGATTATCATGAACCTGTCATGAGTTATTGTTAAAAATGTTGTTTTGACTAGTGTCGCTTTTCTGTGCTCATGAATCATCTGCTGAGTACAACTGAGGTCAGTATGTGAAGTTAATATTCAAGTGAAAGTTTCAGGCAATTTGCCCTTGTCTGATCAGCAAACTTCAGTTTAAATCACAACATCGTATTCACTGCGTTTATTTTTTTAAAACTATATATATATAAATGGACAACATGGGAGGGAGTCCTGCAGAGATCACTAACATGGGAGGAAGTCCTGCAGAGATCACTAACATGGGAGGAAGTCCTGCAGAGATCACTAACATGGAATGACATCTGGAAAATGGCACCCTTGAGACTCAGCTTCATCATCAGAGCTACTTATGACCTTCTGCCTACAGGCTCCAACCTATACAAATGGGGTGTATCAGAAGACACAAAGTGCCCTCTGCAACGAAAGGCAAACATTGGAACATGTGCTGTCAGCATACAAAGTGTCATTAGGTCAAGGATGCTACACCTGGCGGCAACAACTAGTAGCCATTGTAGACAGGGCAAAGATAAAGCAAATAACAGCAAAAGAGTTGAGGTCCCACCTAAATACTTCATAGGTGCTGGTACGACATCAAATATTGAAATCAGGGACATTCCTTTACCATCACTGCTAGATGGTACAAATGACTGGGATGTGATAACGGACCTACCAGGAAGAAGAGAATACCCGACTGCCATTAAGAACACAGGAATGTGACGGGACATTGTAGTGTACTACACAGATAAAACAGGAACTAATAATGATCGAGCTTACGGTCCTGTACGAAACAAGAATAGAGGAGCAGCATCTATTCAAATGTGAGAAGTACAATGATCTGGTCAAGCAACTGAGGCAGGGGGCAGGAGTCAAGGCAAAAGTGATAGCTGTAGAAGTGGGAGCGAGAGGATTCGTAGCAACATCAGCATATGACCTATGTAAACAACTGGGCATAAAGGGATAAGCAAAGAGCAAGGGCATTGAAAAGCCTTTCAGAAACAGCAGAAAAGGCTTCATGCTGGCTGTGGAGTATGCGAAACAAGAATTGGGAATATAAATAATTTCGTTTGTCACAACCAGTACCAGTCCTCCGTGGCTAAATCGTTAAAGACCACTTCAAAGTGCAGTGCCAACTGGAAGATCACGGGTTCAATCCAGGGACAAAAAAAGCAACAACTCACAAGACCTCTTGGAGTCATGATAGAGAGGGGTCCAACCCCCTCCCCCCCCCCCCAGAGTGTCAGGAGTTTAATGGGGCCGAAACACTTGTCTGAAGGGGGGAGGGGTAGTTCCTCTGATGATCTGAAGCAGCTGTGCTGTTCCCCTTCCTACAGGGGAGAGTTTCCTGCATTATATATATATATATAAGTTCTCGGCATAAGGTACAAATACTTGAAACACACAGTTGATATTAGGTACTTTTGTAGATCGTATTAATGTAAGATTAAACACACAGTTTCAAGAAATTAACAGCAACCATTTTTTTTACAGGCTACTGAAGTGGTAAGGGGTGACAGACATTGAGAAAATGGTTAAAATTTATCATCGAGCTACCTCTGCATCAAGGGCTTATAATCGAAGGAGATCCATGTGGATATGGTAGAGACTCTAGGGAAGAGTGCCCCTTCTTACAGCACAGTGAAGAAATTGGCAGCTCAATTCAAACATGGAAGGGAGAGTCTGGAAGATGATCCCCATCCAGAAAGACCAAGAACGATAACCACCGATGATTCCACCGGCAGAATCCATGACATGATAATGGAGGATCGACGACTAACTGAGCGGTACATTGCTACTGAGTTGGACATTTCCCAGGAACATGTTCATACCATTATTCGCAATGATCTTCAAATGACAAAGTCTCTGCTCAATGGGTCCCGAAACGTCTTGGAGCTGATCACAAACAACAGCTTCTTAACATGTCAAGAGACAATCTTGGCCATTTTTCTGCAGATCCTGAAAACTTTCTTCAGCAATTTGTGACTATAGATGAGACTAAAAAAAAAGCAGTGGAAACATCATGGATCCCCATCTCCAAAGAAAGCAAGGGTGGTTCTGTCTGTAGGCAAAGTGATGGCTTCCATCTTTTGGGACTCAGAAGGTGTGCTGTTGTTAGACTATCTTCAAAAGGGCAGAACGGTCACCTGGGCCTATTACGCTAATCTTGTGAAGCAACTGCGGGTCAAACTGAAGGAAAAGCGCCGAGGGAAATTGACGAGAGGAGTCATCGTTCATCAAGACAATGCTCTAGTTCATAAGTCGGCGGTGGCAATGGCTGCCATTCACGAATGCGGCTTCCAGCTTCTTGAACATTCTTCTTATTCTCAGATTTGGCCCCTTCGGACTTTTACCTGTTTACCAAACTCAAAAAAGGAGCTCAATGGTGGCAAATTTGCTTCAGATGATGACGTCATTCATGCTGTATACCACTTTCTACTAGCACAAGATGCTGACTTTTACAAAGAAGGGGTCCGTATGCTGCAGGATCGCTGGACTAAGTCCATAAACATGCAAGGGGACTATGTTGAGAAAGAATCCAAAAAAGTTGTCCACAAATAATCCTTTGTACCTTATGCCGAGAACTTATCAATCACCCCTCGTGTGTGTGTGTATGTATGTGTATTATGATTTTACATTTCGATTACGTAAGAAAGGATATATTTTCACAGTCAGTTTAGAGAAGAAAGGATATATCTTCTGGATTCAACATACATTATAAACTTTATTTAAAATATGTGAAGATATATTCTCACATATTTGACTTAGAGATGATAATGTATCTCTTTACATTCAACTTATGAAAGAAGTTTTGTTGTAACATTTGTCAGTATATTCAACTTACAGAAGAAAGCATTATATTTACATTCAGTTTAAGGAGGAAAGTATATGTATATCTTTACCCTACTAGAAACAGATATATAGACATAAGTACGAGTATAAACAGCATCTTATCTGTTTCTTAACAGTTTGTCAATTCTATAAAATGCACTAAAGTTTTATGGAAAAATATGTACCTGGACCAAAATCATGACAATAGATAAATTACATCTGCATAACAGACAGAAAGGCATATAGCATTTAGAAAACAAATGAAATAACCAGCTAAAATAGAAAATATTGCCTTTCATGCATGATGGCACTTCTAGTATATAAAACACTTTTGAAGAATGTAGTATATAAAACTCACACCCTTTTTCACAGTTCTGAAGAATGTAGATAATGGACACCACGAGTTTTGCCATACATCATTTTGCTGAACAGCTTTTCTCAAAACTGATTGGACTAATGTTAGGTTTGTATAACGAGCCACGGTGATAGCAAGCAATTTTTATGTTAGAAAATCTTTTTACTTACGACTGCGTTTTTTTTGTCTTTAGTTTTGGCATCAAACGATGCTGCTGCCTTATGCAAAGTCCCACTTCACATTACTCGATCTTTGGCCAGTTTTTCACACACCTCGTTGCTAAGGAAGAATCTAGTCTGGCACTGGTGACTTGCAAATGTCTCTGTATCAGTTTTTGATGGTCTCCCTCACTCTACAAGTTCACATACGATATGTGCATTGTCATACATGTCCCACTGTACGTACATGTGCCCGCCAAATACTGAGCGTATATTGTAAATCAGAGGTTTTCAAACAGAAGACAGCTGGCTCCCCAGGGAAACGTTTCAATCTAAGGCAAAGATTTTTTTTTCAAGGGAGGAATTCGGGTTTTAATAATCACTGCGGTAAAAGAATGTTTCAGGGTGAATATTCACCACAGTAAAAGAATGTTTCAGGGTGAATATTCACCACAGTAAAATAATGTTTCAGGGTGAATATTCACCACAGTAAAAGAACGTTTCAGGGTAAATATTCACCACAGTAAAAGAACGTTTCAGGGTAAATATTCACCACAGTAAAAGAATGTTTCAGGGTAAATATTCACCACAGTAAAAGAACGTTTCAGGGTAAATATTCACCACAGTAAAAGAACGTTTCAGGGTAAATATTCACCACAGTAAAAGAATGTTTCAGGGTAAATATTCACCACAGTAAAAGAATGTTTCAGGGTAAATATTCACCACAGTAAAAGAATGTTTCAGGGTAAATATTCACCACAGTAAAAGAATGTTTCAGGGTAAATATTCACCACAGTAAAAGAATGTTTCAGGGTGAAAATCACTTCTTCGTGACGATGTCATGAATAGGGAAGGATTCGGGAGCATCCAGGGTTAAAATGAGAGGTCTGAAAGCTGGGATATTGACAACCTCTGCTTGTAAAGTAAACTATGTCATCTTTTATTGTGGTGTGCATGGACAAATCTGCCATGAATATAAACTTTCTATGCATGTCCAGCTGATGGTGAAATATCTGAAGGGACACTGGCCGGTGCTGCTAATCTTCTTCTTCTTCTTCTTCTTCTTCTTCTTCTTCTTCGTTCGCATTGTCTGTCTATATCTGCAGTCCTGTCTCTTGGATAAATTTCACTGTTTTTTTGTAATTCATGTGTGGAACCATAGAGCTTATCTTCTTTAGTGGTTTCACTGGGCCAGTAATTATTTCTCAGTGTCTCATAGTTGATGCAGTTCTGGAGGATATGTTCCACAGTTTGGGGCAGCTGGGTACATGTACATAGATTAGTAGTACCAACCTTAAACTTTGTATACATATGACTTCGGAGTCGGCTATGTCCTGTTCGGAGACGGAAGATGGTGACTTGTTCCTTTCTGTTTAGCATGTGATAGTCATCATGTGGTGGTGTTTGTGGCTTCCTGTAGGTTTTTATCATGCTTTTCTTCTGATTATAAGTGATTGGTATGTCTGGTTGCTCCATTTCAGTGCCCTCTTTGGCCAGTTGGTCAGCTTTCTCATGAAGAACTGGATAGCATGGTTGTAGGTGTATGAAGAACTGGATAGCAGGGTTCCAGGTGTGTGAAGATCTAGATAATAAGTTTCCAAGGGCACGAGAAGGTTCTGTCCCTTCCCTGCGTGCGTCGACCATCTTCTGCCATCAAAAGTTCAAGAAACAGCTCATGGTTGTGTTTTTTTTTTCAACTGAAAACTTTCTCTTATTTCAGATTTCAGAAACCAGAGAGTTGAAAATGTAAGGGGAGACAATCTACAACCTGGGAAAATTACTACAAAAGTTTCTCAGTTTTGCTGTGTTATTGCCCTACATATTTAAGCAAAAGATTCTTTATTTCTCATCATATCCTCTTAATATCTCTCTCTCTCTCTCTCTCATTTTCCTAGACTCTTATTTCTCTCCTCATTGTTCACTCAGTTAACATACACTCCACGGTAAAGCAAGATGTATCATCTGTTCGAGATGGATAAAATGGACAGACATTGCTTGAGAGCTAAAGTGAAGTAAGTCTTTGTAGATTTGGAGAAAACTATTTCCCCCCCCCCCCACTCTTTTTTCCTGTCCAGCGATGTTAAACATCACAAATATCATCATTTTATGATAAACTCAGACTATCAATGTCATCCATATTGTTTTTCTCAAATATATAGAACTACTTCACAGCATTTCTGCACTCTTTTGTCCTGGCTTTGTTATTTGTCTGCTTTGATTTTATTTGTCTGCTTTGATTTTATTTGTTTTGATGTTATTTGTCTGCTTTGATTTTATTTGTCTGCTTTGATGTTATTTGTCGGCTTTGATGTTATTTGTCTGCTTTGTTCTAGTTATAATTTCTGCGAAATTTAGGAACAAGAAATAAGAAGCACTACAAGCAGAATTCCATGTGTGTTCTTTTTTTTAAATTGTATAAACAGTATAAAAATACTTTAGTTTTATTATAAAAATAAGTGAAGAATAAAATCTCTTCCATACTTCAGTTCATTTAATTGTTCATGAACAAAAGAGAAGATCATCTGTGAAGGGCTGTCTTCTCAGTGCCAAGCAAATGTGTTGCAGCCAGGATATAGTCCCATATGGTTATAAGAGAAATAAAATGTGTTACCTGACTTTTGTATTAGGGAATTATGTCTGAAACGAAACAATATTTCCTGAAAGGTAAGATAATATGGGCTGTTATATGCACATCGTCAGAAACTGTACCGGAAGACAGGACATTTACGTGAAGATCAGTCCCATGTATATGGGACATGTGAGATCGTAGCGGGCAAATAAGTGCACATGTATGTATTCTGATCATATGAAACATACAAAAATATTCACTAATTCCAGTCAAAAGGCGCGAAACAAACTAAACTCTTTTTTTGGATTACAGAAGAACACGGACACGATGATGGAGGCAGATCTTGTCAGAAAACCAAGTTCTTTCAAGATAATCTAATACACAGTCAAGACATCTTAAGACACCACTTCAGTCAAGACATCTCAAGACAACACTTCAGTCAAGTCATCTCAAGAAACCACTTCAGTCAAGTCATCTCAAGACACTATTTCAGTCAAGTCATCTCAAGAAACCACTTCAGTCAAGACATCTCAAGATACCACTTCAGTCAAGACATCTCAAAACACATTTCAGTCAAATCATCTTTAAAAAGCCACTTCAGTTAAGACATCTCAGGCAATCACTTCAGTTATGATATTTAAAATCCACTTTAATCAACACATCTTAAAAACCACTTCAGTCAAGACATCTTAAGACACCACTTCAGTCAAGGCATTTCAAGAAACCACGTCAGTCAAGGCATCTAAAAATCACCTCAATCAAGGCATCTAAAACCCACTTTAGAAATGGTATCTAAAAAAAACCACATCAGTCAAAGTATCTGAAACCATATCAGTCAAGACATCTAAAAATCACTTCAGTCAAGACATCTAAAAATAACCACTTCAGTCAACGAAAGGGATCTAAAAACCACTTCAGTCAAGGCATCTAAAAAACCACTTCATTCAAGGCATATGAAAACCACTTCGGTCAAGACATCTAAAAACCACTTTGGAAAGGGTATCTAAAAAAAGCCACTTCAGTCAAGACACCCCAAAAGAAACCAGTGTGTGGGATCGATATTTTTTCCATTTTGTGGACTGCCACAAGGGGATATAATCCAACATTCTGACTGATCAAACTAAGACAGGTTTGATAACTCGCCGAACCTTTCTTGAGTTTACTCACCTGCATCCTGCGATCTTCTGGACTTTGGTTGAACATGGCTGACAATAGAATCAATGGAACACAACAGCTTTGTATAATTCAAGCAGTTATTTTCCAGTACAGCTGCATGTGTTATTGATCATGTATTAGTGAGGTCCAGTTACTAAAAAATAACCTTATTCAGTAAGGTTTAACATGGCATGAAACGGTCAGGACATGCGTGATAAGCGTTACGATGAATATGGAAAAAGTTTATTTTAACAGCCTTTATGGTAGTCAGAGTTATAGATATATCAATCAGAGATCACATGCTGACGTACTAATCTAAGTATCAGATAACTACAGTACATACAGTTGCATTAGCTGTGGTATTACAAGCAGAGATACTCTAAATAATACTTACTGAAGCGGGAGATAACTGGGGAATGAACGTGCACTGATTGTTCTCCCTTTACGCGTCGATGTTTTTTTTTCTTTCCCCAGGCTTTGGCTCAGACAGTGGTTCCCAACCCTGCGACCCTATACCAGCAGTGTCACGTGACCTGGGACAACAGTGCTAGGTGACCCACGACCCATGAAAAGATGTTAAAAAGTACTGAAATTCAATAAAAATGAAATATTTTCAGTCCTTTAACATAACGTAAATTTACTAAAAATCACACACAAACACGTGTATAAATATTACTTCATCATAACCCAACATTTGTCACAACCTCACATCTGGCGACAACCCCACACACTTGACGACTGCGACACTACCTCACACCTGTGAAGACACTACCTCAGACCCCTCGCGACACTACATCAGACCCTTGACAACATTACCTCATACCTCTGGCGACACTAAATCAGACCTCTGGGGACACCACCTCACACACCCTTGACAACATTACCTCATACCTCTGGCGACACTACATCAGACCTCTGGCGACACTACCTCACACCCTTGACAAAATTAAGTCATACTTCTGGCGACACTACCTCAGATCTCTGGGAACCTTACCTCACACACCCTTGACGACACTACCTCAGATCTCTGGGGACCTTACCTCACACACCCTTGACGACACTACCTCAGATCTCTGGGGACCTTACCTCACACACCCTTGACAACACTACCTCAGATCTCTGGGGACCTTACCTCACACACCCTTGATGACACTACCTCAGATCTCTGGGGACCTTACCTCACACACCCTTGACGACACTACCTCAGAGCTCTGGGGACCTTACCTCACACACCCTTGACGACACTACCTCAGATCTCTGGGAATCCAACCTCACATACCCTTGACGACACTACCTCAGATCTCTGGGAACCCAACCTCACACACCCTTGACGACACTACCTCAGATCTCTGGGAACCCAACCTCACACACCCTTGACGACACTACCTCAGATCTCTGGGAATCCAACCTCACATACCCTTGACGACACTACCTCAGATCTCTGGGAACCCAACCTCACACACCCTTGACGACACTACCTCAGATCTCTGGGGACCCAACCTCACACACCCTTGACGACATTACCTCAAATCTCTGGGAACATTACCTCACATACCCTTGACGACACTACCTCAGATCTCTGGGAACCCAACCTCACACACCCTTGACGACACTACCTCAGATCTCTGGGGACCCAACCTCACACACCCTTGACGACATTACCTCAAATCTCTGGGAACATTACCTCACACACCCTTGACGACACTACCTCAGATCTCTTGGAACCTTACCTCACACACCCTTGACGACACTACCTCAGACCTCTGGGGACCTTACCTCACACACCCTTGACGACACTACCTCAGATCTCTGGGACCTTACCTCACACACCCTTGACGACACTACCTCAGAGCTCTGGGGACCTTACCTCACACACCCTTGACGACACTACCTCAGATCTCTGGGGACCTTACCTCACACACCCTTGACGACACTACCTCAGACCTCTGGGGAACTTACCTCACACACACTTGACGATACTACCTCAGATCTCTGGGTACCTTACCTCACACACCCTTGACGACACTACCTCAGATCTCTGGGGACGTTACCTCATACACCCTTGACGACACTACCTCAGACCTCTGGGGACCAACCTCACACACCTTGACGACACTACCTCAGATCTCTGGGGACCTTACCTCACACACCCTTGACGACACTACCTCAGATCTCTGGGGACCTTACCTCACACACCCTTGACGACACTACCTCACACACTCTTGACAATACTACCTCACACCCTTGACGACACTACCTCACACCCTTGACGACACTACCTCACACCCTTGACGACACTACCTCACACTCATGACAACACTACCTCACACCCTTGACGACACTACCTCACACCCTTGATGATACTACCTCACACCCTTGACAATACTACCTCACACACCTTGACAACACTACCTCACACCCTTGACGACACTACCTCACACCCTTGATGATACTACCTCACACCCTTGACAATACTACCTCACACACCATTGACAATACTACCTCACACCCTTGACGATACTACCTCACACACCCTTGAGGACACTACCTCACACCCTTGAGGACACTACCTCACACCCTTGACAATACTACCTCACACCCTTGACAATACTACCTCACACACCCTTGACAATACTACCTTACACACCCTTGACAATACTACCTCACACACCCTTGACAATACTACCTCACACACCCTTAACAATACTACCTCACACACCCTTGACAATACTACCTCACACACCCTTGACAATACTACCTCACACCCTTGACAATACTACCTCACACCCTTGACAATACTACCTCACTCACCCTTGACAGTACTACCTCACACCCTTGACAATACTACCTCACACACCCTTGAAGACGCTACCTCACACACCCTGGCGACTCCAACTAATCATGATTTGAGGTAGGGAGGATTTCTCTAAAGAGACTAAACTGATATTGTTGTTTTTGTTTTTGTTTTTTTTTCTTCGGTTGTTTATTTTTTATTTCGTCAGATAACATCTATTTTGGACATCTTTCCATCATCAACCTTGCAGTGAACACAGGAGGAAGACAACAGAGTATCTTATCAGACTCACCAAGTGACATCGCAATAGAAAATGAAGCGGAGTGATCAAAGTGCATATAATGTTGACGCGTGATCGTAGAGCATAAAATTAACAGATAATTTCAAAATCTTGAATGTTTAACACATGTAGCGTAAGTCCGCCATTTCGAAAGTGCTGTCATTGGAGATCCAAGGGGCATGAAACATTCATTTCATATCTCTCCCATTTATTACCTCCCTTCTTCAGCACTCCACAGCTTCGCGCATCCATCAGCAATACCATCCTTGATATAACACACTACATTAAACATCGTACGTACAATAATTCATTATTTTGAGCTCCTGCTTATTGAGCTAGGTTCTCTCGTGAATCTCTTGTGCCATATGTATAGTATAGTTCATTGTATTAAGTGCGTGTAGTACCATTCATCATCTTCATAAATAACTCAGATATTGTTTTATAAACATTTCTCAAGTTCAGTCCCTTGAAGTACTGCATGTGAATGAATGGAATAACTGACTTTGGAGCCCAAATAGAAACATACTTTAGAGAAGTACATTCGACTTAAAGAGTTAGGGACATATTTGGCTTACAGAGGAAACTGTCTAGAAAAGAGGATTAAACAGAGAAACATCATGAGAATTTGGAGAAGACCGTCTTGGAAGGATACTTAATAGAAAAAAAAAGAGAGGAAGACCAAGGCGAAGATGGCTGCAAATGGATGAATCAGCAGCAGGGCATTTTGCTTACAACCGAGAGGCTTACAGGAGAGCTGTTAGGGAGGCAAAGTTCCACAATGAACATGCAAATGACTGACTGACTGATATATATATATATTATATATATATATATATATATATATATATATATATATATATATATATTATATATATATATATATATATATATATATATATAGTTAAAAAAAAAAAGAAATGCAACACTTGTAGCCGTAATGAACACCACATTTCAAACTTGTATAAAAATTTTATTTTACGAAATTAATGTTTCAATCTTGGCATGAATAAACCTTAAGACTTTAACAATGAAATGATGTTCTTTAAATTTGGTTTGGACTTTTATTCTTTGTGACTGAGGCCTCCGTTTCAGTAAGATGTATGGCCTCCTCTGGCCTGTATCAGAGAACGACATCTCCTTGACATGGATCCGATTAGCCGTTGGATCTATTGTTGTGGGATGGCTGCCCACTCTTCCCGCAGTGCAAGAGACAGCTGTCGGGGATTGGTTGGCGCCACGTCTCGCTGGTGGACTTGTCTGTTGAGTTCATCCCGTAAGTGTTCTAATGGGCTCACGTCTGATGACATGGATGGCCACGGAATGGTCTGGACGTTGTTTCAGCGAGGAACTGGGCGGTGAGTTGTGACACGTGAGGTCGAAGGCTATACTGCTGAAAAATCGACCCTGGTGCAGCCAGAAGTGGAAGGATGTGTGGACGAAGAATTTTGGTGATATATCGTTGGGCATTCAGGCGTCCTTCAATTTCCACGAGGTCACCTCTTCCCATGAAGTTGATCGTCCCCCACACTAGTACACCTCCACCACCAAGTGGAGGAGCCTCATCCACGCAGTTCTGGGCTTAGCGCTCATGGACTCTGCGGTAAACTCTTCTCCGTCTATGGTGTAGCTGGAGCAGAAAGAGTAATTCATCACTAAACCAAACTCTTTTCCAATCATTCGCAGCGGTTCATTGACGATGCTGGTTCGCCCACTGCAGTCAGTTCTGGCGATGCCGGTACGTAAGAACAGGACCTCTGTAGGGTCTTCTAGCCCAAAGACCAGCGTCGTGCAGCCGGTTCCTGATCTTTTGATCTGACATTCGACGAGCTGCTATCATTGACTGGACTGTTGAGGACGCAGATGCAAGTCTATTCCTGAGGTGACGCAGCCGTATGAAGCGGTCTTTGACAGGAGTTCTGACTATGGGTCTTCCACTGCGCGGGCGGTCTGCAACTGAGCCAGTTTCTTCAAATCGTCTCCAAAGGGGACTATTGGTGCTTCTAACCACATTAAATTGTCTGGCCACTACACTATGTGACTATCCAGTCTGTAAACGTCCAATGATGATGAGTCGCTGTTCTGTAGTGAGATGAGCCATACTTGCGCATTGAACTTTCAAATGAATTGATTAGAGGAGCGTCAATCTTTTATAGGCATTCAATAACCTGGTCAGTGAGTTTTGTGTTCAGTAAGTTTCACGGGATTATCATGAACCTGTCATGAGTTATTGTTAAAAATGTTGTTTTGACTAGTGTCGCTTTTCTGTGCTCATGAATCATCTGCTGAGTACAAATGAGGTCAGTATGTGAAGTTAATATTCAAGTGAAAGTTTCAGGCAATTTGCCCTTGTCTGATCAGCAAACTTCAGTTTAAATCACAACATCGTATTCACTGCGTTTATTTTTTTAAAACTATATATATATAAATGGACAACATGGGAGGGAGTCCTGCAGAGATCACTAACATGGGAGGAAGTCCTGCAGAGATCACTAACATGGGAGGAAGTCCTGCAGAGATCACTAACATGGGAGGAAGTCCTGCAGAGATCACTAACATGGGAGGAAGTCCTGCAGAGATCACTAATATGGAATGACATCTGGAAAATGGCACCCTTGAGACTCAGCTTCATCATCAGAGCTACTTATAACCTTCTACCTACAGGCTCCAACCTATACAAATGGGGTGTATCAGAAGACACAAAGTGCCCTCTGCAACGAAAGGCAAACATTGGAACATGTGCTGTCAGCATACAAAGTATCATTAGGTCAAGGATGCTACACCTGGCGGCAACAACTAGTAGCCATTGTAGACAGGGCAAAGATAAAGCAAATAACAGCAAAAGAGTTGAGGTCCCACCTAAATACTTCATAGGTGCTGGTACGACATCAAATATTGAAATCAGGGACATTCCTTTACCATCACTGCTAGATAGTACAAATGACTGGGATGTGATAACGGACCTACCAGGAAGAAGAGAATACCCGACTGCCATTAAGAACACAGGAATGTGACGGGACATTGTAGTGTACTACACAGATAAAACAGGAACTAATAATGATCGAGCTTACGGTCCTGTACGAAACAAGAATAGAGGAGCAGCATCTATTCAAATGTGAGAAGTACAATGATCTGGTCAAGCAACTGAGGCAGGGGGCAGGAGTCAAGGCAAAAGTGATAGCTGTAGAAGTGGGAGCGAGAGGATTCGTAGCAACATCAGCATATGACCTATGTAAACAACTGGGCATAAAGGGATAAGCAAAGAGCAAGGGCATTGAAAAGCCTTTCAGAAACAGCAGAAAAGGCTTCATGCTGGCTGTGGAGTATGCGAAACAAGAATTGGGAATATAAATAATTTCGTTTGTCACAACCAGTACCAGTCCTCCGTGGCTAAATCGTTAAAGACGCACTTCAAAGTGCAGTGCCAACTGGAAGATCACGGGTTCAATCCAGGGACAAAAAAAGCAACAACTCACAAGACCTCTTGGAGTCATGATAGAGAGGGGTCCAACCCCCTCCCCCCCCCAGAGTGTCAGGAGTTTAATGGGGCCGAAACACTTGTCTGAAGGGGGGAGGGGTAGTTCCTCTGATGATCTGAAGCAGCTGTGCTGTTCCCCTTCCTACAGGGGAGAGTTTCCTGCATTATATATATATATATATATATATATAAGTTCTCGGCATAAGGTACAAATACTTGAAACACACAGTTGATATTAGGTACTTTTGTAGATCGTATTAATGTAAGATTAAACACACAGTTTCAAGAAATTAACAGCAACCATTTTTTTTACAGGCTACTGAAGTGGTAAGGGGTGACAGACATTGAGAAAATGGTTAAAATTTATCATCGAGCTACCTCTGCATCAAGGGCTTATAATCGAAGGAGATCCATGTGGATATGGTAGAGACTCTAGGGAAGAGTGCCCCTTCTTACAGCACAGTGAAGAAATTGGCAGCTCAATTCAAACATGGAAGGGAGAGTCTGGAAGATGATCCCCATCCAGAAAGACCAAGAACGATAACCACCGATGATTCCACCGGCAGAATCCATGACATGATAATGGAGGATCGACGACTAACTGAGCGGTACATTGCTACTGAGTTGGACATTTCCCAGGAACATGTTCATACCATTATTCGCAATGATCTTCAAATGACAAAGTCTCTGCTCAATGGGTCCCGAAACGTCTTGGAGCTGATCACAAACAACAGCTTCTTAACATGTCAAGAGACAATCTTGGCCATTTTTCTGCAGATCCTGAAAACTTTCTTCAGCAATTTGTGACTATAGATGAGACTAAAAAAAAAAGCAGTGGAAACATCATGGATCCCCATCTCCAAAGAAAGCAAGGGTGGTTCTGTCTGTAGGCAAAGTGATGGCTTCCATCTTTTGGGACTCAGAAGGTGTGCTGTTGTTAGACTATCTTCAAAAGAGCAGAACGGTCACCTGGGCCTATTAGCTAATCTTGTGAAGCAACTGCGGGTCAAACTGAAGGAAAAGCGCCGAGGGAAATTGACGAGAGGAGTCATCGTTCATCAAGACAATGCTCTAGTTCATAAGTCGGCGGTGGCAATGGCTGCCATTCACGAATGCGGCTTCCAGCTTCTTGAACATTCTTCTTATTCTCAGATTTGGCCCCTTCGGACTTTTACCTGTTTACCAAACTCAAAAAAGGAGCTCAATGGTGGCAAATTTGCTTCAGATGATGACGTCATTCATGCTGTATACCACTTTCTACTAGCACAAGATGCTGACTTTTACAAAGAAGGGGTGGTACGTGACATGCCTACCATGTTTGTAACGGGTAACGGGGAATCAGGGTTCGATTCCGGAGAGGGAGCATGAGAAACGGCTACCACATCCAAGGAAGGCAGCAGGCGCGCAACTTACCCACTCCCGGCACGGGGAGGTAGTGACGAAAAATAACAATACGGGACTCTTTCGAGGCCCCGTAATTGGAATGAGTACACTTTAAACCCTTTAACGAGGATCTATTGGAGGGCAAGTCTGGTGCCAGCAGCCGCGGTAATTCCAGCTCCAATAGCGTATATTAAAGTTGTTGCAGTTAAAAAGCTCGTAGTTGGATCTCAGGCGCAGGCGGGCGGTCCGGCTCGCGCCGGTTCACTGCCCGTTGTCTCCTGCCCTACCGTCTGCCGGCTCTCTCCCGCGGGTGCTCTTCGCTGAGCGTCCCGGGTGGCCGGCGCGTTTACTTTGAAAAAATTAGAGTGTTCAAAGCAGGCCCCAGCTGCCTGAATAATGGTGCATGGAATAATGGAATAGGACCTCGGTTCTATTTTGTTGGTTTTCTAGGTCCGTCCCGTCCCAAACACGCCCATACTGGGATAATGCCTAAACCGGCTCAACCCAGGGGTAGAAGTCACTAGTGGCAAGGATTCATCCTCCTGGACAAAAGCTCCATCCTGGTCACAACTAGGAAGGGTAGCGGCCACGACTGCAAAATGCTGAAGTCGGAGACACTGGACCAGGGAAGTCTAGATAGGCAACCACCTCTCACCCGGCGGGGATGTCTGCGTATCCTAATCACGCTGAGGTTTTCCGGTGAGAAAGTCCAACCCTGGACTGGATGGGCGACCACCTCTCACCCGGCGGTGATACACGGGTATCTCAAAACACGTCGAGGTTTTCCGGTGAGAAAGTCCAACTCTGACCTGGGTGGGCTGACGCCTCTCACCCAGCGGGGATGCTCTGATATTCCAAACACGTCGAGGTCTTCCGGTGAGAAAGTCCAACCCTAGACCAAACTGGTGCAATGAAAACCACGGTGTCACGCAATCCCGCTTCTGAGACCCACCAAGAATACAGGCTAAAGCACTGTGATACTCTGAACCCCTTGTGGTCCTTTCGTGGAACTCGTGTGATCTATTTTGGACCACACAGGGGACCACGGGACCTAACGAGGACCACATGCGTGAATTCAGTAGGTTCACAGTGCGGTTTTTGGTGGTAGAAGTGAACGAAGAAGAAGAAGAAGAAGACAAAGAAGGGGTCCGTATGCTGCAGGATCGCTGGACTAAGTCCATAAACATGCAAGGGGACTATGTTGAGAAAGAATCCAAAAAAGTTGTCCACAAATAATCCTTTGTACCTTATGCCGAGAACTTATCAATCACCCCTCGTGTGTGTGTGTATGTATGTGTATTATGATTTTACATTTCGATTACGTAAGAAAGGATATATTTTCACAGTCAGTTTAGAGAAGAAAGGATATATCTTCTGGATTCAACATACATTATAAACTTTATTTAAAATATGTGAAGATATATTCTCACATATTTGACTTAGAGATGATAATGTATCTCTTTACATTCAACTTATGAAAGAAGTTTTGTTGTAACATTTGTCAGTATATTCAACTTACAGAAGAAAGCATTATATTTACATTCAGTTTAAGGAGGAAAGTATATGTATATCTTTACCCTACTAGAAACAGATATATAGACATAAGTACGAGTATAAACAGCATCTTATCTGTTTCTTAACAGTTTGTCAATTCTATAAAATGCACTAAAGTTTTATGGAAAAATATGTACCTGGACCAAAATCATGACAATAGATAAATTACATCTGCATAACAGACAGAAAGGCATATAGCATTTAGAAAACAAATGAAATAACCAGCTAAAATAGAAAATATTGCCTTTCATGCATGATGGCACTTCTAGTATATAAAACACTTTTGAAGAATGTAGTATATAAAACTCACACCCTTTTTCACAGTTCTGAAGAATGTAGATAATGGACACCACGAGTTTTGCCATACATCATTTTGCTGAACAGCTTTTCTCAAAACTGATTGGACTAATGTTAGGTTTGTATAACGAGCCACGGTGATAGCAAGCAATATTTATGTTAGAAAATCTTTTTACTTACGACTGCGTTTTTTTTTGTCTTTAGTTTTGGCATCAAACGATGCTGCTGCCTTATGCAAAGTCCCACTTCACATTACTCGATCTTTGGCCAGTTTTTCACACACCTCGTTGCTAAGGAAGAATCTAGTCTGGCACTGGTGACTTGCAAATGTCTCTGTATCAGTTTTTGATGGTCTCCCTCACTCTACAAGTTCACATACGATATGTGCATTGTCATACATGTCCCACTGTACGTACATGTGCCCGCCAGACACTGAGCGTATATTGTAAATCAGAGGTTTTCAAACAGAAGACAGCTGGCTCCCCAGGGAAACGTTTCAATCTAAGGCAAGGATTTTTTTTCAAGGGAGAAATTCGGGTTTTAATAATCACTGCGGTAAAAGAATGTTTCAGGGTGAATATTCACCACAGTAAAAGAATGTTTCAGGGTGAATATTCACCACAGTAAAATAATGTTTCAGGGTGAATATTCACCACAGTAAAAGAACGTTTCAGGGTAAATATTCACCACAGTAAAAGAACGTTTCAGGGTAAATATTCACCACAGTAAAAGAATGTTTCAGGGTAAATATTCACCACAGTAAAAGAATGTTTCAGGGTAAATATTCACCACAGTAAAAGAATGTTTCAGGGTAAATATTCACCACAGTAAAAGAATGTTTCAGGGTAAATATTCACCACAGTAAAAGAATGTTTCAGGGTGAAAATCACTTCTTCGTGACGATGTCATGTATAGGGAAGGATTCGGGAGCATCCAGGGTTAAAATGAGAGGTCTGAAAGCTGGGATATTGACAACCTCTGCTTGTAAAGTAAACTATGTCATCTTTTATTGTGGTGTGCATGCACAAATCTGCCATGAATATAAACTTTCTATGCATGTCCAGCTGATGGTGAAATATCTGAAGGGGCACTGGCCGGTGCTGCTAATCTTCTTCTTCTTCTTCTTCTTCTTCTTCGTTCGCATTGTCTGTCTATATCTGCAGTCCTGTCTCTTGGATAAATTTCACTGTTTTTTTGTAATTCATGTATGGAACCATAGAGCTTATCTTCTTTAGTGGTTTCACTGGGCCAGTAATTATTTCTCAGTGTCTCGTAGTTGATGCAGTTCTGGAGGATATGTTCCACAGTTTGGGGCACCTGGGCACATGTACAAAGATTAGTAGTACCAACCTTAAACTTTGTATACATATGACTTCGGAGTCGGCTGTGTCCTGTTCGGAGACGGAAGATGGTGACTTGTTCCTTTCTGTTTAGCATGTGATAGTCATCATGTGGTGGTGTTTGTGGCTTCCTGTAGATTTTTATCATGCTTTTCTTCTGATTATAAGTGATTGGTATGTCTGGTTGCTCCATTTCAGTGCCCTCTTTGGCCAGTTGGTCAGCTTTCTCATTGCCTGGTATCCCACAGTGGGAGGGAATCCATTGCAAAGTGACTCCATGTTGTAAGCCGATTTTTGACAAGGCATCCTTAAGGTCTGGTAGTTTGTTGCACTGAAGAGCTTCCAGTACTGATCTTGCATCTGTGAGAATTACTACAGGACATGTATCAATTCTGGAGTCTGATAGTTTTTCAACTGCAGCAATAATTGCCCTAACTTCTCCATCAAAGTTGTTGCAGTATTTACCAGTGGGTATGGAAATCTTGTCAATGGTGTTGTTTGGATATTCAATATATGCTCCTGCCCCTCCATTCTTTATGGCATTATGTGCAGATCCATCTGTATACACACGTATCCAGGTGTCACATGGATATTTGTCATCTAGAACACTAAGTGTGGCTGTTGATCTTACAAGACTGCTCTGCATCTCACCATTCTGCACACCTTTCACTTCAGTCTGAATAGTTATTTGTGTATAATCTGCTTCTTTCCATGGTGTATGCTCTGGTACAGATGATAATGGAGCGACTACAGTTGGAAGGTCAGGTATCAGCTTACGCATACGCTTGGCCTGATGAATGAAGCTGCTTCTTTTAAGCTGTCCTAATGCCAAGTTATTGAATCTCTCCTTCAGGGGATGGCTTACAGAGCTAAGGAATTTTTCTCCCATGGTCATGACCTTTGTCTCTCTACGTTCCTTTAGCGGTTGAACACCAACTATTTTCTGCATTTCTACTATTGGTGTGGACCTCATGGCACCTGTGATAATCCGTAGTGACTGATTTTGAACCTTGTCTAGATTATGCAGCGTAGTGTTTGATGCTGTGCACCAAGATGTTGAGCCATATTCTAAATGTGGTAGAATACTTTGCTGATATACATTCTTGAGGATTCTTTCACTAGCTCCCCATGTGGTTCCACTCAATTTTCTTAATAAGGCTAGTTTTCTTCTGGCTTTTGCTTCTGCACTGTTGATGTGTTGCTTCCAGGTCAGTTTTGAGTCAAGAGTCACTCCTAAGTAAGTGGGTTGGTTGTCCATCCTTAAGGGTATTTCATTTACAAAGATCTTACCTGCTTTCTGTTTAGATGAGAGAGTGAACAGAGTGGTACTTGATTTCTCTGTGTTGATACTTACACACCATTTGTTTGTCCATGATGTCAAGATGTCTGCTGCTCTTTGGAGTCTCTGTGTAGCAACTGTCGCATATTCATCTGTACACCACATGACCAGATCATCTGCATACAGTGCCACTTTGATTCCATAGGGAAGTTCCTTGACCAGGTCATTAATGAATACAAGGAATAGTGTAGGTGAAAGGACTCCTCCTTGTGGTACACCGTGTCGCAGAAGTACTTTCTGGCTTTTGTGTCCATCCATTACTACTCTAGCTCTTCTATTGTGTAAATAGGACTTTATCCAGTTGTACAGTCTTCCATTCACATTGCAGTTTCTTAGTTTCCACAGCAGACCTTTTTTCCATACTTTATCAAAGGCTTTCTTAAGGTCTATCCACGCTGCTAGTACAAGGTTTTTCTCTTGGAATGCATCCTCAATCTCTTGAGAGAGATAGGTCACTTGATATTCCGTACTGTAGTACTGCCTAAATCCTGCTTGTTGTGGAACAAGAAGGTTTTCACTTTCTAGGTAGGTGCTGCTAATGAAATCTGAGGATTCACTGTCAGTGTGTAGTTTACCCTGACCTGTCCGGACACGGAGAATGCCAGTCAGCCAGGCCTTCCTCTATCCCAGGATAAACCAGGCTGACCGATGCACATCCAGTGGATCCGTCCACCATGCCTTCCTCTATCCCAGGAGAAACCAGGCTGACCGAAGCACATCCAGTGGATCAATCCACCATGCCTTTCTCTATCCCAGGAGAAACCAGGCTGACCGATGCACATCCAGTGGATCAATCCACCGATCATGACAGAGCAGTGTACTTACAACTTGTCAAAATTTTACAACTTAGATTTTTTTTCTTGCTTGAAAATATAACTATGTGAGAGTAATTAAATATTTTGTTCTGAAATCAGCTGTTTTCTTTCCTCAAATGAATTACAAAAACGATTACTTTGTTTCAGTGGCTGTTTGCCTTATTGTTAAAAAATATATGGTTATGTTGAGACAGGCGTCTGTAACATGCACCATTTTGTCCTGGGAGTAAACTGTAAATTAGGTATTAAGTGAATGTGTATGTATGACAGTGAGTTTCATGAAACTTATGTAAGTGACAGTATTACGTATAAACGTACATGTAATTTGTCGTAACATACGGCATATATCTTGTAAAGAATATGGTGGACAGCTGCCTCTAATTCTTCGTTTCTGTGTTCTTCCTTTGCACAGTTCTTGCACTTCAGTCAGTCATTTGCATGTCCCTTTCGGGACTTTGCCCTAGCAGCTCTCCTGCACTTACATACATTTATGTGTTCGTCCATACTGATAGGTATACATAGACATTTCGGACAGTTGTCAGCACACAAGATTACTTATGAACAGCATTTACTAACATGGACAAAACAACAACGTAACAAAGGTGCACAAGGGAGACTAAAAAAAAGTAAAATCAGTTAAAAAATTACGCGGTTACCATAACGGGTAGAAGCTGACGCAATACAAAACGTTCACAATGGCTGATAGGTAGTTCGAACACGCAAAGCGTAGCGCTCTGCCCTTAGTCTAGGTGACACCTAGGCCAAGTAGACATGAACGCTCCGCTGCGGGATTGCACCATGTTTGAACAGCGTACTGTAGTGAGACTTCTTGGGCAGAGGGAGCGAAGTTCACCTAAGTAGGGAAGTGAAAACAGCATGACTCAGCCAAAACTTTATGAACACATAGAAAGGCTTAAAGCGGGAAGAACAAGTGCAAATGATGAAGCTCAATCTAGTCGGCCATCAATATCATGCACACACGCTCAGATCAACAAGGTGCAAGTCTTTATCAGAGAAGACCGACGTGCTGTTCATTACACATTTGGATATAAGCTATTGATTCTCACATGTCATACTGTATGATGACTTGGGGTGCTGTAAGATTTGAGCAAAGTGATGCCCAGACAGCTGCTGATCAGCACAAGCTGAAGTGAGTGAAGGTTGCAAACAAATTCATACAAAGTTATGAAGAAGATCCGAGTGTTATTGGAGCGGACTTTCACTGGCGATGAGACATGGGTCCATGGCTGTGAACCAGAAAACAAGAGACAAAGTGTTCAAACTTTGCCTCTCGCAAAGAAAAACTCGCTTATCTTCTTCTGGGACATAGAGGGTCCTACTCGGCGCATTTTCAGGAATACGGACAAACAGTGACAAGTGCAACATACTGCGATATGCTTGGACAGACATTGAGACCTGCAATTCTCAGCAAAAGAAAAGAAATGCTGCCAGAAACAGTCTTGCTGCACCGTGACACGGCACGCCCCATGCAGCGACTGCAGCGATACCAGAAACAGTCTTACTGTACCGTGACACGGCACGCCCCATGCAGCAGTGATATCAGAAACAGTCTTACTGTACCGTGACACGGCACGCCCCATGCAGCAGCGATACCAGAAACAGTCTTACTGCACCGTGACACGGCACGCCCCATGCAGCAGTGATACCAGAAACAGTCTTACTGTAGCGTGACACGGCACGCCCCATGCAGCAGTGATACCAGAAACAGTCTTACTGTACCGTGACACGGCACGCCCCATGCAGCGGCTGCAGCGGTGGAGGAAATACATCAGCTGCGATTTTAACTTCTTCCTCATTTCCCCTTACAGCCTTGACCTGGCGCCAGACAATGATCTCGTCTTTTGTCCACTTAGAACGGCTATAACACATATGAAGTTTTAATTTATATTGTTCAATTATTATTGTTATTATTGAATGTTCTATTATCATCACATCTCACCTTGGTACATCACACGTCGAAGTTTCACATACATGGCAATAGAGGAGGCCTCATAAAACATTTCACTGATTCATTTTAATTTGACAAATAATATCAATATGATCAATACGTATAGCTGATAACTCACTTGTAATAATGGGCATAGGCAAGATTATACACATTTCATTATTTTCATCATAGTAGTACGAAATCTCACAAAATCACAATATCATAATTCTCATAATTCTACAAGCAGTATTTAAGCAGCGTTCACAATATTCAGTAATACAAAAGCTCTTGGTAACAATTACTGTACGATCTCTTGCTACACTAGTTCAATCTAACACTATGTCTCTATCTCTACATTTTTCTTGCTGAATGCCTCTTCCCCTCCTCTCTGCGTCTCTCTCTCTCCTCCTCTATCAGAACCCCTATCTGCTCTCCGCCGGCCTTCCTGAATCCTCCTCCCTTCTTTATATTCGTAAGTTCTGACCACGCCAAAACCGGTCGCAACTGGCGTCTTCGCTTTAGTCTCTTTCATCTCCGTCGTCTAATTGTTACCTCCCATTAACAAGTCCACCATCTCTTTCATGTTACCTGCTTCGGGACCTAGTCCGTTCTCTGTTCAGTCGTTTGATCTACTGGTCAATTGTTCCCCCTCGGCTACTGCAGGTGTGCGTGAAGTCGCAATGTTACGATCTATCGGCGTACCCATGTCGATTCGGTTTACCTTTGATCAGGTTTTTGAAGTACCGAGTATCCGTTCTTCGTCCTTCTAACTATCCCTTCTCTGCCCCCCAATACATTCTTTATTCCTGATCATGTCACTAATAATAATAATAATAATAATAATAATAATAATTATAATAATAATAACTATAATCATTACTTACAAGGCTATGCTACACGGCTGTACAAGGTCACACGTTCACCTCTGATGATAAAGTTAAGGAAGCAATACATACCTGGAACCAGGATCAGCCAAAAATCTTTTCCTATCAAGAAAATAAGAAACTGAGCGCTCCAAGATGTGCATAGACCTGCACAAGGGATATGTGGAGATGTGCGTAGAAGGGCTATGTGGAGATGTGCATAGAAGGGCTATGTGGAGATGTGGATAGTCCTGCACAAGGGCTATGTGGAGATGTGCATAGTCCTGCACAAGGGCTATGTGGAGATGTGCATAGACCTGCACAAGGGCTATGTGGAGATGTGCATAGACCTGCACAAGGGCTATGTGGAGATGTGCATAGAAGGGCTATGTAGAGATGTGCATAGACCTGCACAAGGGCTATGTGGAGATGTGCATAGACCTGCACAAGGGCTATGTGGAGATGTGCATAGAAGGGCTATGTAGAGATGTGCATAGACCTGCACAAGGGCTATGTGGAGATGTTCATAGAAGAGCTATGTGGAGATGTGCATAGACCTGCACAAGGGCTATGTGGAGATGTGATATCAGTGCTATGCTTATTTGCTCTCGTAGAAAGAATAGTCTTATCAAAATATGACGGCCATCTTGCAGTACATGTCTCATAAAATGGAATTTTCCCCCTTATAAGATGATTCTGAAGCAGATTATTATTTCCTCAGAAAGCCTGTTTCGCTTAGAAGTTTGTGTGGAGAAAGCGCCTTGTCCATGTTGTACTTTTCATGCCCTCAACTCTTCTAGTCAGTTCAAGAATAAGGACATGGTCCATACGTCTGGAAATCTCACAGAACTGAAGGGGATATCAGATGGTGGGCAAGATAAGAAACCATATGCCTCAGTGTCACTTCCTCTGGATCTTTCTTTCAATATTTAGTTTAGTTGTTCCACGCCAACCACAAGACCCTGGGGTTGACAGGAGCTGGTGTACGGCTGAATTGTACTCTGACAGGCGAGCTCGACCATATATGCCAGCACACTGTACACATAAACTCAAGGTCACTCTCTGTTAAATAGTCCTAACCTATCACGACTGAAGCACTGTGATCTTATCAAGAACATACACAAAACAATCATTTTAGTCAGTGTTCTGTGTGAAATACCAGCTCCATATGTCGTCTGACGATCTTTTTACTGCCCAGTACGATATTTATTTTATTATCTTATAATACTTGGCATTATAATAAAAATGTGTACTTTTTCTACAGTTGTCAGCAAAAGAAAGGTAAGTTCTTTGGTGGTCAGAAAAAGATTCCAGATGAAATCATCTTTCGTCGCAGAAGACTACCGATGAAAGAACAAGTAGGCGTAGATGAATACGGGTGAAAGAATAAATAGAAGTTAGACGATTGTTGAAAGAATAAATAGACGTAGGTGATTAAATGTGAAGAAACAATAAGTCGTAGATGATTACAGGTGAGAGAATGAATATACGTAGATGATTACATGTAAAAGAGCAAGTAGACAGAGATGATTACAGATGAAAGCATACGTAAATGTAAATGATTACAAATGAAAGAATTTTATGTAGATTATTACAAGAATATGTAACCGTTGATGATAACAAGTGAAAGAATATATAATACAACTGAAGGAATATATAAAATGTAGATAATTACGTATGAAAGAAATTGCAACCGCAGATGAGAAACAACCAGACACTCTCCTCCAGTTGTCTCCCTTCTCAATGTGTTTGATTCGTCGAAGCAAGAACTCAATTTCCGGTTGCCCTGCTCTCATTTTGGCTGCATCTTTCTTTTAGGCAGTTATGGAACACCGTTCTTCATATATCAGTCATTAACATTTAGACTTAAAAAAAAAAAAAACCATTGCTCCCGTTTCGTAAAAAAGTACACGTGGACATTTGGAGGTAAGCAGCAAAATTTAAGAAGGTTACTAAATACAAAATATTAATTATATGAAAACTGTTTTGCCGCTGAATTTTTATAGTATTTTTCGTCTCCTTATTTTGAGTTAATTTTAAGTTGAACTAAACGGAAAACGTATTCTGTAAGTATTCTCGTAATAATTATATTCTGTTAGTATTTCTGTATGTGAACTTCCAAAGTAAATCATAGCAGGAGTGAAGAATTTAGAAAATAAAAAGTGAATATCTAAATGAATGATGTTTGAAATACACGTAACATACTCTTCAATACAGAGCACCTGAGATCAAGCAACATGAAATGTGTGTTTAATAATTTGGAGATCTAAACCTTGTAAAGACAATGAACAAATGATGACAGTAATGATAACTGGGAAGCTGTGCTAACACTGTGATCTTCTAAGAGGATGCAGTCTAGCAAAATGTATCCTTCAGGGTATGGGCTCTTAATCTGGTCTCCATCGAAGGATTTCTGGGGGTCCACCGACCAGCAAATTTGCTGCCTCGATTTAGAGGGAGACACGACATCATCAGGTTTCCATTCATTGCTTAATTTGTAATGAAAGTCAACAGCGGTTCTCAGGTCGGAGAGGGAGTCCACCTTGGTCCAAAATAGATTTAGAACCACTGTTTTAGAGCAGGCTTATTTAAATAGTGAAATCAAGGAAACAGAGAACGGCGAACACAACTCAACATGTTTTTTAAAGTGTCCACATGAAGAGGTAAAAGCAAAAGAAATGCCTGCACGTTTATCGCCTGATAATCAAACCTTCATTACGACAAAATATTGCAACAAATACCTAAGAGTATAAAATATTCTCTACTAAAAAATGAGTATTTTTGATGATACGGAACACCGTAACTAAGTTCCAGATCGAAATGTAAATAAAAACAAGGAGCCAGCACGGAAATGCTTCGTTGAAGAGATGCCAGCCCTGGTGGAAGTGCAGACGTCAGCTTGATTTTCTTCCGCCTTTTTCTGCGCCACGTGGTCACCCCCCTCCCCTCCCTCTCTGCTGTACTAAAGCGCCTCGTAGTGGGGGAATGACAAATCCGATGTTGATCTGAAGGAAGATCACTTGTCAGGTAACTGTGAAAAATTAACTTGGTCAAATCACAGAACAGTTTTAATTCAGTACTTAAGGCTTTATATTATCATACGTAAGTTTTTAATAATGTGTATTGTGTACCCTGAAAACACATTCTGATGGGAAAAACATTTTGTAGTTTACTACAGTGTTAGATTTTATTGTTGATTAGCGGAGAGAGAGAGAGAGAGACACACAGAGAGAGAGAGAGAGAGAGTCCCTCCCACACAGGAACATTGTAAGGTGGTGCAAAACTCTCTCGCTCTCTCCTCCTACTACTACTACTACTACTGCTGCTACTACTACTACTACTACTAATAATAATAATAATAATAATAATAATACTCTTCCTCCCTATCCTGTTGCTTAGCCATTCTATTTTCTTCATCAACTAAGAGCTTCCCTTCAAACAAGGAAAGCCATCTACGCCCATGGTGATGCACCCGCTGACACCCCCCTCCCCAGTTGAGCCTGAGAAAAGGTGGCCCTTCTACACACAGATACAGCCTCGTTGTAAGTGTCACTTTAAGAGAACTAGATTTCTTCCCAGGTCTTTATGACCCTGCTAGCGACAGACTAATTTTCTCGTCCTCGACGTGTTGCAGTGGTGCTGGAGTCTGTCCACAGGCCTGTCCTGGGTTTCACTCAGACAACCCAACGAGTCTATTTTTTTCACTATCATAACTCGGTCGTCAGCAACCATGGTGGCGATGACAGCCAGTTCCTGCAAACAATAACAAGCAACTACAACAATAACAAGCAACTACAACAATAACAAATAACTACAACAATAACAAGCAACTTCAACAATAACAAGCATGCCGGAGACGATTATATCGAACCAAGAAGGCCCTAATATCAGAGCCCAGCTGCAAGCCGTAACAGGACACACTCAACGCCCTTTTGCTGGATAACAGAGAAGAACACGGAAGTCAATAACAGCGACGTAGATGAACATAACAAATCGTTTGATGTAGCGGAGTTATTAATGAAACTGTTCCATCTTTGGCCTAGCCTTTCTGCTAAAATAATACAAAAAACAGATATAGTTCATCGTAATCCTTGGCAAGTTCAGTTCTACCCAGAAAAAAAAATATGCCTTCCTGGACAAAATGAAACAGAAAATGAGCTACACAAAGCGTGCTAGTGTTAGTGTGTAGCATGGGGAAGAACATGGCGCATGTTGCTAAAACAAACGACGGCTGTAAGTTATACAAAGAACTCTTTTCTTGAGCTACTGTTCTGCTCTGTAACATATTCCGGAGTAGCAGGGAGGGGATTTTGATAAGCTAATACAAAGATGTTACTCATATGAAGTTACAGGATGTAAAATTTAGTTTCTCCATCAAGTTCACGTCCTGAACTTTCTGGGCAGTAGCTAAGGATGACAAGACTAAACATTACCTGTGTACTGGGCCAAAGACAAGCGTCTGTGCTTGTTTATGAACTTAACCGATGCCTTTAACTTTTTATGTACAAGTTTTATCCTTGCCTGTTGCATGCTTTGTATACTGTTTATAGCTGTTCCCAGATAATTAATCGATTAATGTATTTTTGAAGCAAACATATAGGCAGCGAGACAGACAAACAGACAGACACACAAGCAGACATATAGACAGCAAGACAGATGCACACACAGTCAAACGATCAGACAGTTAAAATGAGTTACAGGTAGACAAATATAAGAGAGAGAGAGAGAGAGAGAGAGAGAGATGGACAAACAGACAGACGTTGGGACTGGTAAATAGACAGACAGACAGAACTTTAGTTTCAAAAGATGAAATAATGGATCACAGGCTGACTTGACATCCTCTCCTTTATGTCTCAGCTGTCACACTCGCAGGCTAACAACATCAGTTCAGTGCCAGTCTGCTGTCTACGTAAAAAGCAAGACAAAAATGTTAGCCACAGTGGCAAAACCTTTTACGTTCACATTCACACACTTAGAATGAATTCAGAATAAGTATTTTAACTAACTCACATAATTACATCTAAGATCTGACGAACTTTTGGTGATAAACCTCATCATCATCATCATGTGCCGTGCCGACTGGCGTTGGCTATTATGCTTCTCCAGAGTACGCGATCCTTCATGCATGCCATCAGCTCAGTTGGTGATCTCCTCTCACACCATCCCGTCAGACTGTCCAGTATCATTTCTCTTGGTCTTCCTCTTGATCTTCTTCCTTCTATTTTTCCTGTTGTTATAATATTTTCAATGCCCCCTCTTCTCATTGCATGTCCTATGAAAGTACATTGTCTCTCTCTCTTATCTTTTTGACAAGGTTTTTTGTCTCTCCAGCTCTTCTCCTACATTCTTCATTAGTTATTTTTGCTGTCCAGGGGATTCGCAACATTCTTCTAATAAACCACATTTCTGCTGCTTCCAATGATTTTTTTACAGACTTGCCTATTGTCCATGATTCACTTCCATATAACAAGATAGGTTCAATATAGCATTTTAGGACTCGTTTTCTAACATTCATTGATAAGGATGTGTTGGTCAATATGTTTCTCATTCTCTGAAATGCAGTCTTTGATAAACCTGCCAGATGATTTATTCCAGCCTTTCTCTATCTTTTTACAGTTTCTGGACCCTTTAACAAACTCCCAGATCTTTTTACCCCGTCTGTACCCTTAAAATAGCTCTCAGATCTTTTTACCCCGTCTACACCATTGAGATAGTTCTCAGATCTGGGGGAACTTCTGATTAGAAAATTATATCTACAATCCACCATACGTCAGCGTGAACTGCAAACTGTTTATATCACAATTCAAAAATTATTCATGGGTTTTTCAGTTTTAAAAACGATAGTTCTAGTGTCTGAGTCAGTTTATAAACATATCAAACTGGTTTTTTCCCTCTTTTTCATAATTTGTCGCAGACCCCCCTAACAAGCAATTTCAGAGTCCCAGGGTTCGGTTGAACCCAGATTGAGAGACTAACTTTCTCTGTTTCCAATAATAATAATTCTTTTGTTCGCTGTTCGGAAAATGACTTCATCATACCCAGGACATTCTGATATGTGCTCTGCCCATCGTTTCAAATGTCACCTCAGATTAGGTGTTCTAGGCAGCAGAGACACTTTAAGTGCCTGCGTCAGTTTTCCCTGGTAGATTTTCTGCAACTTTCCTCAGGCAGTGGCCGTCTGGAGTCATCTTTTTGGGACTTCCGCCTGACAAGAGATTTGTAACATGGCCGGTTTTGCTGGCCGACTTTCAGGCCACGAACACGAACAAAAAAAGTTCCCGCATTATCTAGTGAGATTCGAACCCGCAATTTCCAATACCCGAGACGAACGCCCAACCCCGAGACCACGCCCCCCCCCCCAAAAAAAAAATCAGTTAATGGTCGGCACAACCTCATATACTGTATGTTCTGCAGCATGTCGCAGCATGTCCCAGCATGTCGCAGCATATCGCAACATGGACAACAAAGCCAGGTTAGGCTCGCCACAAGTGACCAAAGGGAAAAAAAAATTTAACTTTCCCTGAAAGAAAACTTTCAAACAAAAATGTGATAACCATATGTAGATGAAAAACTTACTGAATAAACAATAGAAAAAGAATGGACAGACTGGCAGGCATTCAGACAGACAGACAGACAGACAGACAGACAGACAGACAGACAGACAGACAGACAGACAGATAGATAGATAGATAGATAGATAGATAGATAGATAGATAGATAGATAGATAGATAGATAGATAGATAGATAGATAGATAGATAGATAGATAGATAGCATAAAAATAAGAGCTAGAATTTTTTGCTACTTTATAAGAGAACTACATAAGTTTGAATAAAGCAACTACACCAACTTGAAAGAAAGGAACTATATAATTTTGTATAAGGCAAACTACTTAAGGTCCTATATGTGTACTACGTAAGACTGTATGAAAGCGAAAGAAGAATATTATTTGAATAATATTTAATATTAACTGGCAATGAATCACATTTAGTCTGAGAAAGATGTAATACAGATGTAATAACAGCCAGATCGACTACATCAGAGGCAAATATCTGCTATCACAGAGGCAGTTGTCTGATATCACAGAGGCAGTTGTCTGCTATCACTGAGGCAGTTGTCTGCTATCACAGAGGCAGTTGTCTGCTATCACAAAGGTAACTGTCTGCTTTCACAGAGGAAATTGTCTTCTGTCACAGAGGTAGTTGTCTTCTGTCACAGAGGCAGTTGTCTGCTTTAAGAGAGGAAATTGTCTTCTGTCACAGAAGTAGTTGTCTTCTGTCACAGAGGCAGTTGTCTGCTGTCAGAGAGGAAAATGTCTGGTGTCACACACGTACACGATCTGTTGTCAGTCATAGAGTGCATTATTTACTGCTTTATTTTCAGAAAAGTGAAATCTTACCCGAGTTGATAGCGTCAGACGAGTAGACGGCAAGGCCTGTTGGCTGTCTAGGCTGAATCACTTCTTATGACAGATGGCCAAGATTAATGAGCTACATAGTTTCCCACAGAATCACATTGTATAAGGTATAATATGGACAGAATATCACTTTTTTTCTATCCTACATTTTTTGTTAATTTATAAAATGTATGTCTCGTCTAACTTAGTTGCTAGTTTCATCCAAAGTTGCATCATTCTTTCAGGCTTCATTCCAGTTTCTGTCTTGGTCTCAGCCGCTCATGTGTCAAACTGGTACTACACAGAAGGGTTTGGCAACTGGTTTCTCCTTGTTGACTTTGCCACGAAACACTCATCAAATGCTGCTCGAAGATGGCAGAAGGTTGTGCTTGAAATAACATCTTGACAACTTCCTAGTAAAACCAGGTTACTCCTGACAATAGTGACATTTTTGTTTCTTGCAGGGTCAGGTATTATAAAAATATTGTAATCAGACTGAGACATTTGTCTTAAATTATGCAATTTATGAAATATACAATTATATTTTGTGTCCTAGCTACCACAAGTTTGCCAGGAAGAAACATCTGACGTGAGCATAGAATATCTTTAAAAGTCCTGCAACAAGCTCCCCCACCCCCTCTTTGTTATAAGAATCTGTCTTATACTGTAGGTAGAAGGTTTTCAGACCCAACCATGTGATACTGTGAACCAAGACCAGATAAGCATTTTTTGTCATTATACATGAAACCTTGGCTGCCTGTCTATGTACAGTGCAAGCAGCAGATCCTCACCTGTGTTCGCCCTACTTCTCACAACTCTCAGAACTGAATGCACGTAAGCTCAAAGCTTGTGAGCAGGGGCGCTGGAGTTTCGTGCGGGTGAGAGTATCAGACGGCGTGAGCAAGGCTTCTAGTGCATTGTGTGTGCCTGACTTCCATGTGTTGTCTGCGGTAGCCGCCAGTTTCCGGTGCTGTGGAGTACCAGCTATCAAAGTATGACAAGTCAGAGAACACGCTAGAATGCTTTCTTTCAAAATCGACGGTACGATACAAAACGCAAAGTTGACTGTACACTCATGTACAAAGTGAAGAATCTTGTACATGGTTTACGTTCATTAGAGTCTATAGTGTGTTTAATAAAGTCTAAAATTCTGATTAATTACTACAAATAAGTGACATAAACAAAACTAGTGATTTCTTTTCGAATTCGAAGAATTATGGTTTGACCTTTGTGATGGAGAAAATACCCGTGCATTTTTGTATAGTGAACATAACGTGAGAAACTTTTGTGTACTGTTTGTAACACATATTTAGTGCTGGAACAACACCAAAGTCTTCTGCAAAGGGAAAAAAAGCGAATCGGATTCAATATCTGTTGCTTTTTTGTGGATGAACATTACTGAAGCAATATTTATTTTGTTCTCAGATGTTCACGAAATACTGACACACTGATAAATGATGCTGACCTCTGCCTCGACGTGCTGCTTATGTAGAAAACGGTAATGAAATCTGTTTACCACTTGCTGCAGATTTACCTAGGGTCTTTGCCTGCTTTCTGCCCACGTGAATGACCTACAAAGGATTATTAATACTACGTGTAATTCACATTTCCCACTTAATCTTGTGTCAGGAGGTGGATGGATACGGCACAGTCACGTGATCCTTGTTCAAACGTATGTGAACCACGTTCTGTCACGTCACGTGATTGACATGATAACGTGGTTTATTTGTGTTCACTACCACGCCATCAAATTAGAGCTCCAGGCAGCAGATAACAAAATGTGTTAACTTCTTCAGTTTGGCTTTGGTGCTGTTGATTTAGCAAGGATTGGGAAAACTAAAGAGAAGGGTTTGTTAAGGCGTACACGACTCAGATACAACTGCTTTATTACTGTCTAAGCACTTCTGTATTCCCCCAAAGGCTTTGAAGTCAGAGCCGTTATAGGTCGGCGATTTCTGGCCATGAGCTCCTGGCAGTCTGCCTCCTTGGGTGTTATGAGGCCACCTAAGCCTCCGTGCTGGCGGGACTTCGTCGTGTCAACACCGAAGAGCATCGACTCCGACATCGTCGACCTATCGGACGCATCAGGAAGGTCACTTGGCACCAGATCCCCGGTCGCAGACTTGATCGAAAATTCTAGAGTAGCTGTCTCTTTGCCAGGAAATAGGCCCAGCCGGTTGGCTAGACGACCACGGGCTCGAATACACCGTACCAGAAGTGAGCATGTCATTCATGCCGAGGATCTGCCAGAAAGTGCCTTAACAGCAACACTGGCTGACGCAGACCCTAGAGGTCTTCGTGCGTCTGTTCCTGA
Organism: Achatina immaculata; assembly: GCA_009760885.1. Classification (NCBI taxonomy): domain Eukaryota; kingdom Metazoa; phylum Mollusca; class Gastropoda; order Stylommatophora; family Achatinidae; genus Lissachatina; species Lissachatina immaculata. The sequence continues at coordinate 51,679,322 of CM019695.1, forward strand.
AGGCCGACTTTATGCAGAAGAAAATAACAGGCGTTGCCAGAACTGGCTAGCAGGAATCCAAGCCGCAGAGCCTCTCGACACAGTAGACTACACAACCGAGCAACGGCCGCCGTCGAAAGCTGATACAGCGCCAGCTCTTATATACAGCACCAAACTTTACGAAGCTATTGAAGAAGATATAGAGCCTTCAACACAAACAAAGGAAGTTTTCATTCCTATTTACGACGTGCAGCAAAAGTGTAGCAATATTCAGGAGACAGGGAATGCCCCAAAGATTAAACGTGATAGTAGTTCTAATAACTGCTCGGCCAAAATGTCCACATGTTTTAAGAAGAACTGTGGAAAGAAGATTTACAAACTTTGCTGCGAAGATTCTTGTTCCTCTTCACAAATAGAGAATGATGGTTCTGACTGTCCCGGTGCAGCTGATGAATGTGCCGCAGACCTAAAGCACAGAGATGTTCAAGAAGGTAACGGCATTTCACAATCTTCTGTTCTGTCAGTGAACGCCAGCAATGCTATGTCCACATCTCTGAGACCTAAGACTAAAAAATCGCTCAGTGATTCAAAAGTAACAGCCTGACATTAGTCTGATACAACCATAATATCTTGTTAGATGTTATGTTTCTTGTTGTTGTTAAACTGATGAAGTTACTTTCTTGGTGCTGTTATATGTTTTGATAATTATATTATGTTGACAATATGATAAATTTAAAAATAAAAGTTTCTTCCATGTTTTCTTTATGACTAGTATATCAAAGATGTGTGACTAAATTTCGTTAAAAAGCTATTTTCATTATTTTTCATTCGTTATTTGTCTCTACTGATCAAAAGTTCTACAACTTCTCTGTTGCTTAAATATGTCCTTACTGATCACAAGTTGCTAAAACGTCTCCATCACTTACATATAACATCACGCATCTCTTTGCAGTTCACAGATTTCCATATTCAATCCAAAATGTGAAACATGTAGTGTAGAGAATGTGACTTTTTTTTTTTAATTGACAGTGAAAATTTGTCAGAATTTATACCAAAGTGTTTAACTATGATCATTGGTTCATTTGCAAGCACAGATGGCCAAGTCAAACAAGGAAAATGAAACTCATTACTGGCAATGTAAGACCAATACAGTTCATGAGATAAACTGCTGTAAAGATATAAACTAGCAATAAATTGTTTGAAATATTGTATAATACAGAAGATGTAAAATGTCAGTTTTATATATTTATATTTATTTATATTTTGGCTGTATGTGAGGAACATTCTGAAATGCATTCATTTATATGTGCGGCCATGCCATATACCAGTTATCTGTTAATGTGTTTACACAGTTTACTATTGTTGATGATCAAATCATTGTTCACATATGTATCACAAATCATTTTTGTTGATGATCAAATGATTTTAACAAGTTTTGAATGGGAACAGCTCTGGGCCTGTCATTAAAACAAGGCAATAAATTGAACCCAGATGATGCTAAGACCTTTAAAAATGAGACTAATCCATTTGCTGATCCCCATACCTTTAAGGATCCTTCTGTGGACTTCCTGGGACTCCATGGACCCCAAATTAGGAATTACTGATCTAAAGCCACACTCACATCTTCCTTGTGATAGTAGTTCACTGTCTTATATTGCCAAGTGTCCTTTTTGAAATTTTTCTGTCTATAACCATTAGTGGCTTGTGTCATTATTTTCTTATCATCTTCTGTATTGCATGGTGCTGCTGATCATTCATATTCTAGTGTATCCCTCCTCTTGGGATCTGTTTCAAATGTGTTTTTGTTCTGTTTATTTCATTGTATAATCTCTCTCACACTTATCTTCTTCATCTTATCTCTCATCCACCTCAATTTTCAACTTAATATTAAGATGAACTGATGCAAAAACAAAAAAAATTAGCATAAATGTGATCTAAATTTTGGGTTGAACTCTGTGTGTAGACACAGTACAGGGTACTGATGTTCATAGAAGTACTTTCTGCTCTGTCTGAGCTAGAAGAAGAAAATGTCTTGTTCACATTAGACAAACCTATTCATGAATTTGTTGAATGGTTCATAGAAGAAAATATCTTGTTCACATTAGACAAACCCCTTCATCAATTTGTTGATTGATTCATAGAAAAGTAAGATTGAGGTCTGTGTGCTTGGAAGTCGGGCTGTAAAAGAACAGCAGATGAAATGAGTAAAACATTGATTCACATTTGTCTTAAAGTAGCTGTCTGATGTTTTATGTCAAGATTTATTCCTTTATCTTTTGACTAGCCACAGGGCAGTTGTTTGACCGTCACAGGTTGTTGTTAACACTTTCTAGTGGGTGAACATGATCAAGCATGAACTTGACAGGGTGGATTGATAGGTCAAATAATGTTTCTGTTTGAATCTTGTCATTCTTTGTCAGTCAAGTCTTTAATATCTAGCAAACATAAAAATTGCATGAAATTGAAACAGCAGTGAATTTAATGGCTAACAAAAAAGCTGGAAGTGAAGATGAAATAACACCCGAAATGCTAAAAGCTATCAATAATGACAACATGAGACAACTACAGAGAATGTTTAACAAGATTTGTAAAGAAGAAAATGTCCCTTCTAAATGTAAAAAAAGAATCATTGTTAAAATACCAAAAAAAAGGCAACCTTAGTGACTGTAACAGTTGGAGAGGAGTAACCTTAATATCAGTTGTGTCAAAAGTATTTTGCAAGGTCATTTTGAATAGACTTAAAGATATAGTGGATACCGCAATGAGAGAAGAACAAACAGGATTTCAAAAAGGGAGAAGTTGTCTCGACCAGATCTTTACTCTCAGAATAATACTTGAAGAACATATTGAAAAGCAGAAACCATTAATACTGAACTTCATAGATTTTAAAAAGGCATTTAATAGCATACACAGAGATTCATTATGGAGAATTTTAAGTCTAAATGGAATATCATCTAAAATTGTCAACATCATTAAGGACTTCTACAATGGATATGGTTGTGCAGTCAAAACAGAAGAAAGGATGACTGAATGGTTCAAGATTGAAACAGGCATGAAACAAGGATGTATATTATCTCCCTTGCTTTTTGGGATTACAATAGACTTCATAATGAAAAATGCTGCACAGGTAACACAGGTATTGACTGGGTACATGAGACCCAACTAGAAGATCTTGATTTTGCTGATGACATAACTCTTATCAGTGACAATGTGAATTCCATGCAAGAAAAAACAGACAGCCTGTCTTCACTGGCTAGCAATATAAGACTTGAAATTAACAAGGACAAAACAAAAATAATGAAAATTCCCATTAATCAAATTGGAAAAATACACATAGAAAGGACAGATACTGAAAAAGTCAATCAATCTGCATACCTTGGTAGCTACATAGACCAGGATGGTGACACCAGAAAGGAAGTTAGAATTAGAAAATTGCAAAAGCAGCATCAATCTTCAAAAATCTTGAGAACATATGGAATTCAAAAGTCATAAGCACAAAAACCAAGTTAAGACTACTCAATTCAAATGTAATATCCACCCTCATTTATGCATGTGAAAGCTGGAAAACAACTAAAGAAATAGACAAGAAATTAGACTCTTTTGAAAACAAATGCCTAAGGAAAATACTCTGCATCAAATGGAACGAATTTAAGAACAATACAGAGATAAGACACATGACTGAACAACAACCAGTCTCATGGGTGATCAGGAAAAGGAAATGGACATATGTTGGTCACTTGATGAGAAGAAATGATCAGAGAATCCCAAAACAAGCTATCAAGTGGAACACAACAGGCCGAAGAAAAAGATTCAGACTGCGTGAAACTCTGAAGAGGACATTATTAAGAGAGGCCAAATTAACAGGCATAAAATCCTTTGATGAGGTTGAAAGACTCGCCGAAGACAGGAAAAATTGGCGAACTACTTTGTAAGCCCTATGTGATGTTTAACAGCACAGAAGAATATAAGATATAAGATAAGATAAAAATGTTAACCCTTGAACTTTTGTATTTTGCCTTTGACTACTTTAGTATTTCAGCTGTTTTTTTTTAGTGTTTTTGTTTTGGGTTTTTTTTTTGTATTTCTCTTTTTCCACTGTTGTGACTTGCATTAAGAACTCTCATTTGTTTATATTGTTATGTGACTTGCATTAAGAACACTCATTTGTTTATATTGTTATGTGACTTGCATTAAGAACTCTCATTTGTTTATCAGTTTATTTAATTACAAAAAAAAATTAACCACTATTGAGCAGGAATAACAGGAAAACATTTTGAAAGATCAGAACTGTTTTGTAAGAGGCTTTTTACAAATAAATTTTACTAGATTACATTTTTTAAAAGTTGCCTTTCTGTATTATTTCATGTTCTGTTGTGCACTTTCTTCTGGAAGGCCCCAGTTTTCCATTCTTTGTTGTGCACTTTCTCCTGGAAGGCCCCAGTTTTCCATTCTTTGTTGTGCATGTTCTCCTGGTAGGCCCCAGTTTTCTATTCTTTGTTGTGCACATTCTTCTGGAAGGCCCCAGTTTTCCATTCTTTGTTGTGCATGTTCTCCTGGTAGGCCCCAGTTTTCCATTCTTTATTGTGCACTTTCTCATGGAAGGCCCCAGTTTTCCATTCTTTGTTGTGCATTTTCTCCTGGAAGGCCCCAGTTTTCCATTCTTTGTTTTGGCTCTTCTTTCTTATTTACAGCCCCATTAAATGTTCACAATTCTGTTGCTAGGTATCTGTTCATAATGATTTCTGAATCTTGGAGAGAGTGAATTGCCTTCATTGCTGATGTACTCACCATTTACTAAATTATCCCATCTTTATATGTATTATTGTAATCTCAGAGAAGTGTAATAATATTCAAAGTCATGGAATTTTATAGTCAGGACTTTGCTTGAAAACCAACACAGAAGCATTAATTATAAATTAATCATTAATATGGGAAAGGTTGGGCTTGTCAAACACTGGAATTCAGAGATAATTTTTTTTATCAAAAAGACAGTGTTAGTTGAAAGAGGAGATGAAGGTGAGGACGAATAGAATATAATTTATTTGGGTTTTCCTCTGGAGCATTTAAGCATCAGTATGTTCAAATATGTGCTTCAGTATGTTACCATGTGTGGTTCAATATGTTCACATGTGTGCTTCAATATGTTCACATGTGTGCTTCAGTATGTTACCACATGTGCCTCAATATGTTCGCATGTGTGCTGCAATATATTCAGATATGTGCTTCAGTATGTTTGCATGTGTGCTTCAATATGCTACCATGTGTGCTTAAATATGTTACCATATGTGCTTAAATATGTTCACATGTGTGCTTCAATATGTTCACATATATATTTCAATATATTCACATGTGTGCTTCAATATGTTCACATGTGTGCTGCAATATATTCAGATATGTGCTTCAGTATGTTTGCATGTGTGCTTCAATATGCTACCATGTGTGCTTCAATATGTTCACATGTGTGCTTCAATATGTTCACATGTGTACTGCAATATATTAAGAAATGTGCTTCAATATGTTCACATATGTGCTTCAATATGTTCACATGTGTGCTTCAATATATGTTACCATGTGTACTTCAATATGTTCACATATGTGCTTCAGTATGTTCACATATGTGCATCAAATGACTGATGACTCACTACCAAATAAAGCACTAAGATGGACACCACAGGCTAGATTAAAAGAGACATGGAGAAGAACAACAGAAAGGATGTTGACCAATAGATGGCTCACCTGGGCAAGAGTGGAAAAAAAGCAAAGGACAGGCATTTGTGGAAAACCCTGGTGAACGCCCCATGTGCTCTAGGCACTTAAAGTTCAGAGAGAGAGAGAGAGAGAGAGAGAGAGAGAGAGAGAGAGAGAGAAAGAGATGTTTGCATAAAAACTGCAGATTTGTTTACAAGAATTATATGCTTTCTGGAAGATTTAAAAGTAGAATTAGGACTTACGTTTTGGGGGACATGTAATAACTACTTAATAAACTCTTATTTTATAAGCCAGATCAGCTCATCTACAAAAAATAGTAATGCATAAACTCAAGTGCAGGATAATTTTATAACTACAGTAAGTCATAAAGTGGTTAGCCATACTCAACTATAAAAAAATTGAAAGGCAAGCAAGGATATCTTCAGTTGTTTTGCATAGGAAATTCACATTTTTGAAAATAAAAAAATCTTGATTTTCATCCTCAGCAATATTAATATATTTATATAGTCATTTATTCTGGTTTAAAAGAAGGAAAAGTTTAACTGTGGAATTAAAAGTGGTTAAAAATAGATTTAAAGTTATCCATTAGGCACGACTGTCAATAGCAGTGCTTGGTCAGACAAAATGTGCACAAGTGTAACATCCAGAGCAGTATCACTGTCTTACTTGTGAGCTAAATGATAGATACCACTTCACATTAAAAGCTGGTATATTGCTGCTTAATTAATTAACTTAATCAAAGGAGACTTTAATTTCTCTTTGCTGAAGTGAAATAAATTCTAAAATTATTGAATGGATTCCTGGCAGGTAAAAACAGATTGGTCATATTAGAATAATGGAAGTATTTCTGAATACCTTCAAAAAACATGGTCATGAAGCCGAAGTGAGCTTTTGTTGTTCTGTGCAGATGCATTTGACAGGGAGCAGAAATTTAGAGAAGCTGGTGCTACATAACAGAGTTTGTTACCAAGACAGTGTATGGAGATGTCTGTATCTAGTACAACATTCATGTATTTTACATGAATATATAAATGAGTACATAAAGTTAGCTACAGCAAAGCACACAAATATATATACATATATATATATATATAGGAAAAGGAGATAGACATACTTGATGAGAAGAAATGATCAGAGAATCCCAAAACAAGCTATCAAGTGGAACACAACAGGCCAAAGAAAAAGAGGCAGACCGCGTGAAACTCTGAAGAGGACGTTGTTAAGAGAGGCCAAATTAACAGGCATAAAATCCTTTGATGAGGTTGAAAGACTCGCCGAAGACAGGAAAAATTGGCGAACTACTTTGCGAGCCCTATGTGACATTTAACGGCACGGGAAGGATATAAGATAAAATTATATATATATATATGCACAAATATATATATTCTAAAGTTTGCTAAAACAGAAAAAATATTTATGCTCCTGTTTATAAACTTTAAAGTTCAAATATTTGCTGTGATTCTGCAGCTAGTATTATCATGGATGCACTTTAGCTTAGAGTTTCTTCTTTTTGTACGTTTTTGTTTTGCAGAGAGTGTCTCTCTTTCTTCCTTAACATTTATTTTGTTGAAAGGAAGATTGCACATTCATGACATGTTCACAGCAAGTACATTGCTTTGTCATATTGTCTGAATTTCAAAATTTCTGTAGATTAATTATCCATGAAAATGTGCTCTCTTTTCAACTTGAATCATCTGTCATGTGTGATGTGAGTGGGAAAATCTCTTATGCAGATAATATTCATCTTTGTTTCTCTACAGGCTCATCTTACTCAGCAGTTTTATCATCTTACTCAGCAGTTTTATCATCTTACTCAGCAGTTTTATCATCTTTTTTTTTCTTAGTTCTCTCTGTCTCACTTAGACAAGCACAGATCTGATATGAACCAAGGAGACAAACACAGAAGCAATTTGTAACACTTGGACACACACATAACTGATATGTAACACAGTTAGTATCATGTCATAAACATTGAACAACAGTAAAAATGAATATGCATGAACACAATATTGTTTATATTTAAATAGATTTAAGTTTTCAAGCATGTAAATCTGAATTAGCATCAAATTTATTATAAATTTTTTAAACCTTGAAATCTTTTTACCAGTGAGCATTGAGAGCTAATAAACAGAATTAGAATCCAAGAAAAGATCTAGAATTAAGGTGAAATGATCTGGTAGGTAACTTTTAAGATTCTGATAAAAACAAACTTTAATATTCACTCAAAATTATCAGTGCCATTCACTTTCAATGATCATAAACTTTTATTTTATTAATATGTGCCTAACTTCTCCAAAATCTAAGTAAAATAACTTGTATGTGGAAGCTGTCTAATCTTTTATATAACAGTAATGTTCTGGAAAGTAATGAGAGGTTTGGCTTCTGCTGACTTGGCTAAGGGCAGTCTTATCAAAGCAAACTTTGCTGACTGATCAAAGATTGTTCTTAGAAATTTTTGATCTCCAAGGCTGTTTATTTTTGCAAAAATTCTTCTTTGGAAGCTCAGGAAATTTATCATATAATTTCTGTTTTGAAACTATTAGTGCAAATGTTACATGAATTATAGCTTTATAGCTTACTTGACCAAAGAAATAAGGTTTCATTATCTGGACAGTGTAAAAGATATTCACTTTTAGTTGTACAACAGTGGTATGTGCTGAGATAATGAAAGAAGTTCTATCTGTAGCACTAATGTAAGTGGCAGCTACATTTTTAGTAGTAACATAAATTGTAGTTGTGGTAGTCTGAGTAGCAATATTAGTAATAATAGTTGTTGTCTCAATGTAATAACACCAGTGTAGCAGCAATAGCAATAGTTATAACTGGAGCAGCCGCAGTTTTAAAACATTAAATAATCTTTTTGCATCTGAACCTCTTTCTTTAAAAAAACAAAGACTATTTATAAATTATTATTATCAGTAGTAGTGGTGGTGGTGGTGGTGGTGGTAGTAGTTGTAGTAGTAGAAGTAGTAGTAGTAGTAATACTGGCAGCAGCAAAAAGTAGTATTACTAGTAGCAGTGGTAGAAATACCAAAAGAAGAACTATCTCCTACTGTAGTAAGAACTGCAGCATTATCAGTAGTAGATGTAGTACTAGTTACAGCTGAAGAATAAAAAATAGTGTAGTCAAGTTCTTAGCTTTGGTTATGAAGTGATGTGATAGATGCTACAGAACATTTATGTCAGTTTTTATGCTTGAACTCTACGGTCTGGAAACAAATACGTAGTGCTGTTACAGAAACTGTAGTTAGTTTAGAAATAATCACTGTTTTCCACATTATCTGGAATAAAAGTCAGTATTTCTCAAATTATCTGGAATGAAAGTCAGAGTTTTACACTAAAGAGTAGAGAAATAAAAAAACAGAAATTTGAGAATCCAGGTAAAAACATCAGATGCTCTTCGAAAAGCTGTGTTCTGTCAGATGTGACAAGACTGTTGTTAACTCCTTGCTACCAGTGTCCCTTTCTTGTTTGTTTCTTATTGTGATATTATATTTAGTTCTAGATATCAGATTTGTATTCATCTCCATAGGAGTGTATTTTTTTATGATTCATAATTGTCCAATGTTCTGTATATCTTTATATGCATTAAAACTAACAGAACATCATTTTAAACATAATCTTTTGCATATTAATGTATGTTACAGGAAATTACATTTTTATAAATAGTTGTTAAATTACCCATTAAATAGGAAAGTTCATAACTGTCTTAGCTTACGTAAATTTTTTAAAAGTTGAGCAATTCTATTTAAGGATTTCTGAAAATACAACCAGGGTTTATGTGAATATGTATGTATACATGTATGTTCTTTACCAATTTATCTTTCTCATTAAAATTTCTTTTTTTTTTAACTCTCTATCCCTGAGGGAGTTTCTTGGCACTGTATTTTGGCACAGTTTAATCTTCATTTCATTCGTCTGTCCTGAGTAACTGATAATTTTGACTGAAGTTTTTGCTTCATCTTTATAAATGTCATGCTTTCTTTATATCACAGTTTTAATTAATAAGTCCAAATAAGTAACATTAGAATATTATAGCCACATATTTTGCCTGTTACCTATATTATGTCATCACCAAACTGAAAGGTGTGCCATTCATTAGAATGTATTTGGTTATGACCCAAATACATATTAGTAAATCCAATTTTCTTTTCCACTTTCATACAGCAAACTTGAAATTATAATTACAGACTGGAATATTTACCTAAGAAAAAGAAAAACTAAAATAAAAAGACTAAAGAGTGATCAGATTAGATGTGGCGAGGCTTGATCTGGAAGGCTGCTAGAGCTTGCTGCTGTCCCAGATTAGTGCAGTGAGCTGCAGCAGAAGGCAAATTGATAAGTTGGCAACAAAAGAGTTAAACGGCTCATCACAGTTCTGTTTGAAAGAGTAGTCTGTAAACAGAAAATTAGACATAGTTTAATAATTTTTTTTGTTTCTACATGGACTAAATGACATAGAAATGGAGTCATTTTTTTTATCTACACTACAAAACACAATGACTACTCCCTGTCATTACTTTCACAGATGTGAAAATATGAGTGAAGTTGTGATTGTGATAAAACTATACTTAATGTATGAAGGTGAATGGAATTGTTAAAAACAGAAATACATTTGATTTGTACCCTCATCCTAAACTTCACAGTAGGCCCTGTGTAAAGAAATGCACTGGGGTCCCTACCCACACTGCCCATTATTTTACCCTTACAAAGTAGTTAGACAGACAGTATTTTAATTGTGGGGCCCCACTTGTGTCTGCTCGTGTGTTAAGATGGGCCTCATTGAGGATTCGATCTTCCGAAAGTTTATTTTTCTGTTTCAGCTGGTTGTTTTATCCTTTGGGAAGGTTGTGTCGAAGTATTGATTGAATTCTACTTTTTTTTTACAAAAATAATAATCTCTTTCTTTCGTAACTGATCTTGTTATCTTTCGTAGAAGTACACATTTTAGGTTTAACTCTTTCAAATCTTACTCCAGTGTCTGACGTGAGAAGGGAAGCAACCACAGACGTGAACTTGTTTAACAAAAAAACGGGTTATTGCGCGTGGGATATCTAAAAGGGAAAAGAAATGGAATATGAACGAGAGGTTTGTTTCCAGAATTTACAAGTTTTTTTTCCCCCTTCCATGTGAAATACTACACAGCTCTCTGGAAAATATTGTTTGCAAAAAATACAAGTAGTATTTTGAAATTTACAAAGAGCGAACTAATGTGGAGTTGACAGATCTTTAGATCATTTAATCCTAGTTCTAAGAGTAAGATCTATGTTTCAGCAAATTCCCTATAATCTATTACGGGAACGAAACAAACTTCATGACTTCCCGGGCCTACAGACAGCTAATGTTCAGCAACGCTTGCTCGCGCCACTTTGCTATCTCTGAGAGTTCCGAATGAACCGTGTTCTGTTGTGCATGGCATGTTTTCTAGTACACAAGCACTATACAGCCACTGTCGTCCACACCAAGTTACTTGCAGGTTGTCTACGTCTGAATAATAGCTAACCCAGGATTACACTGCTCGCACCGTGAACAATATTTTATAATTTGCTCACAATTACTTTGTACACACTTAAAAAAAGATGTTCTGTGACGACTCAAGATTATGTGAGATTCTTAAATGACTGCTTAAGTGTAGCTGAATTTAACAGAAATCATAGATAGGTATGTATGTTAAATTGTCAGAAATCGTAGATAAGTATGTATGTTAATCGTCAGAAATCATATGTATGTTTCATTTCATTCATTCATTTGCATGTTCCTTGCGGAACTTTGCCTCCCTAACAGCTCTCCTGTAGGCCTCTCGGTTGTGGGCAAGATGGCCTGCTGCTGATGCATCCATCTGCAGATTATCAAAGATATCTTGCAGCCACCTTCGCCTTGGTCTTCCTCTCTTTCTTTTTCCCATTATGTACCATTCAAAGACGGTTTTCTCTAGATTATCATGACGTTTAATGTGTCCAAAATATTTAAGTTTTGTCTGTTTAATCCTCTTTACTAGCCAGCCTTCTTCAATATTAAGTTCTTGTAGTATGGATATATTTGTTATTTTTTGTGTCCATGATATTTAAAGAACTCTTCTGTAACATTTACATTCAAGGGAATTTATGTGTTTCTCAGCTGTTTTGTTAAGTGTCCAGGTCTCACAGGCATATGTTGCGGTGGGAAAGATGCATGCCCTTAAAAATCTTATTTTTGTAGTTCTATCTGTTCCTCTCCACAGATTCTTTAGTTGTTTTACTTTCTGAAGAGCAATAGGTGTCCTTTTAATTTCTCATTGTATCTCCATTATTAGTTAGTAGTGATCCAAAATATTCAAAACTCTCCACTTCTTCCAGTTTTTCCTCATTGATACATATATCAGCTGCCTTGTTTGTTTTGTCATTTGTCATCAGTTTAGTTTTCTTCACATTAAGATAGAGGTTTTGCTCTTCACTATTCTTCCGAACTGACATAATTAGTTTTTCCATTCCTTTTTATGTTGTGGACAGTAATATTGTGTCATCAGCATATCTAATCTCTGGTATTTCATAACCTCCAATTGTTATGGCATCGTAATATTCTTTGTCTACATCTGCTCTAACATTCCTCATTATATTTTCAGTATACAAGTTAAATAAGTAGGGTGACAATATGCACTCCTGACGGACCCCTTGTTTTATGTCAAACCAACTTGTTGTTTCACCATTTATTCTTACTGCTGCTTGTTGGTCTAGATACAGCAGTGATGTTAATTGTATCAAATGTGTTGGAAATCCCATTTTTCCCATTATTTCCCAGTTTCGGATTTGTACACAATCAATTGCCTTTGAGTAGTCTATACAGGCTAAATATAGATTCACATTAAACTCTCTGCATTTCTCTATTATTAATCTTATATTGAATATATGATCTCTTGATCCTCTTCCTTGCCTGAAACCAGCTTGGACCATATTAACTTCTTCTTCTATTTTCTTATGAAGTCTACCCATTATGATTTTTAACAGAATTTTACTGGCATGACTAATCAGGGCAACAGTTCTGTAGTTTGTGCATAATTTCAGGTTACCCTTTTTTGGCAGTGGTATGAATATAGTTCTTTTCCATTCTTTTGACCAAATACCTGAATGCCACATCTTTTTACATAGTGCATGATAGATTGTTGCACATTCCTTTCCTCCTGCTTTTATAAATTCAGCTGTTATCTCATCACATCATGGTGATATGTATGTACGTATATTAAATTGTATCCTAGATATGTAGGTATGTTAAATAAGATCCTAGTATGTATGTTAAATTGTATCATATGTGTGTTTTATATGTTTAATTGTATCATAGGTTTGTATGTTTGTTAAACTGTATCACAGGTATGTAAAAGTAAAGGTGAAGGTAATCCTGCCGTGCCTTAGAGACACATAAGGATATGGTGTTAGTGCTCATATGTATGTATGTATGTATGTACATATGTATGTATGTACGTACTTACGTATGTATGTATGTATATGTGTATGTATGTATGTATGTATGTACGTACATATGTATGTATGTATGTGTATGTATGTATGTATGTATGTATGTATGTATGTATGTTAAAGACCGTATAATATGTGCGGTATTATCCACGGTTTCAAGGATCGACGGATAGGCTTGGGGTAGATACTGAAGAGTTCTCTAACTCCTTTAAAATGTCTGAAAATGGCTTTATATGCTAATTAAAGAAGGAAACTATCTCTCTTTTCTTTTGCCTGTGAGTGATGTCAAGAAAGCTTAGTTTAATTTCTCTTAGTGACAAAGGGGGGGGGGGGTTAGTTTCAGTAAATGTGATACTGAACTCGCAAAGGGTCTAAGGTAGAACATGCTACAGTGCTTTGCAATCAGATTAGCTGTTAGATCGGTTGCTTGGTTCCTTTGTGCTGGGGGAAACTGCCGTTGAAAAGAGAATAATTTCTCATAGTAGGGAAATATACACTACATTACACTGTACAAACAAAGAAAACTAAAAAAAAATATGTTCATTAATGTTTGAATCCGCAGACAACAAACAGTATATTTTGCATGTTGATAACTCGGTCATTTTTCTAAGGTTTAAACAAACCTGAATTCCTTATCATGTCGTACTTGATCTTTTAGGGACTTCGTGTAACTCGCAGAGTAATAGTAAAATCAGAAAAATGTGGCATGTAACTCGCAGAGTAATAGTAAAATCAGAAAAATGTGGCGTACCTTCCTATCTTCCAATACTCTCAAGGTCTGGAATGTTGTACAGAGTGTCTGCAGTCCCTCCATTGCGTTTGTGAAACTCGTTCCAGTCGTAGCCGTACACGGCCAACTTGATAATCCTTCCGGCCAGAGCAATTACCTCCTGTTTATGTAACAAATGTCTGGTTGTTTCGTTCTTCAGTTTGTAACATAACATTCTTACACAGCCTAAAAGATGTGTCACTACTACCGAAATTATTATATTATCATTCTGTTACGCGGCGTCGTTATTGTTGCAATAATCATTATCATTCAAAAACTATATTCCCAACATGCGCCCAGCACTGTGTTGCGCCCCCCCCCCCCCCCCACAGTGTTAGAGAATATAATCAGTTGCAAACTGTACTTTTAATAAAGAATGAAATCTATCGCAAATATTTTCATCTAACTTTCTCACTTGATATAAAACCATTTAATATACTTGTAAGTTGTGTAGTATTTGAAATTGCAAATAAAATATTTAAAATATGATAATATAACGGCTTCTAGTTAAATTACAAGCTTCATAGATAAAAATAGTTCGTTGAAAAGAAATGAAAATAAAATAACCATCTTTAATTAATTATTAATAAATCTAGCGATGAATATATTAATGAATTCATCTATGTAGGTCAGTTTTCGAGTAAGTTGTTACTGACCTCCGAACAAGTTCATTGACATATCTTCTATGGTTTATCTCTCAGTGTACAGCAACCGATGAGAAAAATTCTTTGTTAATTTTTATTTATTTGTATGTTCTTAACATGACATTTGTTTCTGACGCTACACAGCGTACTTCTAGGTCTTTCGTTCAAAACAGAAACTTGACGAGAAGATGAAAGATAAAAGATGAAACATCATGTGCGATCTAGGACAAAGATTATCATTTAAAGCTGAAAGTTGAAGGATGAAACTCCATATAAGTGTTTCCAGAAATGATTACCTTAGTTTGATTGGTTAATTTAGCTATATCTACAGCAGCAAGTGGAAAAATACTGAATCAGGCAGACTTCCTTTCTCTACTCTTACAGAGGCAGGTTTTGTCATTCAAGAATGCATTTTTAACCATAGGAGAAGAGAAATATTTATTTGGCATGCTATAGAAGAGAAAATATTTGAAGGCGCTATAAACATGTATAATCGACTTCTCATCTGACTATAGACCTTTTTCACTTTCATTAACTTGGAACTTGGAAATACCAAAGATTACGCTGTTTTCTATTAATAAAACTAAAGTTGAAGTTAAAATCTTATTAAAATCTTTGAAAATATTGTCTAACCTACGGACGGTTCCGAAGAATCCACAAGGGCCATCGCTTTCTTAACTACAACTGAGGCAAAAATGGACAGTTTTATTCTAGGAAAGTAAACCGTGATGGTGTAGTGGTCAGTGCACTTGCCTGCCGATCAGAAGCTCCCTGGTTCGATTCACCACTCTGATAGAACTTTTTTCAGACCGACGGGTACCGGTGTCAACCCAGTTTCAAAAATGAGTACCCGGGGTTTCCTTAGGAAAGAAAAGCAGCGAGGACATGTGCTGGCATCCCTACCTCAAATGCTGTAGTAGCCTGGAAATGTTAAGGCACTAATACTTCACCCCGCGCTACGGAGTGCAAATGATAAGGGACAAAAATGAAGATCATCGACCATTACGTTATTTTCTTCTGACCTTGAAAAGTTATCTTACCTGCCATTTTCTTTATGCTTTATCTTACTTCAAGAGTTACTTTATTTGCTAGAATCTGAAGGCTTATCATATCTACTAGACCAAGAAGATCTACCTTACCTGCTAGACTAAGAAGGTCTCTCTTACTTACTAGACTAAGAAGGTCTCTCTTACCTGCTAGACTAAGAAGGTCCATCCTGCCTGTCAAAGAAGGTCTATCTTATTTGCTAGACTAAGAAGATCTGTCTTACCTGCTAGACTAAGGTCTGCCTTACCTGCCTAGTTTTTTCTTCCAGTTGAGAGTTATAAGATCTGACAGCAGACGCAGGCGTGCCTTGTATAAACCAGCTCAGACTCAAGATGGCCATCAGAACCAAGGTTGACTTGCACGAGAACATAATCTGTAAAACGAGAACAATTTTCAGTATATAGATCTACAAAACTAAAGAACAAAGATCTACAAAACTAAAGAACAAAGATCTACAAAATTAAAGCATTGAGATCTATAACCAAAGTAAAAGTTCGTCTAGTCATTTTAAAATATTGTTAAAGAATGATATCTTTGAAAGAGGGTAGCAAGCGAATAGCTAAGAAAGGAAAATTATTTATCTTATCGGCATTTTCTTCAGTGAGAAAGCAGAAACATCGTTAAAAATTACATTTTTGAAAAGCACACCCACAACTTTTTGATAGCAAAATGAGGGAACAGGGAAGTGGCCTGCAAAGTTAACAGGCATTTTAGATGTTGAAGCAAAAATAGTAGGAGAATAACTTGAAGAAGGACATTGACGTCCATTAGGACACGAAAAAGTAGAGTTAGACAGAGGTATATGGCGCAGTTTTAGGATAAGAGGCAGGAAGAGGAAGAAAAGAAGGAAAGAAGGTAGGCATAAAGAATAGGAACAAGGAAATGAAAGACAAAAAAATAGCCCAACAATTCGGCAAAATTGCCTCTATCAAAGACAACAGAAAAGACAAAACGAATAGATAAAATCCCAGCAAAAGAAATTTATCCACGATCCTCTCTCTCTCTCTCTCTCTCTCTCTCTCTCTCTCTCTCTCTCTCACACACACACACACACACTCACTCACTCACTCACTCTGGGGGAAATGGAAGACTACTGCTGCAGACGAAAGAGAAAATATGAGGAGTTAGAACCAGCCAATCAGGTAAGTATGAGGCTGTCCTAATTATTCTACTCCTTACTTTGTTGAATATTTTGTCGATGCTTTTTTAGTTTTGTAAACCAAACGTTCTATAATAACAATCCTCCATGGAACATTTATAGTTTGACCATCCTCATACAAAACAACAAATTAGAAATAAAATACAAGAAATGACAGTTTCATAAATACGAGGTAATTTATAACGTGGTAAATGTACGAGGGTCATATCGAAAGTCCTGAGCAAAACATTTTTTTAAAAATCAGAATTTATAGATAAAATATAATTGTATCACCGTAATATGCATCCTTTGCACTTCATGTAGAGGTAACATGACGTCATTATCATGTGTCACGTGACCACGCGGAGAATAAACAAAATGGCGGCTGCTGAAGTTTCGTTTCGTCAACGTGCTGTTATTGAGTTCCTCGTTAAAGAGAAAATCCCTACTGCTGAAATTCACCAAAGATTTCAACGGAGAGGTGTGTATGGGTGCTAGCAGTGCTAGGAGGTGGATGAAACATATCAAAGATTGAAACACAAGCATCCAAGATATGCCTCACAGCGGTCGGGCTCGAACTGCCTCCACTGAACGCAATGTGGAAAAGGTTGACGACATCATTAAACAAGACAGACGTGTCACAGTATCTGAAATCGCTGTAAATCTTGGAATAGGACACAATGCAGTAGAGGAAATGATTGAAGCCCTAGGCTATAGAAAAGACTGTGCCAGCTGGGTCCCACAGGAGAGAACGTCCAGAATGCAGTACGTCTGTGCCGTAGGTCAGATGGAACGAAACTCTACGGGAAGGGTATTTTCAAACTTGCAGAGCGATGGGAAGAATGTGTGCAGAGAAATGGAGATTTTGTTAAAAAGTGAAGAAAAGGATGCAGATTACAGTGATACATTTATATTATCTCTATCTATAAATTCTGATTTAAAAATATTTTGCTCACAACTTTCGGTATAACCCTTGTAACTTAAAATTAGCATTATATGAAACTACTTGACATCATTCGTGAGATGGAAGATGATGCTAAATGAATATTAACAAAAGCACTGATGTCATTTAAAGAACTGTCACTTTTTAGTTATTATCTTGATTTTAAAGCCGTATTTGACTGTCTGTACCATGCTCCAGTCGAGAAGAAAAATGAAAACGAAAAAAAAACTCTTAACCAAGAAGCTTTGGGTATTTTTTGTCTGCATTTTCAGTGCTCTTGTAATCACTCACGTTACTACTTCCCAATACTGGGTCAGTTTCTCGAGACAAACACTTAACAAATAGTTCACGCATGATTAACAAATAGTTCACGCATGATTAACTTCCAGTCAGCTGGTGATTATTGTATTTATAAAGATCGAGAAAGTATTCTTATTGATCTTTTGAAGAAAAAATGCATAACTGTAGTTACTCTAGGATTAACATAACAAAGGAGATATAATATTTTACTTTATTAAATTCTTTCTTATACAGACAATATGCAAATATTACTGATCTATATAACAACATCATTATCATCATCAATTGTTCTTCTTTCTGTGAGGTCATTGTTCAATATAACAAGTGATGTTTACTTACACTTACTCACTAAAACGGGAATACCTTGCAATAAACAAGTGGGTTTAGAAAGTGGCAACACTAGCAGAGTCGATGCTAAACGATAAGGTAAATTTGTTCGGTTATTTGGAAAACAGTCCCACAGCGTAGTTCATTCAGAAACTAACGTAGTTGGTGTATTGATGAAGCTATAAGACAGGATATCAAAATGTTACTGGTACATAAAGATCATTTTGTACCTGTGGTATGATTTTAAAATCATTTGCTTGAAGGATTATACAAAAGAGTGATATTGTGGTATTTTTATTATACGGACAATTTGAAATATCGAAAAGATTAGTAATACTCATTTATTGATTTTCTGCTTTTCTGAACGAAAAATACTGCAGTAAAGGTATGTTAAAACTGGCATTGATTGGGTACATGAGACCCAGCTGGAAGATCTTGATTTTGCAGATGACATAACTCTTATTAGTGACAATGTGAAATCAATGCAGGAAAAAAACAGATACTCTGTCTTCAATGACCAGTAAAATAATACTTGAAATTAAAAAGGAAAAAAAAACAAAATTAATGAAACTTCTCATTAACCACGAAGGAAAAATATACGTAGAAGAAACAGCTGTTAAAAAAGTAAACCAATTTGCGTATCTCGGCAGCTACATAGACCAGGATAGTGACACCAGAAAGGAAGTTAGAATTGCAAAAGCTGCATCAATCTTCAAGAGTCTTGAGAACATATGGCATTAAAAGGTTATAAGCGCAAAAACCAAGTTAAGATTATTCAATTCAAATGTAATATCCACCCTCATGTATGTATGTATGTGAAAGCTGGAAAACAACTAAAGAAATAGTTAATAAATTAGACTCTTTTGAAAACAAATGCCTAAGGACTCGGCATCAAGTGGAATGAATTCATGAACAATGCAGAGATAAGACAGATGAGCAAACAACAGTCTGACTCATGGGTAATCAGAAAAAAGAAGATGGACATATGTTGGTCATGTGCTGAGAAGAAACAACCAGAGAATCCCAAAACAAGCTATCAAGTGGAACACAAAAGGTCGAAGAAAAAGAGGTCGACCACGTGAAATTCTAAAAAGGACACTGTTTAGAGGCCAGTTTAGTGGAAATATCATCCCTTGATGAGGTTGAAAAGCTCGCCGAAAACATGAAAACTTGGTAAACTACCATGCGAGCCCTGTGTAACATTTAACGGCGGCACGGGAAGGATGTAAGTTGTAAGAAAGCTACATAAAGAATCTTGATGGTCGAAAAAGTACAAAAAATAAATTTCTTCTTGTTCTGAGTTCCTGTAGAGACAAGCAACTTGCTTCTCCCCCCCGTGATGATGATGATGATGATGATGATGATGATGATAGCAGACTATCGATGGTTTTCTTTACTGCCCTGGAAGGATGAGCTGTGAATCAGCCTCACTGCACACGCTCAAGCCATAAGTGCTGTGCCGCCTAGTCAGAAGTTGACCAGAAGCTGCTGACTAGTTTCGCCGTCAGCACCAACTCCTTAGATGGTGGAGTCATTCCTCTTCCTTCCCAGAGCTTTAACCCTGGAACCCTTATTTTTTTGTCTTGAGGCTGGGTGAACCCCGGGGAGTTTTTTGTTTTTCTTGCGAGCCACCGTTTGACCGCCACGTGGTAGATAGAAATCGAAACCAGGTCACCTGGTCGGCAAGAACCTGGACTATGTAGCCCTCTACCCGGCCCCGAATATCTGTTCTCGCACACCCGGACTACAGAGAGCACGACAGTGAAATTAGGTAAGGTAAGTTGTAACTGGCTGGCACTGCTGCTAGATCTGACACATTTGCTCCCTCATCTACTCTCACATCGCTCTGTTGAGGCACGCAGCTCCGCCTAAGGATAAAGAACTGAAACTTCGGGAAATGAACTAGGGTCATGACCACATAAAACTGAAATTTAGTGGAGACGACGTATCATCTTGGCAAAAAACAGAAAGTTGAAAGTTCGATTAGATGAAACAGGATCTTGATTGACAACGAAACGTATGAGGATCTGAGGAGACAAATTAGATTATGAAAAGTTTCAACAGTATAAATACAATTATGTACATAAAGAAAATTTGAAAAAAAGTGAATAAAATCTAAATGTGGGTGCTTTTGGTGAATATCTATGTGCCATTGTGCCTGTATGTCCAGATGTCTACATACCTAAGTGGCTAACTGTCCAGATGTCTACATACCTAAGTGGCTAACTGTCCAGATGTCTACATACCTAAATGGCTAACTGTCCAGATGTCTACATACCTAAGTGGCTAACTGTCCATTTGTCAGTTTGCCCTTATTTGATATAACACACTTCTTGAGCTAAACTTCCAAGTTAAAATCATCAACAGAAAAACAAGCAAGGAACTTATTTTCCACAGGCTTATTACAGAGAACAGTTATACACTGACTTGTTTTGCTGCACTGCCTCTGTATCGTATCGTGTCTTATAGTTTATCGATGTTAGGGGTGGGGGGAGAGCAGAACAAGCATTTCTTATATAGCTCAGAATGGCACTCAAAACTCCCATACACACAGTGTTACACAAATACACACACACAAAACTCCGAACTTCCTTTCTGTTATTGCATATAATTCTATGAGTTTATGTCAAGATTTTGTCGAGATTTAGGTGACAGAGAACAACTCAGAATGAGAACAAATTGGAGACTCACTTCATTCGACCTTACTTCAGAGACACTTCTCTTGAGTGACCCATCAAATCTGACAGAAATGTCCGGCTCACTACTTTATATTGTCCGGCTCACCACTTTATATTGTCCGGCTCATCACTTTATATTGTCCGGCTCACTACTTCATATTGTCTGGCTCACCACTTCATATTGTCCGGCTCACTACTTCATATTGACTCTCCACTTTTGTGACCCCGTTCAGTCCAACAGAAAGAGCACTCATATCTTGTCAGGTAGATACGCCAGACAAAATTGTTATGTGCCCTTTTATATTTCTTTTAAACTAAATAATTTTTTTCAGTAAGAAATTTATAGAACTGTGCAATAAAGCAATTCACTTGATTAAAAATTGACAGAAGTTGGTAACACGAACAAATGAAACAAATCTTAGTGATAATCAACAGTTATAATTAGCCACAATCATACCCCGCCTTTCGTCATTTCGCTCCTTCGTCGATCTTCACTTACAACCAGTATCTTCACTTACAACCAGTATCTTCACTTACAACCAGTATCTTCACTTACAACCAGTATCTTCACCTACAACCAGTATCTTCACTTACAACCAGTATCTTCACCTACAACCAGTATCTTCACTTACAACCAGTATCTTCACTTACAACCAGTATCTTCACTTACAACCAGTATCTTCACTTACAACCAGTATCTTCACTTACAACCAGTATCTTCACCTACAACCAGTATCTTCACTTACAACCAGTATCTTCACCTACAACCAGTATCTTCACTTACAACCAGTATCTTCACCTACAACCAGTATCTTCACTTACAACCAGTATCTTCACTTACAACCAGTAAGTCTCAAACATTTGTCGCAGCATTTGCTTTTAGTTTCCATAGTTCTTCAGTATTTGAATAGAATAATTTTGTGTAATTACAGAATTCATATACTCAGTATTTTCGTGATATGAGGCACGTGACTGTCAGTGCTTATACTAGGCCTTATAATAGATACTTTTGTACTCATGTTCCGTGCTTTAACATATTCATAATGGGATCTATGTGTAGTGACAAAGCTAGAAGAATACGTAAGGTTATATGAAAGATACGCTTATGGAATAAGCCATCTGCAGTACTGAAATAGGGCGTAAGCGAGGTGTGACTCGCATTACCATTAGCAAAATACTACAAATAATGAGATGTTTAAAAACTTCGTCAGTGCTTACTAAGTAAAGCCATGAGAAATCAGGACAGCTGAACTGCTGATATGAAAACAATTTTTAACAATATTGATTGAAGACCAAGTCAGGCATAACATTAATCTTTAGCCAAGATCTTATCCTGATACAAACCAAACATTATTTGATAAAATAAAAGCGGAAAGGGGAGAGGAGAGAGGCAGCAGCAGAAGCTAGTAGTGGCTGGTGAGACTGCTGAGAGTGAAATAATAATAATAATAATAATAACAGTAATAAACGCGCTGTAAACAGTTGATAGCAGCATGCACATGCCGAAAGAAATCATTCGCAATGTTATATCTATGCAACAAAACAAAAAACAAACTAGCGCCTGCACTAAACTACAAGCTAAGAATCATGTTCAGTGCAAAGACTGTCAGAATCAAACTACTATTCAAGATACAAACAAGTGCACATGTGGGGATGCTCTAGAACAGCAAACAGATCGTGTTAAGATGAACATCACGCATGTAAGTAACTGGCGAGCGTTAGAGAGTAGCATTATTTTGTAGAGGACGGTGCGCCCGAGCAGCACTTTTCCAAGATGATTAACAACCGACATTTTAGAGGTTTGTTTCAAAAATTCACATCTTTGAGGTTACTATCCGCCTTTTCTATCATTAGTAATTGTTTTCTTTATCAGTTTTGTCTTTTCTTTTTCTAATCGCGCGTCTCCGACGGTTCTGCCGTAAATTATTTATTTATTTATTATTTTTATTTATTTCTGTTTTTGTCATTAACGGTATAGTGCTTGTGCTATTTTCTTTTCTTGTTTTGTATTTTTTCCCCTAAGTTTGTTTTTGCACCAGAGTGCTTGGGCAAGACCAGCTGTATATGTGTGCTTAGGCAAGACCAGCTGTATCAATGTGCTTGTGCAAGACTTTCTGTATCCGTGTGCTTGGGCAAGATCTTCTTAGCGAGCAATATCGACGTGATTATAAATGTCTCTTTCTTTATCCGATCTGCTTTTATTCAGTTCCCTTAAGCAACCGGAGTTTTGTGGTTTTCAATTTTTAAAATTCTCCCAACAAATGTGTACCCCTAGCATTAGACTCTTGTTGTTGGTCTTTAACAATCTACAAATGCATCTGATATCAAATGTGTGTTTCAAGTATTTGTAGCTTATGCTGAGAACTTATCAATCACTCCTCGTATCTACCATCCATTAGTTTCAAGGTCAGGTAGAAAGACTGCTAGTGAGATGTTCTAGTCCGTTCCTCTCATCCAACGTGTCTATTTTGTTTGATTTGAACATTAATTTTTTCCACTTTTTTTTTTTTGGGTCTTCTGATGGCAAAGTTAAATTTACAA
This sequence comes from Achatina immaculata, assembly GCA_009760885.1. NCBI lineage: Eukaryota > Metazoa > Mollusca > Gastropoda > Stylommatophora > Achatinidae > Lissachatina > Lissachatina immaculata. The sequence continues at coordinate 51,702,845 of CM019695.1, forward strand.
AGTGAATTTACTCATAAACGTTTAATTAACTGAAAAGAATCATTATTTTGTGTACGTTTAATTAGTAATAAAATGTCTAAACTGCCTGTCTACCAAATCTCCGACAAAAGACAGAAAAGACTTGACAATGTTCAACTTCCAGAAAATCTACTGACATTTCTTATTTCTGCTGTCCTAGTTGAGAAAGTTGCGTACTCTAAAACCTGGCCAGAAAAGGCCTATGTGGAAAATATCCGAAAACTTAAGTCCAGCATGCTCCATCAGCTTCAAGATGTGTGGGTACATGTAATGCAGATGTGCATAAATTTGCTTAACGTAGTTGAAAAATAATTTTTTCTAAGAAAAAAAAACAATAACAATGGCAGTCCAGCTACAGAACTGGGTTTATGTTGTAAATATCCGAGCACATGAAGCCAAACAGAAAACTTTTGATAAACATGGGCACATTTTTGGTCAGCTAAAGGTTGGGTAACACCCACTGAATTGTCTGAGAAAACAGAACTCGAAAATCTGGCTCAAAACGGTGCATATTTTTGGAGAAGTATTTTTACAAAGTTTTAAGGACCATAGGCGTCGCTATGTTTAACAGTTCCTCGAGTTAGGAGCGAAGCTAGGTTTCACAGTTCCTCGAGTTAGAAGCCAAGCTAGGTTTCACAGTTCCTCGAGTTAGAAGCCAAGCTAGGTTTCACAGTTCCTCGAGTTAGGAGCCAAGCTTTTTCACAGTTCCTCGAGCTAGGAGCCAAGTTTTTTCACAGTTCCTCGAGCTAGGAGCCACGTTTTTTCACAGTTCCTCCAGCTAGGAGTCAAGTTTTTTCACAGTTCCTCGAGTTAGGAGCCAAGCTTTTTCACAGTTCCTAGAGCTAGGAGCCAAGTTTTTTCACAGTGAGGCTTGGGATGTTTTCATTGGCAAGTCGACATTGTAGAGTATAATATTATCGGTATCCTACCATCACTATTTCTACAAGTCAGGTACACATTTTCTAAACATGTGACGACCCTACGCTTGGACTAGAGCGTCTCGAGAAACACTTGGCTTCTCATATAACCTCTTCTGGTAAGTACCAGATTAAATTCAGGAACCAAGAAAATTCCTGACACAGCTTGAATGCATTAAGCAGAAAACATTCTTTTCACTGTGTAACACGGTGCTATCTATGATGTCTTCAAGCTTTTAAGGAGTTTGCCCATTGCTCCGCTACATTTGTTGTTTTTTTTTAAAGGAAAGTTCAACTATAAAACCAAAACAGCTGACATAATTTTTATTCATTAATTTCTTGTGTGTTTTGATTCGGTTATACATTGTTGCTTGCTTTTATCCTAAATATTGCGGGTATAGTAGAGAAGGGAACTCTGGTAAAGTTGTTCACTGGTGATGTTTTTCATTTATACGATGGAATGTGATCTGAAAGATCAAATTCGTGAATATAACAAAAATAACCTGTAACTCCACTATTGTTTGCTTCAAGAATGCTGTCACGTTCGTCGTTTGAGAACAACGCGAAAGAATACACAGGTTCGCATTTAAAAATCAGACATGCAAACAAGTGACTGGCTGTTATTGACAGTTTAACACTTCTCTTCTACTTTTTTTGTCCAAATGTTTTCCCTTCAAGACAAAGATTCCTTCGTAGCACTTTTAAAAAAACGATGATCTCCCTTGCGATACATTCATCTTTCATGGAATGTTTCTTGCCAGAGATGTGAACAGCGTTCCGATGCAAACAGTTGGACACTGACACATCTGACATCCATCAGCCGCAGGTGGTGGCACGTTTGTGGTTCTAGACACCGGAATGTGATGTAAGATGCCGGGAGAAGCACCACGCAATTAACATCAGACATTCAGAAAAACGGAAAATGGCTTAGCTTGAGCCCCTACTTTCATGTATATTTTATCACTGAAACCTTTTGAAAATCATTCTCGATTCTTTTCCGTACACAGAATGTAATAGTTTGTTTTTTTTTCTTTTAACACACTATAAAGAAATGTCAGTGAGTTGATGGTCTGTGCGTTTATCTGTTTCCGTGATTTAATGCTCTATACGTTTAACTGTTTCTGTGACTTCATGTTCTATATGTTTGTTTCTGTGACTTAATGTTCTATATGTTTGTTTCTGTGATTTTATGTTCTCTACGTTTAACTGTTTCTGTGATTTCATGTTCTATCTGTTTTATTGTCTCAGTGGTTTCATGTTCTATACGTTTAACTGTTTCCGTACTTTCATGTTCTATCTGTTTTATTTCCTCAGTGGTTTCATGTTCTATACGTTGAGCTGTCTCATTGATTTCTCAGCTGTATTTGTATTTCATGATTCTACTCAACAATCTTTATCTCGGTGACTTCATGGTAATAACTTTATTTTTGGAAATCTCGTTAATCAGAAACCTCTGTACCTCCTCTACATTTCTCTGAACCTCCTGTCTTGCGTATGTTAGACAAATCTGGATTAGGTTGCCAATACTTTCTCTTTTCCGCTTTATTAATCTGATTTTTTTTTAAAACTTGGTGTCGGTGAGATTAATTTCTTAGTTTGTTTTCTATCAACGGTTCTAAAGTTTTTTTTTACTCGGGTCCCAATTCACAAGCGGGAAACTTGTAACAGAAGATGTATATTTCAACTTCATTTTAAGAAATGAAATACTGTATCTCAAATTTATTAAAGTTTTATGTTTAGTTAGCCATAAAGTGACGGTGAAATGTTTAATGCGTTTGTCTCCCCTGTCGATAATCGGAGATTCGACTTGGATTTTAAAACAAATCTGACGATGAGAAACCCCATAAAAGAGCGAACTTTATTTTAATGAGAAGTTTCACTAGACGGACTGGATAGCGTAACTGATATTATTTTTCTTGATATAACTGATATTAGCCAAACGACTTCAGGGACAACTACAAGGACAATTTTAATAAGCATCAGATAAATGCCCTTATTTCACAAAGAACATGGGATACTTTCTCTACGAGGAGAACGGAGAAAGCTTGATATAATATGATATAATATGATATAGGGCCAATGATATAATATCAATGATATAAAACCATTCGGGTTTGCTCTGCTACCAGCCACAGCTTCCCGTCTGCAGAAACATGGTATGTCCTCCTGTCTTATCACGTGATCTCCTGAGATTTGCCAGCTCTTGTGCCTTCCACGGTGGACGCAGATGTGATCTTCATGCTCAGACATCGTGTCACCTCTGGACTAGGTCCTAAAGACTTGCTCGAAATCGTGAAAACGGACTCAAGAAACACTGGGCACAGTAAACCCTATCGGGGCCCACAAGTCTGGCCCCTTTGGCCTGACTGAACGAGCACCGCGGCTTGTGTCCAGTTCTTCTGTAGACTAGGTGGAGGGGGCAGTCTCTTAACCGGGACATCTTTGATCATTTGTTTTCTCCATGACTTCAAGGCTGTGGTGGTCATAGCAAGGTTTATGGAAACTGTAGTCAACATAGATGCTTAATACCCAGTTTAATTTAGAAATGATTACTTCCCTTCTTTCAGTTAACCACAGCAACATCAACAACAACAACAAGCACATACGTTAACTCTTAAGCGACCGGGGAAGTGCATTTAGAAAGATAAGTGTGCTTAGTTACGTCGTAAACAATTGGAGATTTCATTCGTTGACTCTGAGGTATTGCGAGTTTCAGTTAGATGAGTTTGAGATATTTTGAGATGTCATTGTTTGAATCTGAGATATTCAAGATTTCTAAAGATATATAAGTGTTGTCACATTATATTTAAATATTATTTATGAGAGAAATCGAAACAATGTTGTCGACTCTGCATTACACGAACAGTGCAAACTTGATATGCATTTTTATTAAGGTTTATAGTTAGGCTGTCTCAAAACATACAGGTCTCCAGAGGCAATTTTAATAAGCATCAGATAAATGCCCTTATTTCACAAAGAACATGGGATACTTTCTCTACGAGGAGAACGGAGAAAGCTTGATATAATATGATATAATATGATATAGGGCCAATGATATAATATCAATGATATAAAACCATTCGGGTTTGCTCTGCTACCAGCCACAGCTTCCCGTCTGCAGAAACATGGTATGTCCTCCTGTCTTATCACGTGATCTCCTGAGATTTGCCAGCTCTTGTGCCTTCCACGGTGGACGCAGATGTGATCTTCATGCTCAGACATCGTGTCACCTCTGGACTAGGTCCTAAAGACTTGCTCGAAATCGTGAAAACGGACTCAAGAAACACTGGGCACAGTAAACCCTATCGGGGCCCACAAGTCTGGCCCCTTTGGCCTGACTGAACGAGCACCGCGGCTTGTGTCCAGTTCTTCTGTAGACTAGGTGGAGGGGGCAGTCTCTTAACCGGGACATCTTTGATCATTTGTTTTCTCCATGACTTCAAGGCTGTGGTGGTCATAGCAAGGTTTATGGAAACTGTAGTCAACATAGATGCTTAATACCCAGTTTAATTTAGAAATGATTACTTCCCTTCTTTCAGTTAACCACAGCAACATCAACAACAACAACAAGCACATACGTTAACTCTTAAGCGACCGGGGAAGTGCATTTAGAAAGATAAGTGTGCTTAGTTACGTCGTAAACAATTGGAGATTTCATTCGTTGACTCTGAGGTATTGCGAGTTTCAGTTAGATGAGTTTGAGATATTTTGAGATGTCATTGTTTGAATCTGAGATATTCAAGATTTCTAAAGATATATAAGTGTTGTCACATTATATTTAAATATTATTTATGAGAGAAATCGAAACATTGTTGTCGACTCTGCATTACACGAACAGTGCAAACTTGATATGCATTTTTATTAAGGTTTATAGTTAGGCTGTCTCAAAACATACAGGTCTCCAGAGGCAGTTTTAATAATATAGTCACCATCATCAAGTGGCGTGGAATGCTAGTGATTACCTATGATACACTGGTTCTCGATACTTTTGAATGAGCTCTGTTATCTTGAGTCTTAGCTAAGCCTGGCCACGGAGGGCTAATAATTTCAGATCCACTATTAAAATGTGAAGGCCATCTGTACAGACCAGGTTACCTGCAATCTTTGTTCGGCTGTTCAAGCCTCTTCCATTTCTTTATTTATGTTTTCTTTGCGAGAGAAATAATTTAGACAAGAAACTTCAGTTAATGTTTGTTTTCTGTACGAATTTCTTCCTCACTGTTCTAGCCTCAGACATTTCTTGTCCTTGATAAATAGCGCAGTCAGTATTTGGAGGTCATGCTTTGCGTCCCAAAGTTTGTCTTCCAGTGTGTGTCCCTGTGGTCATAAGTGGATGTTGTGTTACATGGAAACTGCTTTTCTTGGTATAGGGGAGACAACTGGAGTCAGAATATCCGTCTTGTCAGGGATGTGGTGCGGGTTGAGGAGGTAGATGTGTACAAACATAAAAATTGGCTTGTTTTAGAAATCTTTGATAAAATTATCATCTTACTCTGCCCTTCCTCCCGCATATCCTCCCTGTCGTAATATTTTCAGACTCTCCCTCCTCCTTGTGTATAAGATGTTTCTTTTTCTTTAAAACACGGTGCTAATTAAATTCAGTATTTGCAATGGGTTTTTTTTACAGGCATTCCCTATTAAGTGCTTTAAGAATACTGGGGGATTCTGAACATTCACTTGAGAAACCAGATCCCAGGTGTTTGTAGTGCTATTTGTACTGATTTGTATAGAAAGTGTTCATGTCAGAATTTCGTGAGGTAGCAGCTACTTTATGTTGAATATAGCGCGTGGAGATTATGTCCGTCGCTGATACTTTCTCGTAACTATTACATCCAGACAATAAACGTGCATGAGGATATTCCAACTGAAAGAGAGTAGATTTTCATGTTAATGTAGTTTGCTCGATCCCTCTTCTCTAGCACCACAGTCGATCTAGAAGTAATAACTGGACGTTATATTAGAATAACTGGACATTATGCTAGAATAACTGGACATTATGCTAGAATAACTGGATGTTATATTAGAATAACTGGACGTTATATTACAATAACTGGACATTATGCTAGAATAACTGGACGTTATATTAAAATAACTGGACGTTATATTAGAATAACTGGACATTATGCTAGAATAACTGGACGTTAAAAATAACTGGACGTTATATTAGAATAACTGGACATTATGCTAGAATAACTGGATGTTAAAAATAACTGGACGTTATATTAGAATAACTGGACATTATGCTAGAATAACTGGACGTTAAAAATAACTGGACGTTATGCTAGAATAACTGGACGTTATGCTAGAATAACTGGACGTTATTTTAGAATAACTGGACGTTATATTAAAATAACTGGACGTTATGCTAGAATAACTGGACGTTATGCTAGAATAACTGGACGTTATTTTAGAATAAATGGACATTATGCTAGAATAACTGGACGTTATATTAGAATAACTGGACGTTATTTTAGAATAACCGGACATTATGCTAGAATAACTGGACGTTATATTAGAATAACTGGACGTTATTTTAGAATAACTGGACATTATGCTAGAATAACTGGACGTTATATTAGAATAACTAGACGTTATTTTAGAATAACTGGACGTTATGCTAGAATAACTAGACGTTATATTAGAATAACTGGACGTTATATTAGAATAACTGGACGTTATATTAGAATAACTGGACATTATGCTACAATAACTGGACGTTATATTAGAATAACTGGACGTTATATTAGAATAACTGGACATTATGCTAGAATAACTGGACGTTATTTTAGAATAACTGGACATTATGCTAGAATAACTGGACATTATGCTAAAATAACTGAACGTTATATTAGAATAACTGGGCAGTGGACTCGGAGCTGTGGAGTGTGAGCTGTGGACTCAGAGCTGTAGACTCGGAGCTGTAGACTTGGAGCTGTAGACTCGGAGCTGTAGACTCGGAGCGTCGGAGCTGTAGACTCGGAGCTGTGGACTCGGAGCTGTAGACTCGGAGCTGTAGACTTGGAGCTGTAGACTCGGAGCTGTAGACTCGGAGCGTCGGAGCTGTAGACTCGGAGCTGTGGACTCGGAGCTGTAGACTCGGAGCTGTGGACTCGGAGCGTCGGAGCTGTAGACTCGAAGCTGTGGACTCAGAGCTGTGGACTCGGAGCGTCGGAGCTGTGGACTCGGAGCGTCGGAGCTGTAGACTCGGAGCTGTGGACTCGGAGCGTCGGAGCTGTGGACTCGGAGCGTCGGAGCTGTAGACTCGGAGCTGTGGACTCGGAGCGTCGGAGCTGTAGACTCGGAGCTGTGGACTCGGAGCGTCGGAGCTGTAGACTCGAAGCTGTGGACTCGGAGCTGTAGACTCGGAGCGTCGGAGCTGTAGACTCGGAGCTGTGGACTCGGAGCTGTGGACTCGGAGCGTCGGAGCTGTAGACTCGGAGCTGTGGACTTGGAGCTGTAGACTCGGAGCTGTGGACTCGGAGCTGTGGACTCGGAGCGTCGGAGCTGTAGACTCGGAGCTGTAGACTCGGAGCTGTGGACTCGGAGCTGTGGACTCGGAGCTGTGGACTCGGAGCTGTAGACTCGGAGCTGTGGACTCGGAGCTGTAGACTCGGAGCTGTGGACTCGGAGCTGTAGACTCGGAGCTGTGGACCCGGAGCGTCGGAGCTGTAGACTCGGAGCTGTGGACTCGAAGCTGTAGACTCGGAGCTGTGGACTCGGAGCGTCGGAGCTGTGGACTCGGAGCTGTGGACTCGGAGAGTCGGAGCTGTAGACTCGGAGCTGTGGACTCCAAGCTGTGGACTCAGAGCTGTGGACTCGGAGCGTCGGAGCTGTGGACTCGGAGCGCCGGAGCTGTAGACTCGGAGCTATGGACTCGGAGCGTCGGAGCTGTGGACTCGGAGCTGTAGACTCGGAGCTGTAGACTCGGAGCGTCGGAGCTGTGGACTCGGAGTGTCGGAGCTGTAGACTCGGAGCTGTGGACTCGGAGCTGTGGACTCGGAGCTGTGGACTCGGAGCTGTGGACTCGGAGCTGTGGACTCGGAGCTGTGGACTCGGAGCTGTGGACTCGGAGCGTCGGAGCTGTAGACTCGGAGCTGTGGACTCGGAGCTGTAGACTCGGAGCTGTGGACTCGGAGCGTCGGAGGTGTGGACTCGGAGCTGTAGACTCGGAGCGTCGGAGCTGTAGACTCGGAGCTGTAGACTCGGAGCGTCGGAGGTGTGGACTCGGAGCGTCGGAGATGTGGACTCGGAGCTGTGGACTCGGAGCGTCGGAGCTGTAGACTCGGAGCTGTGGACTCGGAGCGTCGGAGCTGTGGACTCGGAGCGTCGGAGCTGTGGACTCGGAGCGTCGGAGCTGTAGACTCGGAGCTGTGGACTCGGAGCGTCGGAGCTGTGGACTCGGAGCTGTGGACTCGGAGCGTCGGAGCTGTGGACTCGGAGCTGTGGACTCGGAGCTGTAGACTCGGAGCTGTGGACTCGGAGCGTCGGAGCTGTAGACTCGAAGCTGTGGACTCGGAGCTGTAGACTCGGAGCGTCGGAGCTGTAGACTCGGAGCTGTGGACTCGGAGCTGTGGACTCGGAGCGTCGGAGCTGTAGACTCGGAGCTGTGGACTTGGAGCTGTAGACTCGGAGCTGTGGACTCGGAGCTGTGGACTCGGAGCGTCGGAGCTGTAGACTCGGAGCTGTAGACTCGGAGCTGTGGACTCGGAGCTGTGGACTCGGAGCTGTGGACTCGGAGCTGTAGACTCGGAGCTGTGGACTCGGAGCTGTAGACTCGGAGCTGTGACTCGGAGCTGTAGACTCGGAGCTGTGGACCCGGAGCGTCGGAGCTGTAGACTCGGAGCTGTGGACTCGAAGCTGTAGACTCGGAGCTGTGGACTCGGAGCGTCGGAGCTGTGGACTCGGAGCTGTGGACTCGGAGAGTCGGAGCTGTAGACTCGGAGCTGTGGACTCCAAGCTGTGGACTCAGAGCTGTGGACTCGGAGCGTCGGAGCTGTGGACTCGGAGCGCCGGAGCTGTAGACTCGGAGCTATGGACTCGGAGCGTCGGAGCTGTGGACTCGGAGCTGTAGACTCGGAGCTGTAGACTCGGAGCGTCGGAGCTGTGGACTCGGAGTGTCGGAGCTGTAGACTCGGAGCTGTGGACTCGGAGCTGTGGACTCGGAGCTGTGGACTCGGAGCTGTGGACTCGGAGCTGTGGACTCGGAGCTGTGGACTCGGAGCTGTGGACTCGGAGCGTCGGAGCTGTAGACTCGAGCTGTGGACTCGGAGCTGTAGACTCGGAGCTGTGGACTCGGAGCGTCGGAGGTGTGGACTCGGAGCTGTAGACTCGGAGCGTCGGAGCTGTAGACTCGGAGCTGTAGACTCGGAGCGTCGGAGGTGTGGACTCGGAGCGTCGGAGATGTGGACTCGGAGCTGTGGACTCGGAGCGTCGGAGCTGTAGACTCGGAGCTGTGGACTCGGAGCGTCGGAGCTGTGGACTCGGAGCGTCGGAGCTGTGGACTCGGAGCGTCGGAGCTGTAGACTCGGAGCTGTGGACTCGGAGCGTCGGAGCTGTGGACTCGGAGCTGTGGACTCGGAGCGTCGGAGCTGTGGACTCGGAGCTGTGGACTCGGAGCTGTAGACTCGGAGCTGTGGACTCGGAGCGTCGGAGCTGTAGACTCGAAGCTGTGGACTCAGAGCTGTGGACTCGGAGCGTCGGAGCTGTGGACTCGGAGCGTCGGAGCTGTAGACTCGGAGCTGTGGACTCGGAGCGTCGGAGCTGTGGACTCGGAGCTGTGGACTCGGAGCGTCGGAGCTGTGGACTCTGAGCTGTGGACTCGGAGCGTCGGAGCTGTAGACTCGGAGCTGTGGACTCGGAGCGTCGGAGCTGTGGACTCGGAAGTTGTTTTGAATGGAGTCGGAGGAAGTAGAAATGCCCCATTTTTGGAGGATTCCATCAGACAGTAGAAAAGCTGAGGGGTCGAGTTTGGAACCAGTTTTGGGCGGATCTGGAGTTGGTTCAGGAGAAATGTATCATTTGTGACGAAGTCGGAGCTGCATAGGAGCTTGAGAATTTAATAAAAATGAATACAGGAAAAGACGTTCTAGTCTGTGTGCAAAGTATGGCACACGGCCCCAAGTTTTGACTGCAGTTTTCTAGATCCAAGGACAAGATTTTTGACAAACTCCATTATATAGATGAAACAAATACATGTATACAAGTGTACATCCTTTGCTGCAGGAAACAGGTGTCGTTTCTCGCGAAGGATGTTTTCATGTTTCCTGGGGCACCACGGTAAGGTACGAAACTAGAACACTAATCTTTTAACTGCCCCAATCTCCCTAGCTCAGTTAGTTTTAATTCTATACAGTGGCCTGGCATATACACTGTATAAAATTCAGAAGCCTCTTCCATGCTAATAAGATATCTGAGGCCTCTTCCATGCTAATAAGATATCTGAGGCCTTTTTCCATGCTAATAAGATATCTGAGGCTTCTTTCATGCTAATAATATATATGAGGCCTCCTTCCATGCTATTAAGATATTTGAGGCCTCCTTTCATGCTAATAAGATATCTGAGGCTTCTTTCCATGCTAATAAGATATCCGAGGCTTCTTTCCATGCTAATAAGATATCTGAGGCTTCTTTCCATGCTAATAAGATATCTGAGGCCTCCTTTCATGCTAATAAGATATCTGAGGCCTCCTTCCATGCTAATAAGATATCTGAGGCTTCTTTCCATGCTAATAAGATATCTGAGGCTTCTTTCCATGCTAATAAGATATCTGAGGCTTCTTTCCATGCTAATAAGATATCTGAGGCTTCTTTCCATGCTAATAAGATATCTGAGGCCTCCTTCCATGCTAATAAGATATCTGAGGCCTCCTTTCATGCTAATAAGATATCTGAGGCCTCCTTTCATGCTAATAAGATATCTGAGGCTTCTTTCCATGCTAATAAGATATCTGAGGCCTCCTTTCATGCTAATAAGATATCTGAGGCTTCTTTCCATGCTAATAAGATATCTGAGGCCTCTTTTCATGCTAATAAGATCACATGCAATGCTCCTACTGCTTCGCTTCTCTTATTAACAAACTGAGTGGTTCACGTATCTCAGTGTCACGTTGTCTTCTTCTTTGAACTTCAGCAGCATTCCGAGCCGGGGGTCGGGGGAGGGGGGCAGATAAGGCACGTCTCTGTTCCTCTCTGCTCTTGGTCTTTTCTTATCAATTGTCGACTCCAAGAGCGCATATATTTTCTTCTAATCGTCTGGCCATCGTCCTCTAGGCCGACCTCGTGGTCTGTCAGTGTAATTTCTGAAGTATGTAAAACCAAAAGAACAAAAACAGCTGAGATAGAAGAGAAGGAGGGATACGACGTAGCTACCGCGAACTATCCTGCCTCGAGGAATTAGTCAATGAAGTCTGCACTAATCTTGCTCACGGAAGTGCTCACGAATATTCTTATTCTGGTTATTACTTGGAGATGGAAATTTCGTACGTAACAGTTTAGGAGATGCCGGGGTATTTCTTGGGACTTTTATTCGTGTCTTGGGAACTGATACAAGCACAATGTCGTCCCCGCAGTCTCCTATGTCCGTGGTCACTTTCTCAGCAAGTTTGTTATTCTAATTTTTATGTTTCTCTCACTCTTCTTTTATTTGTGTCCTTAAGAAGAAAAAAAATGTGGTCCAAATTTTAATTTTAGAAGTTGTAACTGGGGGTGCAGCAGCAGTTATTGTAGTAGTAGTAGTAGTAGTAGTAGTAGTAGTAGTAGTAGTAGTTTGCGATAGTTGTAGTTTTATGGTAGTAGTATTATGTAGGAGCTAAGGTAGTTGTTGCTGTAAGAAAAATTTTGTTGCATATGCCCAATTTCGGACATAAAATGGGCCAGAATCTTCTGCAACTTCCAGAGCGCACATAGGGAGCTTCTCAACAAGATCCACCACCGTATGGAAACCCAGAGTCCCTACTCCTCCGGGGAGCCTGAGATAGCATAACAAACTCTTTCTTTCAGTGAGCTTCACAAGGTTGTAGGCTAGGATCTTGGTCAGATATGGCCCAGGTAGGTGCATGTCTCCTTTCCTTTTCGGAATTGCCACAGACTTCATAATGAAAAAATGCTGCACAGGTAACACGTGTACTGCAGCTGCCTAGACTAGGATGGTGACACCAGCAGGGAAGTTAGAATTAGAATTGCAAAACCAGCATCAATCTTCAAGAATCTTGAGAATATATGGCACTCAAAAGTTACAAGCACAAAAACCAAGTTAAGATTATTCAATTCAAATGTAATATCCACTCTCATTTGTGCATGTGAAAGCTGGAAAACAACAAAATAAATAGACAACAAATTAGACTCTTTTGAAAACAAATGCCTAAGGAAAATACTCAGTATAAAGTGAAACGAATTCAAGAACAATGCAGATATAAGACAGATGAGCAAACAACAACCTGCCTCATGGGTGATCTGCAAAAGGAGACGGACATATGTCGGTCACGTTATGAGAAGAAATTGTGAATCCCAAAACAAGCTATCAAGTGGAACACAACAGGCCGAAGAAAATGAAGTCGACCACGTGAAGATGACGTTGTTAAGAGAGGCCAAATTAACAGGCATAAAATCCCTTGATGAGGTTGAAAGACTCGCCGAGCACAGGAAAACTTGGCGAACTACCTTGCGAACACTATGTGACGTTTAACGGCACGGGAAGGATGTAAGATGTAAGATGCATAGTCTAACTGAAATCTGTCCATAGTCTGCCCGTAGTCTGCAAGAACACTATTATATAATTAAAGGTAAACTCCCTGTTTCCATGCCACCAAGGCACACTGGTGGACCGTGTTACGCTCGAGTGGCACCTGGAACTACGATGTGGTTGGTGTCTTTTCTAGCTGCAGCTTTCTTCTCAGATTTCTCTGGTACCAATTTTTAGAGGTTCGGTGAACCCAGGACCTTTTAGGTGTGCTTGATCATATAATTAAATTATGATGAAATGCTCAATCAGCAGAATTAAACAGCCAGATATAGCAAAACTAGAATGAATGAATTGGCAATAGAATAGGCACGAACGAGCAGGTTAGAAAGAGTAAGATGGCAAGATATTCTTTTGGCGCTCAACCTCAAGTCAAAGAGACTACCAAACAACAGTTCATTATGTAAACGTCTATTGTCAAGGAAATCCCATAACTGAAATTCTAAGTGGCTGTCACCTGCCACAGGAATTTTGCTATCTCACTCTCCTATCATCCTTCGCTGACAAAGGAAAGGTCAACCTTTGCTGGCTCGGTCTCCTGTGATCCTTTAGCTATCTAAGGTGAGGGCAACTTTTGCTGGCTCGGTCTCCTGTGATCCCTTAGCTATCTAAGGTGAGACCAAATTTTGCTGGCTCGATCTCCTGTGATCCTTTAGCTATCTAAGGTGAGGCCAACTTTTACTGGCTCGATCTCCTGTGATCCTTTAGCTATCTAAGGTGAGGCCAACTTTTGCTGGCTCGATCTCCTATGATCCTTTGACTGACTAAGTAAAGGTCGGCTTTTGCTGGCTAGATCTTTAATGATCCCTAAGCCGACCAATGTAAGATCAAAGCGCTTGACTACAGGTCAGAAAGTGTCCTTGAAGAATTCATTATTATTTGCATCATATTTTTCTCATGAGTGTCGCTAAGTTCTAACCAATCGTTACTCTCCACGTTTTTCTCACTGTTCGATGAGAGTTCCAAGAGAGGCTGTTAAGGGTTGCATGAGAGGCTGTTAAGGGTTGCAAGAGAAGTCGACGGTTGTTTCTTGAGAGGTCGCTGAGAGTTTCAAAAGAAGCAGCTCAGGGTTCCACGAGGCATGACGCATTAAAAGATACACCATTAATAAACAAAAACACACTTAGCAAACATAGGAAAAGGGGGGGGGGGTATTAAAAGAATACAACGTCTAGAAATCACACTGACTTGTCGTAATTGTAGATACAATAATTTTGATGCAGGAGTTACCCAAGACTCACAAATTATTTCAAGGTCTCCACCGACATAAAAAGGATGAGAAACACTATGCGATTCTGTGTAACACCACCACCCCACCCCCCACCCCCATACCCCCGTTCTCGTTTTCGTTACGTATGTTGTAAGAATGCTGGAAGACATCAACATAGATAGGAAAGATCTGACACTCATCAAAAACATTCACTGGCAGCAATCAGCAGCAACGAGGGTTGAGAACCAAATAGGAACATTCTAAGACATAAAATTGGGAGTGAGACAAGGATGTGTTCTGTCTCCTGACCTCTTCTCCTTGTACAGCGAAAACATAATGAGAAATATAGAAAACATGCCAGGAATATCAATTGGTAGGTACAACCTTATCAACTTAAGATATGCAGACGACACAGTTCTGGTTGCTAAAAGTGAGGGGGGGAGCTACTGGCTCTTCTGGACCGTGGTTCGTAAAGGTCTCATCCTCAACTAAAAGAAGACTGAAGTGATGATCATCTCAAAGAAAAGAATACCACCAAAGTGTAGCATTACCATCGATGGCACAAATCTGAAACAAGCTGATAGATTCAAGTACTTAGGAACGATTATAACAACTGATTGAAAATGTCACAATGAAATAAAAAGCAGACGTGCTCAGGCCAAGTCAGCATTCCAGAAAATGAGAAACATCTTGTGCAACAGATCCATATCAATGGAAACAAGATTCCGAGTACTTAAATGTTACATCGAGCCAATTTTGTTTTATGGATGCGAAACATGGTCTATGAATAAGAGAGTACAGCGAGAAATGGAGGCCATGGAAATATGGTTCATAAGAAGGATGTTGAAGGTACCATGGACAGTCAAGAAAACCAATGAAGAGGTCTTAAGAGAGGCTGAACTTAAAAAGCAAATTATAACAAAGATCAGGGGCAGACAAGCGAGATTTATAGGACATTTCCTGAGAAGAGGAAAATTGGAACACAGGGAATTGTGGAGAGAAATGATCGCCTACGCCACGCGGCATGGCACTTGGAATGTTCAGCTTAGTGTGGAAACTAAAAATCGAAATCTCGCGGATGTGAATCAAGACAACAGACGAGCATTTAAAACAAGAAATGTGGCTTTTGAAATCAGAGCATCAAGCACAGATTAAACAAATAATGAAATGTGACTATAAAAGAGACGTCGGGGAGAGAGAGAGAGAGAGAGAGAGAGAGAGAGAGAGAGAGAGAGAGAGAAAATATACATGACATAGAGAAAGAGTAAAGTAATGGTTATAAAATGTCACAATGTTATATCTAAAATGGAATATTTCCGTGTACAGTGTAAGGTACTAACTCATTTTCTAGTCTCTGAAATATTCCATTTTAAATATGACAATAAATCTGACGCCGATTTATTATTCATGACGTCTCCAAAATCTCATCATCTTTGGGTCTTCTGCTGTGAAGCGTCCCAAGAGCCAGCAGACCGGTTGTCTTCCAGCAGCAAAATTACATAACTCACCTCATTACAACTGGAGGAAAAAAACAGCAAAACTGACATCCCAGATAGAACAGCCTGTTAGTATGTCATCATTTATGTACGACAATCTTTGTTTATGTGCCGTTTAAGATTGTGTTTAAGCTTTCAGTGATGTTTTTGTGACTAAAGTTATTGCAGTCTTTTTGGTAGACATAGATGGATGATGAGGGTACAGTTTTCTGGAACTGTGAAAATGAAAAATTGGTCCCTTGTCGAATTCTTTCTGGCAGTTCTAGTCACCAGATCTTTGTCTCTAGATCTGGCTAATAGTGAGAAGGTTGATGTTTTCTAGTCACCAGATATTTGTCTCTAGATCTGGCTAATAGTGAGAAGGTTGATGTGTTCTAGTCACCAGATCTTTGTCTCTAGATCTGGCTAATAGTGAGAAGGTTGATATGGAGTTTTGAAGCGAAGTCTGTTAGGAGAGGCCAGGATGGGTCTTCAAGCAGGCGAGCTTGATCCATTCCTCATTCCACTTGTGTGTATTAATCCTTCATCCCACTTGTGTGTATTAATCCCTCATTTCACTTGTGTGTATTAATCCCTCATTCCACTTGTGTGTATTAATCCCTCATCCCACTTGTGTGTATTAATCCCTCATTCCACTTGTGTGTATTAATCCCTCATCCCACTTGTGTGTATTAATCCCTCATCCCACTTGTGTGTATTAATCCCTCATGGGGGGGAGCTACTGGCTCTTCTGGACCGTGGTTCGTAAAGGTCTCATCCTCAACTAAAAGAAGACTGAAGTGATGATCATCTCAAAGAAAAGAATACCACCAAAGTGTAGCATTACCATCGATGGCACAAATCTGAAACAAGCTGATAGATTCAAGTACTTAGGAACGATTATAACAACTGATTGAAAATGTCACAATGAAATAAAAAGCAGACGTGCTCAGGCCAAGTCAGCATTCCAGAAAATGAGAAACATCTTGTGCAACAGATCCATATCAATGGAAACAAGATTCCGAGTACTTAAATGTTACATCGAGCCAATTTTGTTTTATGGATGCGAAACATGGTCTATGAATAAGAGAGTACAGCGAGAAATGGAGGCCATGGAGATGTGGTTTATAAGAAGGATGTTGAAGGTACCATGGACAGTCAAGAAAACCAATGAAGAAGTCTTAAGAGAGGCTGAACTTAAAAAGCAAATTATAACAAAGATCAGGGGCAGACAAGCGAGATTTATAGGACATTTCCTGAGAAGAGGAAAATTGGAACACAGGGAATTGTGGAGAGAAATGATCGCCTACGCCACGCGGCATGGCACTTGGAATGTTCAGCTTAGTGTGGAAACTAAAAATGGAAATCTCGCGGATGTGAATCAAGGCAACAGACGAGCATTTAAAACAAGAAATGTGGCTTTTGAAATCAGAGCATCAAGCACAGATTAAACAAATAATGAAATGTGACTATAAAAGAGACGTCGGGGAGAGAGAGAGAGAGAGAGAGAGAGAAAATATACATGACATAGAGAAAGAGTAAAGTAATGGTTATAAAATGTCACAATGTTATATCTAAAATGGAATATTTCCGTGTACAGTGTAAGGTACTAACTCATTTTCTAGTCTCTGAAATATTCCATTTTAAATATGACAATAAATCTGACGCCGATTTATTATTCATGACGTCTCCAAAATCTCATCATCTTTGGGTCTTCTGCTGTGAAGCGTCCCAAGAGCCAGCAGACCGGTTGTCTTCCAGCAGCAAAATTACATAACTCACCTCATTACAACTGGAGGAAAAAAACAGCAAAACTGACATCCCAGATAGAACAGCCTGTTAGTATGTCATCATTTATGTACGACAATCTTTGTTTATGTGCCGTTTAAGATTGTGTTTAAGCTTTCAGTGATGTTTTTGTGACTAAAGTTATTGCAGTCTTTTTGGTAGACATAGATGGATGATGAGGGTACAGTTTTCTGGAACTGTGAAAATGAAAAATTGGTCCCTTGTCGAATTCTTTCTGGCAGTTCTAGTCACCAGATCTTTGTCTCTAGATCTGGCTAATAGTGAGAAGGTTGATGTGTTCTAGTCACCAGATATTTGTCTCTAGATCTGGCTAATAGTGAGAAGGTTGATGTGTTCTAGTCACCAGATCTTTGTCTCTAGATCTGGCTAATAGTGAGAAGGTTGATATGGAGTTTTGAAGCGAAGTCTGTTAGGAGAGGCCAGGATGGGTCTTCAAGCAGGCGAGCTTGATCCATTCCTCATTCCACTTGTGTGTATTAATCCTTCATCCCACTTGTGTGTATTAATCCCTCATTTCACTTGTGTGTATTAATCCCTCATTCCACTTGTGTGTATTAATCTCTCATCCTACTTGTCTATATTAATCCCTCATTCCGCTTGTGTGTATTAATCCCTCATCCCACTTGTGTGTATTAATCCCTCATCCCACTTGTGTGTATTAATCCCTCATCCCACTTGTGTGTATTAATTCCTCATTCCACTTGTGTGTATTAATCCCTCATTCCACTTGTGTGTATTAATCCATCATTCCACTTGTGTGTATTAATCCATCATTCCACTTGTGTGTATTAATCCCTCATTCAGCATGTGTGTATTAATCCCTCATCCAACATGTGTGTATTAATCCCTCATCCCACGTGTGTATTAATCCCTCATCCAACTTGTGTGTATTAATCCCTCATCCCACCTGTGTGTATTAATCCCTCATCCCACCTGTGTGTATTAATCCCTCATTCCACTTGTGTGTATTAACAGCGTCAGAAAACAACAGAAGATGAGAAGAAAATAAAAGATTTTTATAATTTTTTTCTACTTATCTTTTTTTCTGATATACTAACTCCTTCAATATATATTTTGTGTGATATAAACATGTATGGACATTTAAATGTTAATATAACAATGCTTAATTGTGATGACAGGCGTTCACTCTCTCTCTCTCTATCTCTATCTCTCTCTATCTCTACCTCTCTCCATCTCTATCTCTTTTTCCATCTCTATCTCTATCTCCATCTCTATCTCTCTCTGTCTCTCACTATCTCTCTCTATATACCTCTCTATCCATTTATCTTTCTATCTCCCTCTGTCTATCTTTCTATCTCTCTATATATCTCTCTATCTCCCTCTACCTCTCTCTATCTCCCTCTACCTCTCTCTATCTCCTCTATCTCTCCCTCTATAACTCTCTATCTTTCTCTCTCTATCTCTCTATCTCTATCTCTCTCTATCTCCCTCTATTTCTCTCTCTCACTATCTCTCTATCCCTCTCTCTCTATCTCCCTCTATTTCTCTCTATCTCTCTTTTATATCTCTATATTTCTCTCTCTCACTATCTCTCTATCTCCCTCTATCTCTCTCCTTCTATCTTTCTCTATCTCTATCTCTCCCTCTCTCTATCTCTAATCTCTCTCTCCCTCTCTCTCTCTCTCTCTCTCGTCGTTGTTTTGGTACCCTCATTACTCTGAAATTTGGGGCCACCTAGATGTGACTTGAGAGCATAGAAGAAGTGTGGACCATGTGAAATCTGGGGCCACCAAGATGTGACTTGAGAGCTGGTGTGGACCATGCGAATCTAGATTAAGTTCTGCCCCCGAAAATGTTGCAGGAGTTTCTGAGCGAAATGTGTGGGCGAGCGTTGTCATGAAGAAACAACACATCCTTTGTCAGGAGTTTCTGAGCGAAGAGTGTGTTGTCATGAAGAAACATCACATCCTTTGTCAGGAGTTTCTGAGCGAAGAGTGTGTTGTCATGAAGAAACATCACATCCTTTGTCAGGAGTTTCTGAGCGAAGAGTGTGTTGTCATGAAGAAACATCACATCCTTTATCAGCAGCTCAGGACGACGTTCAATGGCAGCTGGTAAACGTTCCAGCGAGCACCCGCTGCATTAATTGTTGCTCCCTTTCCCTGGAAATTGATCAACAACGCAATTTTCTGATTCCACTATAGAAATTATTCTGCCAAAAGAGGAGGCAACCTTGAATTTCCTGGTTCTTGGTGAGCCTGGATGCTTGCTTTCCTTTACTTGCACGTTTCGATCATGGGGTGATAGTTTGAACCCATGTCTCCTCACCTGGTGACAATGTTTTCCAAAACGTCTTTGCCGTGAATGGCATATTTATGTAGGAATGGCAGGGCATATATTATTCTCTTTGCCTTGTGGTCCTGAAAAAGGACCCGCGGAACCCATCGTGCATACATCTTATGAAATCCCAATTGCACAATCATTCTGGACACTGTTCCACTTGACATACTTAAGTTATGCGTTAATTAGTTCACAGTCACTCATCTGTTCTCCGGTGTCGCACATTTGACCCACGTTGTGTTCGCTGCCATACCTGCTATCATGGACAGACAGACAGACATAGATAGATAGATAGATAGATAGATAGATAGATAGATAGATAGATAGATAGATAGATAGATAGATAGATAGATAGATAGATAGATAGATAGATAGATAGATAGATAGATCGCAAAAGACAACAGCAGCGGACAAAGGAAAGTAGACAAACTTGTGGTTAATATGTATTTACCGGAGGCTGCCAGGTAGTTTATAAGAGACATAAAAAAGGTTTTGAACGATGTCACTCTCCATGACAGAGAGACTGCCCGTGTTCATCTAGTCCCGGACAATTAGAAAGTGCACATTATGAATGTTTGTTCGTGTGTGTTTCACGAGAATTTTGGGATTTGAAAGCAGAATTTGGGACCTGTGTGAGAGAGCAGATATGTCAGTAATTCATCTAGAGTTTTTGGATTTGTAGCGTTGTTAGAATGTAGGAATAGATGTCTGCTTGTCCTTTTTAAGATACATATGAGAGACTGTTAGACATGTTGTTGTATTGAGTTTTTCGGTTTGGATGAATTCTCGATGTGAGGTTATGTCATTTTTTTTTGGGGGGGGGGGGGTACATGTACATTCCCTTGGCGAAGTCAAATTCGTCGGAATTCTTTGTGTGTTATTGTATTCTTGATTGTCTCATGCGGTGCATTGGTAATTCATCTTCCCTCATTCATCAGGGTTCTATCCTCATTGTTTCTTATATTAAATTTTGTTGAAGGAGTTTGATAACTGCTGACTTTGCCTGTTGTTTGCATCAACGTTTTTATGTAGTGCTGTCTATTGATTGATTGGAATGCTGAATCCTTGTGACAGTCAGTCATTCATGTTACCTCCTTTTTGTTGCTGCTTTCCTCACCTGTGTTGAATGCTGTTACTGAGTGCATATCAAAGTAACGTTTTGCTGTCAGGTATTCCTACTTGTGTTGCTGTATCACCTACAGTTAATTAGCTGGTGCCTTCACTCTACGACGCTGCTGTCCACATTGTTTTATTTGGTCTCCTCAAGGCAGGAAAGATTCTATTTTACTGTATTCCATACTTTTTTTTTCAACAGAGGAAGGAGAGACAAAATCTATTTAAAATTTATTCATTAAAATCGAATACATCTATTTTATTACAGCTAATTATTTCCTATTCGGTGTTGAAAACTTACCAGGAAGTAAATTTTGTTATTGGTTATATGTATGAAAACTGTTCTTTTCTCCGGTTAATTATATGTGTATGTA
Organism: Achatina immaculata; assembly: GCA_009760885.1. NCBI lineage: Eukaryota > Metazoa > Mollusca > Gastropoda > Stylommatophora > Achatinidae > Lissachatina > Lissachatina immaculata. Next base: position 51,723,799 of record CM019695.1, read on the forward strand.
TTGTGTTGTCTTTTACAAATTTTAGACACCAGACTACATGGAAAGTGACAGATATAGCATGAAAATAGAGCATAATGAGTAAATTAAGATGTAAATATCATCAAAATATTCCAAATATGTTCGGAAGGGAAACGTTCTCACTAAACTGAGCGTCGCTCAAAAATTTCTGATGTCGTTCAGTTCATTTTATTTTTTCATTTAAATTACTTTCTATGTTACTCTGTTATATTTACGTTATTTCTTTTATTTTACTCTCACAAAGTTTTGGATTACATAAAGTTTCATTCATGCAGAACTGTTTTTGCACACGCCGAACCATTCCTTGGAGAGAACGGTGCTGTAGGGTTATGTAGTTAAAAAAAGCTTATCTCTCAAAATCTGATGATAAAAAGTTACACTCAACAAAAACTAGAAAAGCTAATACTGTGAACACAACAAACACAAAACTAACTTATAATACAAGACAATAAGGGAGCATAACAGACAGGAAATTAACAAGCGCTTTAGACGTAAGAGAAAACAAAATAGTTACTTGTAACAAAAGCCCTCAACTCCAATAGTACGAGAAATCGTTTAGCCAAAACTAAGCATTGAGTAGCGAAGTATCTCTTTTTTTTAAAGTGCCCGCATGGGCTTGCTAGATAATTCTGCCGCGTTTGTGGTGAGGGTTTGTTGATTAAAATAGCCAAAAGGCCGCCAAAAGGGCACTTTTATTTTTTTTTTTTTTCATTTTTTTTTCAGACTCAGTGATTGATCTGTCAAGACCTTGCACTGTGCAACTTGGAAAACTCTTTCGAGTGACCGTTGTTGCTGTCATCATGTGGTACTATGTTTTTAGGTGTGTGGTTTCTTAACCCTTTGTGTTTTTCTTTCTTTGCTTCTCTTTGGATTTCTTTTTTTTTATTATATATATATTTTTTTTATATATATGATTTTTTAAAATAATAATATATAAAAATTGCCTAATTTGTGAGATTTTCTGTGTACTCTTTTTCTCCCTTTCGTTCTCTCTCTCTCTCTCTCTCTCTCTCTCTCCTAGTGTCAAGTATACAGCCATTTGTTTCCATGCTGGAAGGTTTGCATAATTATTACTTGATAGCTCAGTTTCTTTGCTCCTTTGTAATTGTTTGTTATTTTTTAAAGGCCAAGATGTTGCCCTCCAGTTACTAGTCGGTAGCTCAACTCCCCCTCCACCACCCCCACCCCGGGAACTACGAGATTCTATTTCAAGTTATGTTCTTACTATTTTCTCGTTCTCTCATGTCCGGGTTTATTTCTACCTGTTCTGCCAACTTTGTTGTACACACGCCTAGTTGTCTCCCCACTACGCCTAGTTGTCCCCCTACTATGTCTAGTTGTCTCCTCACTATGCCTAGTTGCCTCCCTACTAGGCCTAGTTGTCTCCCCACTATTCTCTGTAGAGATCAGTTTTCAGATCAGAGCAAAGGCACTTCAGATTAACAAAATGAACTGGTTAAAGAGGAAATGCTTGACAATAAACATTTTTCCAGTTAATAACGAACCTTGTCTAATACTTATTATTTATGACAACAAAAATTCTGCATCAAAATGGATGGATGTATGGATGGTGCAAAAAAAAAAACAACAGAAAGCTAAATGTTAGTGAATCTTATTCCAATACTCTTTATATTTTCAGTTGAACTTTTTAACTGCATAAAAGATAATAAATTTTGATAAACACCAACTCTCCCACTGTACAACCCCATTCATTTCCATGTGGTTATCATTTCCATGTGGTTATCATTTACCAAAGCGCGGGAGCACTGCAGTCTATAGTGGAGCTTATTGTATGCGAAAGTTTTGCTCTGGACGCCAGATAGCGCCAGATGTAAAAAAATAAAAATAAAAAATTGGGTACCTAACACCCTTATGTTGAGAAAACCGACTCTTAAAACAGAACGCTTGCTTACATGGCGAGGTATACTTAAACATTTGTCAGTAGATAAAGGGAAACGGTACATCCCTGAAATTTAGACACATAAATAAGGGACGCTACATGAGTTTACAGTGTGTGAAGCCAGGAAAAAAGTATTTCTGTGAAAGCTCATTGTATGCCTGAGATATATTCTAAAATAAAAAATGTTTGATCATTATCATTGCAAATAGAATCATTACATCCGCGAAAATGAGTCAAAATTACGTAAATTAGTGACTTAATTCGTATTGTTATCAACAGTTTATTATAAGCATTAAACAAGCACAGTACAGAATAAATTAGTCCTCTTAGAGGCATTTAGTGTGGATACATCATAGATCATTGTAGTCTTGTGCAAGTCTCGGAGCCAGCAAAAATTATCACGTTGATTTTGCTACCCTTGTATGGTAATTGCATTATAAAATTATCCTAACCGAGTTGTATTTCTTTATGGCGTCTGATACATTATCATAATCGAGTTGTATTTCTCTGCAGCGTCTGTCACACCATGATTCTACACGTTCAAGATTAGTTTAGAATAACGCTGATCGTGTTACTGCAGTGATAAATGAGCATCTGCCATGCGCTCTTCCATACTTGAGTTGGTGTTGTCTTATTCATTTGATTCCCGATGTCCACGAGAGCTGCATCTCCCAACATTTGTTGCTGTTTATTTCTTTTATGCTGGTAATAAATTCAGTAGTACTAGAAGATGGCCTGCACTGGAATATTGTTCTTCATTCGTATAAGTTTAATGTTCTAATCGCTCTTGCCATCTTGTAGAAATGTAGCCCACTCTTTCATTCAGACCAGGGCGAGCACCTACGGCAACAACCATTTCCCCAATTGATAAAGCCACGTGTAAAACGCTTTCGTCATTTTAATCATGAAACTTTCATTGTAACACACATTACTTTTTATACAGAATAATTTACAAAGTGTAATGGATAGACAAATAGACAAATCGCTTTTAAAGGCAGCAAAATCTATTTATATTGTGGGAGAAAGCATATGAGAACGAAAGAAGTATTTTATTCTTCTATACTTCTGACCTAACTTCCTTTCTAGTGTCACCATCCTAAGATATAAGATATAAGATAAGATACTTCTGACCTAACTTCCTTTCTAGTGTCACCATCCTAAGATATAAGATATAAGATAAGATACTTCTGACCTAACTTCCTTTCTAGTGTCACCATCCTAAGATATAAGATATAAGATAAGATATAAGATAAGATACTTCTGACCTACGCGAGATTGCTCCCTGGGTGGGGGTGGGAGAATCTGAATTTTCTGACTTTCTGTAAGATTTTTCTTCCCTTGTAGAGCTGGACCATCCTCATCCGAGTTTCGCTCATATAAATTACCCTATTATGCAGGATTGACTGTATAAGACATGAACTCTTTCGTACTCTATTACGTAGGGCTGACTGTTATAAGACATTAACTCTTTTCATACTCTATTACGTAGGACTGCCTATTATAAGACATTAACTCTTTCATATTTTATTACGTAGGGCTGGCTGTTATAAGACATTAACTCTTTCACTCTCGAATTAATATATAAGATCTGCCAGAATAAATTTTGATGAGAAATTTGAGCGGAAAGAAGCTACAATGAAACTATTTTATAATTTTAAAATGAGGGTTGGGTTAAAAATATGATACTTTTCATTTTATTTAGGCTGTACCTAAATATTACTCTCATCATTTATTCGTGTATGCATGCAAGATCTACCAATACTGACAGCGTTGTTTTCGAGTGAAAGAGTTCAACTTTAATATCTGAATGTTGCTGAGGGATTCTTGAAAGATAATAGATTTGATTCTCAAACTAAATTATTCACCGCATTTCCCAATACTATGTTGTGAAACAAAAGATAATTATACACACCGTTAACATAGTCTTAAACCTCTTGTACTTTAAACTTGTATAAGAACCAAGATAAGAATCTTGTTTCCACGTAGGTTATGAATGTCACTTGTTAGGAAATATAAATACACTTATCATTAGCTGGGATCTTAGAATACGCAAAGAAACACGCACAGCCAAGAAGAAACGGAATAAAATTAACAGAGAACATTCATCCGACAGGATATGAAGTAGATGATGGCTGTGCTCTATCACGTGATCTCATCTCTTTGTATATTGGGAAATCATAACCAACGATTTAAGGTCACTTGTTCGAGGTACTGCTGATCGATATTGCTGTGTGCAAACTGTCTGTGGTCTCTGTCTTTTTATCCAAGCTTTGTTTTATTATTTATTTCGTGCTTTGGTGTTATTTTGCCATCTGTGTATTTCTGTCACGTTCACACGATTGGGTGAAGGTGTTTCTCTCCAACCAGTCTTCTGATATTGAAACTGCTAGATTTCTAAACATATGAACCTTATAATTTTTTATGAGTTGATCAGAAGAGTCGAGTGTGCTGTCATTGACAGCTGAGTCGAGTGTGCGGCACTGACATCAGAGTCGAGTGTACAGCATTGATGTCAGAGTAGAGTGTGCGTCTTGGACAAGGTACTTTCTCACTTCAAATGTCCAGTCGACGTTTACAAACGACCTGTCTTTTAAGTTAGGGGTTATTATTATTATTATTATTACTGTTTTTATTCCGCCAATTGTTTTCTTGTAACTTTATGTGCTTGGTCTGTTTTCTAACGCTTTTACTGTCTCATTATTTTCTCACCTGCCCCAGTAATGGCCTGCAAGAGCAGGAATAAGAGGTGCTCCTAAACAAAATAAAACAAATCCTTCCTGTCAATTTCCACTTCACTTTTGTTGATTTCTGCTCATTAAGAAAATAATAGTTTATTACTAACAGAGGTTACATCACTGCAGCCAGGACATCTATATCTTCTCCGCCGCCCGTCCCAGTAACCAGTGTAAGGTGTGTGTGCAGTGATTGTCCCTGCAGCTGGCTGATGGTGTGTTCGTGGCCTCCGTTCTTAGAGAGAATGTGTTCTTCTCTCACATTGCCTAACCCACAATTGTAGCTGCTAGATACTAAGAAGACACTACATTACACAGCTCGACATTTAGAAAAAAGTTCTAAAAAGATTTTTAAAATGACGATTTATTTTCAATGAAAACAAAGAAACGAAAATTTCTAATCTTCATTGCCCGCATTTCTTCTCGTTTCTCTTCTCTTCTCCTTCTTCTTCTTCCTGCAACATTGTTTTTTTTTCTTTCTATTTTTACTAAATGTAATGTGACCAAAAACACGTGTGATACATTTCTGTGCAGGTTCCTGTTCGGTAAATTATATATAAGATCTGCCAGAATAAATTTTGATGAGAAATTTGAGCGGAAAGAAGCTACAATGAAACTATTTTATAATTTTAAAATGAGGGTTGGGTTAAAAATATGATACTTTTCATTTTATTTAGGCTGTACCTAAATATTACTCTCATCATTTATTCGTGTATGCATGCAAGATCTACCAATACTGACAGCGTTGTTTTCGAGTGAAAGAGTTCAACTTTAATATCTGAATGTTGCTGGGGGATTCTTGAAAGATAATAGATTTGATTCTCAAACTAAATTATACACTGCATTTCCCAATACTATGTTGTGAAACAAAAGATAATTATACACACCGTTAACATAGTCTTAAACCTCTTGTACTTTAAACTTGTATAAGAACCAAGATAAGAATCTTGTTTCCACGTAGGTTATGAATGTCACTTGTTAGGAAATATAAATACACTTATCATTAGCTGGGATCTTAGAATACGCAAAGAAACACGCACAGCCAAGAAGAAACGGAATAAAATTAACAGAGAACATTCATCCGACAGGATATGAAGTAGATGATGGCTGTGCTCTATCACGTGATCTCATCTCTTTGTATATTGGGAAATCATAACCAACGATTTAAGGTCACTTGTTCGAGGTACTGCTGATCGATATTGCTGTGTGCAAACTGTCTGTGGTCTCTGTCTTTTTATCCAAGCTTTGTTTTATTATTTATTTCGTGCTTTGGTGTTATTTTGCCATCTGTGTATTTCTGTCACGTTCACACGATTGGGTGAAGGTGTTTCTCTCCAACCAGTCTTCTGATATTGAAACTGCTAGATTTCTAAACATATGAACCTTATAATTTTTTATGAGTTGATCAGAAGAGTCGAGTGTGCTGTCATTGACAGCTGAGTCGAGTGTGCGGCACTGACATCAGAGTCGAGTGTACAGCATTGATGTCAGAGTAGAGTGTGCGTCTTGGACAAGGTACTTTCTCACTTCAAATGTCCAGTCGACGTTTACAAACGACCTGTCTTTTAAGTTAGGGGTTATTATTATTATTATTATTACTGTTTTTATTCCGCCAATTGTTTTCTTGTAACTTTATGTGCTTGGTCTGTTTTCTAACGCTTTTACTGTCTCATTATTTTCTCACCTGCCCCAGTAATGGCCTGCAAGAGCAGGAATAAGAGGTGCTCCTAAACAAAATAAAACAAATCCTTCCTGTCAATTTCCACTTCACTTTTGTTGATTTCTGCTCATTAAGAAAATAATAGTTTATTACTAACAGAGGTTACATCACTGCAGCCAGGACATCTATATCTTCTCCGCCGCCCGTCCCAGTAACCAGTGTAAGGTGTGTGTGCAGTGATTGTCCCTGCAGCTGGCTGATGGTGTGTTCGTGGCCTCCGTTCTTAGAGAGAATGTGTTCTTCTCTCACATTGCCTAACCCACAATTGTAGCTGCTAGATACTAAGAAGACACTACATTACACAGCTCGACATTTAGAAAAAAGTTCTAAAAAGATTTTTAAAATGACGATTTATTTTCAATGAAAACAAAGAAACGAAAATTTCTAATCTTCATTGCCCGCATTTCTTCTCGTTTCTCTTCTCTTCTCCTTCTTCTTCTTCCTGCAACATTGTTTTTTTTTCTTTCTATTTTTACTAAATGTAATGTGACCAAAAACACGTGTGATACATTTCTGTGCAGGTTCCTGTTCGGTAAATTATGTGTAAGAATTCTCGAAGATAAAATGCAGGAAAATAACGAGAATTTCTCGCAAAGTACACATAAAGTAGCATTAATATGGTGGAAAAGTAACACGCATTTCACTCGGAACTACATTATTACGCAGTGAGAGAAGTTACAGAAAAAAAACTTCTACAATATGTGATGTACATCATAACCAGAGGAACATATTTTTGGCCTCAGGAGAATGATTTGAAGAAGGTAAAGAAAGTCTCAATACTTACTTTATGTGTCTATAAAGCCGAAATTTGTAGCCGAGTGTTTCCAAAATGCGCACTTGATCTTCGAAAGTTCTCGCTCTCCTTTCTTGTTGCTGGTGACCTGTTGGTATATTACTGCGCCTTTACACTTCCGGGTTGGAGACTTTGATTTCATGGAAATACAATCGTTTTATATAGCAGAGGATGAGAGTGCTGGAACCTGAGTGGGCGTGGACAAATATATGGACCCTGGTCACGTGACAAGTATTGTGACGAGTACGGAATCCATTTCGTGCCTCTTTTTCTCATTTCTTGTAAATATATCTGTCTCTTGGGTTTATAGAAAAGATTAGCATATTCTTGGCAGATTTGCTTTGATTAATTTTACTTTTAACATCGTTGTTGGGTGACTGTTGCATTTTCTCTAGTATTGCTGAAGTATTTTCTGTCAATCTGATGAATTTTTAAAAATTAAAATATTGTCCTTCACCTGCCAACCATGTTGCCAACCATGTTGATAGTAAATAAAGATTGTAGTGAAATAAAGCGATGATATCATCAATAAATTCTAAGATGGCAATAAAGATCCTCTTTCATTTCCAGTTTGAGCTTCTGCTAGAGCGTCCGTCACTTGACTCTGACCAGCAACCTCAGAATAAAGAAGTTTCAAGCAAAGATAGTCTGCCAACAGATGAGATCGCTGTCCTTGAACTCGGTAGTGTGTAGATTTCAGCACATAATCCACAGCACTGGCAAGAGTCGTTATTGAGCTGAGTAGTCGGTAGACGGATAGAACCCATTCCTTTCAGTTAGAGAAGCAGAGCTAGTGTTTATTCAACCTGTCAGTGGAAATAAGTTAAATAATAAGAGCTTTGTGAGTTACACCAAGCAGATAAAGTTAAATAATAAGAGCTTTGTGAGTTACGCCAAGCAGATAAAGTTAAATAATAAGAGCTTTGTGAGTTACACCAGGCAGATAAAGTTAAATAATAAGAGCTGAGTGAGTTACACCAGGCAGATAAAGTTAAATAATAAGAGCTTTGTGAGTTACACCAAGCAGATAAAGTTAAATAATAAGAGCTGAGTGAGTTACACCAGGCAGATAAAGTTAAATAATAAGAGCTGAGTGAGTTACACCAGGCAGATAAAGTTAAATAATAAGAGCTGAGTGAGTTACACCAGGCAGATAAAGTTAAATAATAAGAGCTGAGTGAGTTACACCAGGCAGATAAAGTTAAATAATAAGAGCTGAGTGAGTTACACCAGGCAGATAAAGTTAAATAATAAGAGCTGAGTGAGTTACACCAGGCAGATAAAGTTAAATAATAAGAGCTGTGTGAGTTACACCAGGCAGATAAAGGTAAACAACTAAAGATAAATTAGTGAAACAGAAAAAGATAAACGCATGGGACAAAAAAGGACAGAAATAGAACTAATGAAAAATCAAACTTTATTTGCAAAAGAATGAAGAATTTGACGCGCAGACCCGCCTGACACTCTGTCCCTTGTCACACATCTTTTACTATATTCCAGACGTTGTTCTGTTCCTACAATTATGTTATACGTATAACAAAGGTAATTAAAAGTGGAGAGAGAAGCACAGTTTTATTGTATGATTGTGGTGTAGATTATTCATCATCATCATCATCATCATCATCATCATATGGCCTTCTTAAAGGAAAGATTGTCTACAGCTGACCTTCAACTTGTCTTCTGTTTTCATAGTGCACCCTCTGAATCCACCAGCTTTATATATGTATATATATTTGTATGTTGTTCACCGGTCTGCATCGTTGTCATCCTCTTTCTCCTGCTACTTTCCTCTCTAGTATTACTTTCTTTATTGATCAAACTTCTTGTTATGACCCAAAAGTTCTAGCTGTCAGGCTTTTACTTGGATGATAAATTGGGACGCCTTGGATGATAAATTGGGAAGCCTTGAATGATAAATTGGGACGCCTTGAATGATAAATTGGGAAGCCTTGGATGATAAATTGGGACGCCTTGGATGATAAATTGGGACGCCTTGGATGATAAACTAGGACGCCTTGGATGATAAATTGGGACGCCTTAAAATAATTGAAACACCTGAGACTTTAGACGAATAATTCCTTGGAGTTTTCTGCTAGTATATACCTGTCAGTTTCTGACTGGCTATAGTCACAAGCTGCTCTGCTGCTACAGTCAGTCACACCAGTCACAAGCTGCTCTGCTGCTACAGTCAGTCACACCAGTCACAAGCTGCTCTGCTGCTACAGTCAGTCACACCAGTCACAAGCTGCTCTGCTGCTACAGTCAGTCACACCAGTCACAAGCTGCTCTGCTGCTACAGTCAGTCACACCAGTCACAAGCTGCTCTGCTGCTACAGCCAGTCACAAGCTGCTCTGCTGCTACAGCCAGTCACAAGCTGCTCTGCTGCTACAGCCAGTCACAAGCTGCTCTGCTGCTACAGCCAGTCACAAGCTGCTCTGCTGCTACAGCCAGTCACACCAGTCACAAGCTGCTCTGATGCTACAGTCAGTCACACCAGTCACAAGCTGCTCTGCTGCTACAGCCAGTCACAAGCTGCTCTGCTGCTACAGCCAGTCACAAGCTACTCTGCTGCTACAGCCAGTCACAAGCTGCTCTGCTGCTACAGCCAGTCACACCAGTCACAAGCTACTCTGCTGCTACAGCCAGTCACAAGCTGCTCTGCTGCTACAGTCAGTCATAAGCTGCTCTGATGCTACAGTCAGTCACACCAGTCACAAGCTGCTCTGCTGCTACAGCCAGTCACAAGCTGCTCTGCTGCTACAGTCAGTCACAAGCTGCTCTGATGCTACAGTCAGTCACACCAGTCACAAGCTACTCTGCTGCTACAGTCAGTCACACCAGTCACAAGCTGCTCTGATGCTACAGTCAGTCACACCAGTCACAAGCTACTCTGCTGCTACAGTCAGTCACACCAGTCACAAGCTGCTCTGATGCTACAGTCAGTCACACCAGTCACAAGCTGCTCTGATGCTACAGTCAGTCACACCAGTCACAAGCTACTCTGCTGCTACAGCCAGTCACAAGCTGCTCTGATGCTACAGTCAGTCACACCAGTCACAAGCTGCTCTGCTGCTACAGCCAGTCACAAGCTGCTCTGATGCTACAGTCAGTCACACCAGTTACAAGCTACTCTGCTCCTACAGCCAGTCACAAGCTGCTCTGCTGCTACAGCCAGTCACACCAGTCACAAGCTGCTCTGCTGCTACAGCCAGTCACACCAGTCACAAGCTGCTCTGATGCTACAGCCAGTCACACCAGTCACAAGCTGCTCTGCTGCTACAGCCAGTCACAAGCTGCTCTGATGCTACAGCCAGTCACACCAGTCACAAGCTGCTCTGCTGCTACAGCCAGTCACACCAGTCACAAGCTGCTCTGATGCTACAGTCAGTCACACCAGTCACAAGCTGCTCTGCTGCTACAGCCAGTCACAAGCTGCTCTGATGCTACAGTCAGTCACACCAGTTACAAGCTACTCTGCTCCTACAGCCAGTCACAAGCTGCTCTGATGCTACAGTCAGTCACACCAGTCACAAGCTGCTCTGCTGCTACAGCCAGTCACAAGCTGCTCTGATGCTACAGTCAGTCACACCAGTCACAAGCTGCTCTGCTGCTATAGCCAGTCACAAGCTGCTCTGCTGCTATAGCCAGTCACAAGCTACTCTGCTGCTATAGCCAGTCACAAGCTGCTCTGCTGCTATAGCCAGTCACAAGCTGCTCTGCTGCTATAGCCAGTCACAAGCTACTCTGTTGCTATAGCCAGTCACACCAGTCGCAAGCTATCTTGCTGCTTTAGCCAATCACGCCAGTCACAGGCTACTCTGCTGTTATAGCCAGTCACAAGCTGCTCTGCTGCTATAGTCAGTCACATCAGTCACAAACTGTTCTGCTGTTATAGCCAGTCACAAGCTACTCTGTTGCTATAGTCAGTCACAAGCTACTCTGCTGCTATAGTCAGTCACAAGCTACTCTGCTGCTATAGTCAGTCACAAGCTACTCTGCTGCTATAGTCAGTCACAAGCTACTCTGCTGCTATAGTCAGTCACAAGCTACTCTGCAGCTATAGCCAGTCACAAGCTACTCTGCAGCTATAGCCAGTCACAAGATACTCTACTGCTATAGCCAGTCACAAGATACTCTACTGCTATAGCCAGTCACGCCAGTTACAGCTTGTGACCAGCTCTAGCAGCAGAGCAGCTTGTGACCAGCTCTAGCAGCAGAGCAGCTTGTGACTGGCTATAACAGCAGAGCAGTTTGTGAATGGTGTGACTGACTACAGCAGCAGGGTAGCTTATGACTCGCTAGAGCAGCCGATGAGTGTGAGTTTAACAGCTGCGAGGGTTCCATCTGCTTCAGAAGTTTAAAATGTATCATCTGGACAGATCTGTATGTGTTCCAATCTTTTCTTTAAGAGAAGGATCTCACCATACAAGCTCATGTAGTTCCTAGCATTGGGATGAATACCTTATTGAGTGGAGCACACGACAGCAGGGATAGAACACTTTCCCTTCAGTCCGTGAAGCTGCATCACCATCGATTTGGCCTTTGAGTTGAAACAATTAGGAGAATAGTAAAGTCTATTTTCTGTCCTTGTTCTGATCCCCTGCAAACTGCGGACCGTTCTTTCACCGTTGCCATGGTGATGTTGAAGCATGTGCTAGATGTATGAAGGGGAGTGAACTATAGTTCCTTGAAGCTCCAGAATGAATCTTTGTACAATACACTGTTAAGAGGACGCGAAAAGCTATTTCCAGGTATACATGCCTTTTACGATCAACCACAAAGTGGTAGGGTAGGGTCTTGGTCACTCTTCTTCCCTCCCACATGTGCTTTCGCAAGAACATGATGAACGTCTACCTTCAAACATGTAAGACTGTAGTTAAAATAGGAAGTTTTTCCCATGTTTTGTCTGCTTACCACTACTCAAGATGCGTTAATATATACGTTAATCAGCAAAATTAACAAACAAAAACTGATACTCAAGAAATGTGCGGGAAAAAAAGGACCAATTTCATTGTCATTAAATAAATTAAATTTTAAACACAAAAAAGAACGCTGGACCAACTAAAATAGAAAAGCATAAAGGGATATAATGATAATGAAAACATATTACAGCCATGACAAGAAGCATAATAATTTATTGAAAACAATCAGGAGACATAAACTGACAGAGGAAGAGCACAAGGGCAGCGGCCATAAGGGTCAGACAACGCCAAGAGATGGACAGACACCGCTTGACCATGAAACAGAGACAGAAAATGCCGTTATAATGAGAGCCATTTCAATATATTTTTCTCGTCACATTCTCGTTATTAACCATATATTCTTATTTTCATCCAATTTATATTCATCCCCGCATTAAATCCTCTATTTCTGTGAGTTGTGGATATTTTTTATTGATCTAGGGCCATTCTGTGACAAGTGTCATCCAGCTGGGCCGTGGAGTTAATCCTCAGACTTCCATAGCATGGCTTCACTAGATAGGACTGTCCGCTCTCTTCAGCGTGACATCTTAATAAAGTGAATATCTCTTCCTGTCTGACGCTACTTTATACTTATATATATACATATATATATATATATACATACATGCATATATAATATACATACATACATATATGTATACATATATATACACACATACATACATATATATGGGAAAAAATCATTGCCAAGACTGTTTTCTAATTCTTTATTCTCTCTCTCTCTCTCTTGTGTGTGTGTGCGCGCGCATATGCGCTTGTTTCTCTGTTCTATATTTTCTGACCCTTAAGCTCTTATGCGAGCTCAAAATCGTCATTTGTCTATTTCTCCACATTTTAGTTCATACACCAGTGTGTGTGAGCACGGAAACCCCAGTATGGTATGTGTGATCACGGAAACCCCAGTATGGTATGTGTGAGCACGGAAACCCCAGTATGGTATGTGTGAGCACGGAAACCCCAGTATGGTATGTGTGAGCACGGAAACCCCTGTATGGTGTGTGTGAGCACGGAAACCCCAGTATGGTGTGTGTGAGCACGGAAACCCCAGTATGGTGTGTGTCACACACACACACAGATAAAGAGAGCAATAATGAGAATGAGAGAGAGAGAGAGAAGAGAGAGAGAGAGAGAGAGAGAGAACGTATAACAGAACTAATATCAAATCTGGCTCTAAACTTCAACAGTTTGTGAAGAGGGCACATGAAGAAAACGCCCATAGTTTGCTGACTTGACTTCTTTTCTCTTTGTTAAGGAGATCAACATTCAGAGTGAAAGTTCACAGTTTCAGATATGAACGTAGACATGTATCAATACGCACAGCAGTGAAAGTGTCTATTACATTTTGAAATACAGCAACTTTGAAATCTTGGTCCAGATGCACACAGGATATACAACTGTAGCAACATTTATTACATCCGATTTGCATTTTGTACAATTTTTTATTTGTGTATTATGAAATCCGGGGAAGTGTTTACATTCTTCGACAACAATCAGAGGAACAAAAACTGGTGTAGATGTAACAACTTGACTGAAGTGTTCCCTGAACATAGATTCTGTGACAACAATAGAGAAACAAAAACTGGTGTAGATGTAACAACTTGACTGAAGTGTTCCCTGAACATAGATTCTGTGACAACAATAGAGGAACAAATGCTGGCGTAGATGTAACAACTTGACGGAAGTGTTCCCTGAACATAGATTCTGTGACAACAATAGAGAAACAAATACTGGCGTAGATGTAACAACTTGACGGAAGTGTTCCCTGAACATAGATTCTGTGACAACAATAGAGAAACAAATACTGGCGTAGATGTAACAACTTGACGGAAGTGTTCCCTGAACATAGATTCTGTGACAACAATAGAGAAACAAATACTGGCGTAGATGTAACAACTTGACGGAAGTGTTCCCTGAACATAGATTCTGTGACAACAATAGAGAAACAAATACTGGCGTAGATGTAACAACTTGACGGAAGTGTTCCCTGAACATAGATTCTGTGACAACAATAGAGGAACAAATGCTGGCGTAGATGTAACAACTTGACGGAAGTGTTCCCTGAACATAGATTCTGTGACAACAATAGAGAAACAAATACTGGCGTAGATGTAACAACTTGACTGAAGTCTTCCCTGAACATAGATTCTGTGACAACAATAGAGTAACAAATGCTGGCGTAGATGTAACAACTTGACTGAAGTCTTCCCTGAACATAGATTCTGTGACAACAATAGAGTAACAAATGCTGGCGTAGATGTAACAACTTGACTGAAGTGTTCCCTGAACATAGATTCTGTGACAACAATCAGAGGAACAAATGCTGGCGTATATGTAACAACTTCCTCGAAATGTTTCGTGATTTAAAGCTCCGTATTTTCAAGTCTGGCGAATGACTGATTGATTGATTGATCTTTGATTTTGATTTCAAAAGGGTTAAGAATTAGGCATGCAGGCTCCTCTGACATTCTGCCCTTTATCATACATCTTTCACTCTATTCCAGACATTCTACAAATATGCTGCTCATGTAACAAACATAATTAACATTGAAGCTTAGAGACATAAAATAAAATAAAACATTTACTTTTCGCTCTTATCCATGCACTCAGTACAGAAAGTAACTACATACACATATAAATGACTCTACCAACCAAAACGAGAAACAACGAGGAAGAAAGAGGCCATTTCTGTACAGCTTAATTAGGTATCAGGCATAACAGCAGCGCAGAGTGATAGAACAGAATTCACGACAACCTTCTGTCATCAACTGCTTTTACAAGAAAGCAAAACATCACCGACATCATCACTACACATAAAAGTATATCACATAGTCTCATTGCACTCGCAGCAACAATAGTATAACTTCTTGTACTTTTCACACATTTACTGATCTATTCGCATACTCCCAACCCCCCTCCCCCCTGATAGCCAATTACCTGAAGGAATCGATCACACTAAGACAGATAGACTCACTGTAGCCTCTATCATTTACACACTGTTGTTGATCTGGACATGTTGGCAATACTTATTTCAGCGCTGTCGTCCAGGTGGAAAACGTTAATGTGAATCTCGGCCGGGTGACGCATGGCGAGAAATTAAAGAAGACTTAACGAAACTTCGGCGGCTTTCGCACAGTCTCCTTTGATCTAATCGTAGTAGACAGATCTCCTCCAATGAAGCGTAGTAGGAGATCATCGCGTCTACATCTTGCTTCCAACTAAAGATCAAGGGATAAAGTCTCCGCCTCCTAGTTCCTTCATTCCACCAGGTCAGTTGGTCTATCCTGTACTCCGCATAAGTTTATATCTAACACGGATATACAAGGTGTTTCAAAAAACTGTGCATGTTTCTTTTTATCCTGAATAAAAATAGTTTTTAAATGTGCAGGTAAAGCTACGTACTTCTCCCTACCAGTGATTTACACTTGACTAACAAGTGTCACGCACACATCATCTTAATACAAGTGTCACGCACACATCAGCTTAATACAAGTGTCACGCACACATCAGCTTAATACAAGTGTCACGCACACATCATCTTAATACAAGTGTCACGCACACATCAGCTTAATACAAGTGTCACGCACACATCAGCTTAATACAAGTGTCACGCACATAACAACCAATCAACATCAGCTTAATACAAGTGTCACGCACATAACAACCAATAAACATCAGCTTAATACAAGTGTCACGCACACATCAGCTTAATACAAGTGTCATGCACACATCAGCTTAATACAAGTGTCACGCACACATCAGCTTAATACAAGTGTCACGCACACATCAGCTTAATACAAGTGTCACGCACACATCAGCTTAATACAAGTGTCACGCACACATCAGCTTAATACAAGTGTCACGCACACATCAGCTTAATACAAGTGTCACGCACACACAACAACCAACAGTAAAATACGAAATGAAATTCTTATCCACATATTCTGCAATATAAATACATTACTTCCTGCAGTATAACTATTTTCACATTCTCACGCAATGTCATGTCACTAAAAACCAGATTCTACGCATGAAGGGAGTCACTGCTGCATTCTGTGTGCGCGAACTGAGCTACAGATAGATCTGAAACTGGAGAAAGCAGGGAACAGATGCCTCAACGGGCATCCAACCGAAGTGAAAGAAATTTTGAAGACGAAATGTCCTTTATGACAGTGTTCCCCAGGCTTGCCCAGGCTGCCGTCCCTTTTTCTCTCATTCCACATCATCAACCCCACCCCACCCCCACCCCCCACACGTTCTTCTGACCTATTACACTAGGATGTGCATTACAGCTAAAAAACTTCAGCTAGTAAACCATTTTATATAACAGTATGAAGGAGTATATTCACAACTCACCTACTGCACTATTTTCTCAGCTTTTAATGTAATGGATGAGTTTCATGTAGGGGCACAAGTTTCTGAATATCATTTTGAGGAGTGCTAAGAAGGAAGATATTACTGTCCCCGTCTAAGAAGGAAGGTATTACTGTCTCAGTCTAAGAAGGAAGGTGTTACTGTCCTCGTTTAAGAAGGATGTTATTACTGTCCCAGTCTACGAAGGAAGATATTACTGTCCCAGTCTAAGAAGGAAGGTGTTATTGTCCCAGTCTAAGAAGGAAGATGATACTGTCCCAGTCTAAGAAGGACGATGTTACTGTCCCAGTCTAAGAAGGAAGGTGTTACTGTCCCTCTATGCTGCTTCGTTTTCCATCAACCCCCCCCCCCCCCACTGCCCCTTTTTCTTTCCCCATCCCTTCTTCCTTTTCTTTCAAAGCTCCACTACTCATCTTTTTTCTTTCACCGCCCCCCCCCACTTTGGGAACCACTGGTTTACGAAATTTAAATAGAACTGGAGAGAATTTCAAAATTTCTGATTTTCTTGTGCAAGTCATGTCTAGGTTTTTGGAGAAGATAACTGTTTAGACTTTGATTATGTGTTTCAATCAGATTTAAATAGTGGCTACAAATATGTCGGGGTAATCGCCGGCAGGATTTCATAAACTAATCTGGCTTTGTTGAAAATATTTTTTTTCGATTGAGGAGTAAGATTCTGAGGTTTCTGTAGCCTGTCCTTGATCTTTGTCGCTATTTACTTTTACTAGATGGATAAACTAGGAAAAAGTATGGACAGCTTTATGACACCACACTTACGGGTAGCACGTGGTTCCAACATTAACTCACAGTTCAGCTACACATAACATTCCTCTCTTCTACAATCATATTCCCCCTTGCATTACGTTCTACTCCCTTTTCACTTGTACAGAACCTCCTCACAGCATCAGATTACAATCCTCTACCCCAAATATAATCACCTATTTCACCTTCTCCTGGCTAGATTACCCTCTCCTCTTTCTGCCTTCCCCCAACACCCCCTCCCCCTCCCCTTTTACGACCCACCTATCACACATCACAAGTCTCCATTCAAACATTCTCTACACTTCACCATGCGCACTTCTGAACACAGCCTCTTACAAGTCACAGTTTAGTGCTCCATTCATTTTTTTCCATTCCTATTTTTACATAGCACTCTCTCTCTCTCTCTCTCTCTCTCTCTCTCTCTCTCTGAACCTTAAGTGCCCAGGGCACATGGGGCTTCCGCAAGGGTTTTCCACAAATGCCTGTCCTTTGCCTTTTTTCTGCTCTTGCCCAGGTGAGCCCTCTATTGCTCAACATCCTCTCTGTTGTTCTTCTCCATGTCTCTTTTGGTCTACCCTTACTTCTGTTCCCCTGTGGTGTCCATCTTAGGTCTATTTTTGGTAGTGAGTTGTAAGTCATTCGGAGCACATGTCCCAACCATCGCCAGCGTCTTTCCTCAATAATTGTTGTCAGTGGCTTCATCTGCATTTCTGCCAATAAGATGTTATTTCTTACGGTGTTTGGACAAAATATTTTTCTAATTCTTCGTAAACATTTAGCCTGGAAAGAATTCAACTTGTTTTCTATTGTTTTTGTGATTTTCTAGCATTCACTTCCATAGAGCATTACACTTAGAACATTACTCTTAAATATCCTGATTTTCGTATTTATGCTTAATTTTTTTAGATTTCCATATAGTCTGCAGCACTGCAAAAGCCTGGTTTGCTCTAGTAAGTCTGCTATTGATGTCCTCTATGCTGTCTCCATTTTCTACTACTCTGCTGCCAAGGTATACAAATTCGTTGACCTCCCCCACCAACTTGCTATCTACTCTGAGTACATTTCTGTTGTTCACATTTTGCTTCATTAACTTTGTCTTTCCTACGTTGATCTTTAGTCCTATGTTGTTTGCATTCTGAGTTAGCTTGTTTATTTTATCTTGCATATCTTTGTGGCTGCTTGATAGTAGACAAATGTCGTCCGCAAAGTCAAGGACCTCCAGCACTGTGTCAAGGGTCCATTGTAATCCTCTGCGTTTGTCTGATGTTGCCTCCTTCGTTAACTAGTCTACTGCCAAGATAAATAATGTTGGTGATAGTACACATCCCTGCTTCACTTCTGTTTGTACCCTAAAGCTGCTGGAGGTATGTTCTCCACAGATAACGTTGCACTGAAAACCCTCATATAGGGCTTTGATTACCTTCACTATTTTATGGTAGAGGCCATGCATGTCTGTTGACACTGTCAAAGACTTTCTCAAAATCTATAAACAATGCATATGTTGTGCTATGCCACTCATTTGCCTGTTCTAATATTTGTCTAAGTACAAATGTGTGGTCTATGCATGATCTTCCTTTCCTAAATCCTGCCTGCTCTTTCCGAAGTTTTCCATCAAGTGCTGGTACAATTCTGTTGATGATATTCTGCAAAATACTTTACTCGTGAGTGGCAGTAGGTAATGCCTCTCCAGTTCCCGCAATCTCTGAGGTCATCCTTCTTTGGTAGTTTTACTATAAGGCCAGTTTTCCACTCCTCTGGAGCTTTTTCTAGATCCCAAATGTGTTGTAGTATCCAGCAGGGTTGTTTTGGTGTTTCTGTTTCTTCTACTTTCAACATCTCAGCAGTCACTTCATCTTCACCTGGTGCCCTGTCTGATTTTAGCTTCTTTATCGCCTCCTTTACTTCACTTATTGTTATTGGTCCTGTATTGATGTTTACTTCCGTTTTTGCTTCAGGTATGTCTATTGTTTGTGCTGCTTGTGTTCTGTTTAGTAGGGTGTTAAAGTATTCCCTCCATCTTTCAATTTTTTCTCTTTCTCCACTGACCAGTTGTCCATTTTGTGTCCTTACTGCACTTTCACATCTTGTGTTGAAGTTATCTGTCATCTGCTTTGTGATTTTATATATGGTTTTCATGTCATTTGTATATGCTGCTTTCTCTGCTGTTTCTGCTAAGTTGTCTTAGTATTGACGTTTATCTTGACGGCATGATTCCTTCACTTCTTTGTCTTTTTGTGCATAATTACTTAAAACTTGTTCTTTTAGCCTTTGTGATTTTGTGTTCAGTAATTTTTTCTTGATTTCCTTTCTTTTGTCTATCTTTTCCCATGTGGTCTTGCTTATCCATTCCTCTTTTTTTCCGTTTCCGATATCCCAGCACCTCTTTTGCTGTTTCCTGTAGTGTTTTATTGAACTCTAGTATGGACATTTCTGCTTCGTCTTGCAGGACACTGAAGCGGTTCTTAAGTACTATTGAGAATTCTTGTTTGTTGTATCAAAACGTATCTTTCTGTGTTCTCCGATTTTGGCTTTCCTTAATTTTAGTTTTATTTGTGCTACCAGAAGGTTGTGATCACTTCCTACATCTGCTCCTTTCCTTGCTCGGACATCTTGTAGTGACCGTTTCCACTTGTTGTTTATCAGTATGTGATCGATTTGGTTTTCTGTGGTTTTATCTGGGGACCTCCAAGTCACTTTATGGATGTTTTTGTGTTGGAAAATTATCCCTCCGATGGTCATCATGTTTTCTTCAGAGAAACTGCACAGTCTTTCTCCACTCACATAGCATTCACGTGAATTTATATTTTATCTTCTCTCTCTATTTCTTCGTCCCGTATGTTTCTGTATGATTAAGGCTCACACCGAAACATCACAACTGTCTACTCGTTAATTAATAAAGCTGTTCCTACTTTTTTCCTAGTTTATACATTTTGTTATCACAGCTTTACTGCGGTGACTTCGTGTATAATTATATACATAGTTTTACATACTTATACACTAATTATTCGTATTTACTTTTACTGTTCTTATTAAAGCGAAGAAAGTAGATTCTTGTGAGTATCAGGATAGAATCACATGAGAGCAGTCGAGAATATCATAGAAGAAAACAAAATCTTACACATGAGAGAAACAAAGTGTGAAAGTAGATGGAGGTGTGTAGTTCAGTTTTATAAAAGATAAAAAGTGGACGGAAGCAGGAATGGAAGAAAGCAAGATGAGCACATACAACTCAAGGATCACATACAAAAAATACAAAAAACGACGAAACAGATTTTTTTAAAATCACACACTAACAAAGATGAAAAATATAGACTTATCTTTTTGGGTATCTTCCTAATATGAAATTTGAGCACAAAATGTATAAACGCATTTTGCCAAAATATTGGACTGCTGTATGTTCTTCATTTGTATGTGCTCATCTTTCTTTCTGCCACTCTTGTTTCTGTCCATTTTTCTCACTCTTTCTGTCTTTTTGTTCAACTGAACCATACCCTTCCATCTACTTCCATTACTATAACCAGTTTTACTGTAGTCGTCATTTCCTGTTATTTCCTGTTTGTTGATGTTCTAGTTCTATATCCTGGTACTGCGAGCAAGGTGTTATTTTGCTGTGCAAAAATGTAACACAGATGATATATCTATTTATATCTCAGTGTTTTACATTTCTTTTGATTTACATTTATATGAGTATCTGTATTTTAAATGGGGAGTTTGTCAGTGGTTGTAATTTTAATACGTTCTATATTTTCTAGTATGTTTTCTAATGTATGTTCTAATATATTTTCTAATGTTTTTTCTATTTTCTTGTATATTTTCTTATATGTTTTCTAATATATTTTCCACTCTATTTTCTAGTATGTTTTCTGAAATGGTGGTCTGAGATCAGTCGTTAGTACCTTGCTTGTACTTAATACACTGGATATGGCAGGGATTAGTGGTTAGTACCTTGCTTGTACTTAATACACTGGATATGGCAGGGATTAGTGGTTAGTACCTTGCTTGTACTTAATACATTGGATATGGCAGGGATTGGAATTTTAATTTATTATATTCTATTATTTTCTCTCTCCCTCACGCCCTGTCTCTGGCTACCTAATGACCAGTGGGTGTTGGTTTTATCTTCAAGTTCTGCAGTGCGATAAAACCTTACATTGAAACGTATTCTCCTGAGGCCGTCTTTTAATTTAGACACCTCCTACAAATAATACTTCTCCTCTAATTCCCTATCTCACATCTCCCGTCAACCCAGGTTCAATTTGTCCCTAACCACTATCATTCTCATTCTCTAATAAGAAAGGCAACTCCAGTAAGCAGTTTACACACAAATCAAATTTTCTTTAACATGTGCTGAATCTTAACACGACGAAATCAAATTAAAAAGTCAAGTAGCTACATCAA
This sequence comes from Achatina immaculata, assembly GCA_009760885.1. Taxonomy (NCBI): domain Eukaryota; kingdom Metazoa; phylum Mollusca; class Gastropoda; order Stylommatophora; family Achatinidae; genus Lissachatina; species Lissachatina immaculata. Next base: position 51,745,476 of record CM019695.1, read on the forward strand.
GCATGCCAAAGTATAGTCTCACATAATATATACTCGTCTATTTTGTGCTACTGTACATATTCTCTCGACTTTGTGTCTTCTTTAGTTTGCCTGCACTAACAGTGTTTTAGCCTCGCTAAGCAGCAAATTACATGCACACCAAAAGATAAATGTAACTCAATAGTTCCGCAGCAACAAAAATATAAACCACAACACATACAAACACTGCAACATCTACTCACGTGAGTCAATGGGTCAATGAGACCATCGCTCTTTTCACAAAACACCATGCTCACAACAAATCGCGTGTTACTTAGATATGTGCTTCACTTCATTAAGACTTCAACGCTCTTCCAAGAGCGGAAGCAATCTATTATCCGAGAGCTCTATCGTCATCAACGCTGGACCGTCGCCCATTCAATCCAGCGTTCGACCTAAAGCTAAAGATTCTTACAACCAACCTGCCTATAAAACCTTCCATACCCAAAACGAGGCTTTAACTTGGCCTTTAAACACTAAACATCTCCATTCCTAGAACAAAGGTCACTTAGTTACTTGCGTGATGTGATCAAGAGCCTTGGCCTAGAACAACAAGTTTACTCATCACTGAAATATGCATACGTGAGGAAATACCATTCGTTCCTTACAGCTGTGAAGATGTTGAAACACATCATCGTGTCGAAATAGGAGTCGGTTATAGCAGCTTTTCTTCCTTTTTTTTCAGTCCCTGAATGAAAATAAAAAGTAGGGGACGTGATGTACTTCTTTAGTAGACTCCACCGCTTGGGGACTTTGGCGATCCCTGCCCCGTTAGCCAGGATGCGCCTGTTTCTGGGTGTACGAATGGAGAGGTGACATAGGGTCTTGACTGGCTATGATCCCCCAGCCTTGAAGCTATCATGTCAACTATGGGTAGCTTATCGTCAAATTTGACAGCATTTTCTGTTCTGTTCCACAATCTTGGATGGTTGCTCCATATCAAACATGAAAAGACTTTACTCACTCTAAAAACGAGCAGTGAAGCTTATAGATGACAAACATGCAGCACATATTACAAATAAGGACAAACATCTTGATATTCTACTTCTCAAGAAGAGATTTCTTTTCAACAAGGCCAAGTTAATTCATAACATTCTACCCTATTTGTGGTCATTGCTCAAATCCAACCCAAAACACAGTCAACGCTTAAGTAATTGTATTCTCTCAAAACCAAAGCTTGATATTTTAAAAAAAAAGCTTATCTTACTCAGCTGCCAACCTTTGGAATACACTACCAACTCATGTAAAACTCATAAGTAATATATATTATTATAACTTCACACTTTGTCAATATCTGTTTGAGATGGACTATATCTCTCCCTAATATGTATTTGTGCTTGTGCATAACTTATATTTACATATGAATAGGTGTAGGCATTTACATTTGTGGGCTTATATATGTATATACATGTATATCGGTATGTATGTAAGTGTGTACATATGTACGTGTTTGTACATACATGTGTGTCTGCACATGTCTTTATGTGTAAATACATACACATGTGTGTATGTACAACGTCTATGTCTATACATATGAATGTATGTATGTAAATGTACATGTGTGGATGTTTTTGTATATTTGTGTTATGTGTGTGAATAAATACATCGGTATGTATTACGAAAAGTATAGGTATATGTACTATCAAAGTCTAAATTAGTTTAATCTAAAGTATGACTTGATTGTTGTATCTATTATATCGCTGCTCCAAACATATGTTAGTTATAATTAATATGAGAATGTAATAAAGTTTATTTCATGTAGTTACATAAAGCATATGGAGTGTACGGAAAGAAAAGTTTTTTTTTATTTGCTTATTCATTTTTTGCATGTTCAATAACAAAAGCTGAATATCTGTGACTGAGTGAAAGCTGTATGACGAGGGGCAGAATGGTAGACCGGCTTGCGCGCCCAATTCTTAGCTCTTCGAAAATGAAGTTCGTTCGTTCGTTCGTTCTGCATCTCACACGAGTAGGTTCTGGAACATGACTGGAACTAGCATTTTGAACATGAGATAACTTTACAGCATTTAGTATTTACAATTGTGTTTAGCTTTATCTCTCCTTCCTCACTCCTTCCAAATATAAAACTGTGTCGCAGCCATCATATTGCCCTACAGCGGTCTAATAATGATTAAGTCCTGCGCTCCTAATTGTGTTTTTTCCAAGACCAACTGTGACATCTCATCGAATCTCCAACCCAGTCGTAACTTCCACAGACATCGTTTCCTGAAACTAATTGACCTAGAATCTGCTCTCAAGTAAACTCCCGCCCACACAATGGCGTCACTACAACTATATAAAGTACTCACTATATCAAGCATGACAAATCTATAGCTATTACAGGACTTTGAATAACTGATTAAAGAACTTCGTTCAATGTTTTGTGAATAGTGGATTCTTCTTCTTCTTCTTTTTCTTCTTCGTCTTCTTCTCAGTTTGCTTATACCATTAGCGTAGCAGAGAATTTCAGAGATAGGTCCAGAGGAGGGTGTGAAACTGTCATGTTATGTTTCCTCTCGGTTGTGAGCAAGATGGCCTGCTGCTGATGCATCCATTTGCAGATCATCAACGATGTCTTGCAGCCATCTTCGCCTTGGTCTTCCTCTCTTTCTTTCCCATTACGTACCCTTCCAAGACGATCTTCTCTAAATTATCATGTGTCCAAAATATTTAAGTTTTCTCTCTTTAATCCTCTTTACTAGCCAGCCTTCTTTAATATTAAGTTCTTGTAGTATGGATATATTTGTTCTTTTTTGTGTCCATGATAATTGAAGAACTCTTCTGTAGCATTTACATTCAAAGGCATTTATGTGTTTCTCAGTTGTTTTGTTAAGTGTCCAGGTCTCACAGGCATATGTTGCGATGGGAAAGATGCATGCCCTTAAAAATCTTATTTTTGTAGTTCTGTCTGTTCCTCTCCACAGATTGTTTAGTTGTTTTACTTTCTAAAGAGCAATAGATGTCCTCCTTTTAATTTCCCTCATTGTATCTCCATTATTAGTTAGCAGTGATCAAAGATATTCAAAACTCTCCACTTCTTCAGTTTTTCCTCATTGATACATATTTCAGCTGCCTTGTTTGTTTTGTCAGTTTTCATAAATTTAGTTTTCTTCGCATTAAGATAGAGGTTCTGTTCTTCGCTGATCTTACAGACTGACATAATTAGTTTTTCTCCAATTTTTATGGCATCGTAATATTCTTTGTCTACATCTTCTCTAACATTCCTCATTATATTTTCAGTATACAAGTTAAATAAGTAGGGTGACAATATGCACCCCTGACGGATCCCTTGTTTTATGTCAAACCAAGTTGTTGTTTCACCATTTATTCTTACTGCTGCTTGTTGGTCTAGATACAACAGTGATGTTAATTGTATCAAATGTGTTGGAAATTCCATTTTTTCATTATTTCCCAAAGTTTCTGGTGTTGTACACAATAAAATGCCTTTGAGTAATCTATAAAGGCTAAATACAGATTCACATTAAACTTTCTGCATTTCTCTAGTATTAATCTTATACTGAATATATGATTCTTGATCCTCCTCCTTGCCTGAAACCAGCTTGGACCATATTGACTTCCTCTTCTATTGTCTATCTATTATGATTTTTAACAGAATTTTTCTGGCATGACTAATCAGGACACCAGTTCTGTAGTTTGTGCATAATTTCAGGTTACCCTTTTTTGGCAGTGATATGAATACAGTTCTTTTCCATTCTTTTGGCTAAACACCTGAATACCATATCTTTTTACATAGTGCATGATAGATAGTTGCATATTCCTTTCCTCCTGCTTTAATAAGCTGTTATCTCATCACATCCTGGTGATTTTTACCATTTTTCAGATTCTCTATTGCCCATAAAACTTCTTTTGTCGGTCCGGGTTCTTTCTCCTCCAATAATAATTCACACTGTAGATTTCTGCTTTCACAGTCTGTTGTTTCATATATTCCTCTGCAATATTCATTCCATTTTTCTAGAATTTCCTCTGTCTCTGTCAGGGTATTCCCCATCTTGTCACAAATTACTTTCAGCTTAGGTGTGACATTTCTTGTCAATGTCTTCTTTCACAACGATCTTGTATGTATAGTTTTTTGTCTTTTCTTATGTTTCATCGTACTTCTTTTGTTAAAGATTTATATTTCTCTTTGTTGTTGCTTGTCACTTTCCATTGCGTCTTCATTTATGTACGTTGTTTTATCAGTTCTAGGGTGCCTGCTGTAATCCATCCATTCTTTTGTGTTTTCTTTACTGGAACCATGTCTTTAGCTCTTGTTATTAAGATATCTCTCTAGCCTGTGTAACTAAATCATCTGGTGTCATCTCCTCCTGTACAGCCATCAGGATTTCGAAACGGTTCTTCATATCTATACCATATTGTTCTGGTATTTTTGTAATATCAAAGCGGAGTGGTCTTGATCCTGCAACTATCTTTTTTATCTTTATTTTTATTTTCATGTCTGCTATTAATAACTCATGGTCCGTGTCACAATCAGCACCTGGTAAAGTTTTTGCTGATGTTATACTTCATCTACACCTTCTTTGCACTAAAATGTAATCTGTTTAATTCTTGGTTTTCCCATCAGGTGATGTCCATGTGTAAAGTCTTCTTGGATGTTGTTTAAAAAGTGTGTTAGCAATCATTAGCTCATTTTCCATGCAAAAAGTCGTTAAATTGTCACTTGCCTCATTTCTATATCCTATGCTAAATTTCCCTACAACATGTCCTTCATCTTCTGTTCTTTCTGTACCAATCCTTGCATTAAAATCCCCCATTATTAATAAAATATCATTTTTCTGTACCTTGTCTATCGTCATTTGCAGTGTGTTATAAAAGTCTTCTATTTCCTCTTTTCTGTTGCTGATGTAGGTGCATATATCTGGATGATTGTTACATTTCTAGAAGTGCCCTTAAGTCTGATTGTGAGGATTCTATCACTTACTGGATTGTAACTTAGTAATGCTTGTGATGTTGATTTGTCCAAGTAAAAAGGCACTCCATTATCTCCTACTACTTCCCCACCAGAGTATATAAAGATATTATCATTCTCGCTCTTAAAGTGTCCTGATCCTTTCCATCGATGTTCGCAGATTCCCAAAATATGTATCCCCGTTCTTTTCATCTCGTCACTTATTATTTGATACTTCCCCTCATACATACTTCTTACATTCCATGTTCATACTCTTATTTTTCTTTTTAGTTTGATACAGAGGTTTTCCTTAGTAACACCGTCAGGATTTTGTCCGTTATCACAATTACTAGTACTGACCTCTCTGTCTCACACTCTTCCCCAGTGTTAAAATTAGATCTATCTGGCCTGGGAGTCTCACCACCAGATCTTTTTCCTATTTGACTTTCCATGATTGCTGTTCGGGTTTCTTGGTATATTTCCAGAAGATAGTTTACCATTGCTTTCCTTCCGGGCAGTGACTGTACTAGTCAGTGATCGTAGCCATTGTCCATACATTTGGATCATCTGCCTACCATCATAGAATGGTGACCATAACCAACATTATCTGTCGGCGGCTCTCCCATTCTATCCACCACCTGCTCTCGTGGCTTTACGTCACCCTGATCCGGGGGGGGGGGCTATACGGGTACTCCACCTTGCCCAAGGGTGTCCAGAAGAATGACGGAAATAAGGAGGCGTCTTACTTCTCCTTTGATAGGGGATACCCCTACCCCGCTAACCAAATATCCATACTACAAGACCTTAATATTGAAGAAGGCTAGTTAGTAAAGAGGATTAAAGAGAGAAAACTTAAATATTTTGGACACATTAAACGTCATGAGAATTTAGAGAAGACCGTCTTGGAAGGGTACTAATGGGAAAAAGAAAGAGAGGAAGACCAAGGCAAAGATGGCTGCAAGACATCGTTGATGATCTGCAAATGGATGCATCAGCAGTAGGCCATCTTGCCCACAACCGAGAGGCCTACAGGAGAGCTGTTAGGGAGGCAAAGTTCCGCAAGGGACATGCAAATGAACGAATGAATATTGAATATCTGATCTCTTGATCCTCTTTCTTGCCTGAAACCAGCTTGGATCATATTGGCGTCTTCTTCAAGATGAACATGAACATGAACAGATAAGTTCTCGAAATATATATTCAGTTATCCGGTAAAATCTCGTATCCTGAATCATTGAAGTCCCGTTATTGCCGGTTAAGAGAGATTCTAGTGTACCTAAGTTGAGTAAACAGTCAGACGGCTGCATAACAACATGACAGAACAGAATAGGTAACGTTAGCATTACAAATTAACGAGCTCTTCAGACATGAGAGAACATAATAGGTAACGTTAGCATTACAAATTAACCAGCTCTTCAGACATGAGAGAACAGAATAGGTAACGTTAGCATTACAAATTAACCAGCTCTTCAGACATGAGAGAACAGAATAGGTAACGTTAGCATTACAAATTAACCAGCTCTTCAGACATGAGAGAACAGAATAGGTAACGTTAGCATTACAAATTAACGAACTCTTCAGACATGAGAGAACAGAATAGGTAACGTTAGCATTACAAATTAACCAGCTCTTCAGACATGATAGAACAGAATAGGGAACGTTAGCATTACAAATTAACCAGATCTTCAGACATGAGAGGACAGAATAGGTAACGTTAGCATTACAAATTAACCAGCTCTTCAGACATGAGAGAACAGAATAGGTAACGTTAGCATTACAAATTAACCAGCTCTTCAGGCATGAGAGAACAGAATAGGTAACGTTAGCATTACAAATTAACGAACTCTTCCGACATGAGAGAACAGAATAGGTAACGTTAGCATTACACATTAACGAACTCTTCCGACATGAGAGAAGGAACAATCGAAAGACTGTGTATTTCAAACTCAGACTCAGTAGCAGGAACAAACGCTCAGTTGCGAAAAGTCAGCGCACTGTCCCTCCCACAGACAGACTGACTGCAGCGCACTGTCCCTCCCACAGACTGACTGACTGCAGCGCACTGTCCCTCCCACAGACTGACTGCAGCACACTGTCCTTCCCACAGACTGACTGCAGCGCACTGTCCTTCCCACAGACAGACTGACTGCAGCGCACTGTCCCTCCCACAGACTGACTGCAGCACACTGTCCCTCCAACAGACTGACTGCAGCGCACTATCCCTCCCAAAGACAGACTGCAGCGCACTGTCCCTCCCACAGACAGACTGCAGCGCACTGTCCCTCCCACAGATAGACTGCAGCGCACTGTCCCTCCCACAGACTGCACCGCACTGTCCCTCCCACAGACAGACTGCAGTGCACTGTCCCTCCCACAGGCAGACTGACTGCAGCCCACTGTCCCTCCCACAGAGTGGTCGTGACGAAAGAGTAGTACAATAAAGTAATAAGACAAGGTTGCATGTCATAGTCGTGACGAAAGTGTAGTACAATAAAGTAATAAGACAAGATTGCATGTCATAGTCGTGACGAAAGTGTAGTACAATAAAGTAATAAGACAAGATTGCATGTCATAGTCGTGACGAAAGTGTAGTACAATAAAGTAATAAGACAAGATTGCATGTCATAGTCGTAAGAGTCTTTACTTTGTAGTGTTATTTACTAAGAGTCTTTACTTTGTAGTGTTATTTACTAAGAGTCTTTACTTTGTAGTGTTATTTACTATGAGTCTTTACTTTGTAGTGTTATTTACTAAGAGTCTTTACTTTGTAGTGTTATTTACTAAGAGTCTTTACTTTATAGTGTTATTTACTAAGAGTCTTTACTTCGTAGTATTATTTACTAAGAGCCTTTACTTTGTAGTGTTATTTACTAAGAGTCTTTACTTTGTAGTGTTATTTACTAAGAGTCTTTACTTTGTAGTGTTATTTACTAAGAGTCTTTACTTTGTAGTGTTATTTACTAAAAGCCTTTACTTAGTAGTGTTATTTACTAAGAGTCTTTAACTTGTAGTGTTATTTACTAAGAGTCTTTACTTTGTAGTGTTATTTATTAAGAGTCTTTACTCTGTAGTGTTATTTACTAAGAGTCTTTACTTTGTAGTGTGATTTACTAAGAGTCTTTACTTTGTACTGTTATTTACTAAAAGCCTTTACTTAGTAGTGTTATTTACTAAGAGCCTTTACTTAGTAGTGTTATTTACTAAAAGCCTTCACCTTGTAGTGTTATTTACTAAAAGCCTTTACTTTGTAGTGTTATTTACTAAAAGCCTTTATCTTGTAGTGTTATTTACTAAAAGCCTTTACCTTGTAGTGTTATTTACTAAAAGCCTTTACCTTGTATTGTTATTTACTAAGAGCCTTTACTTTGTAGTGTTATTTACTAAAAGCCTTTACTTTGTAGTGTTATTTACTAAAAGCCTTTACCTTGTAGTGTTATTTACTAAAAGCCTTTACTTAGTAGTGTTATTTATGAAAAGCCTTTACTCTTTAGTGTTATTTATTAAAAGCCTTTACTTTGTAGTGTTATTTATTAAAAGCCTTTACTTTGTAGTGTTATTTACTAAGAGTCTTTACTTTGTAGTGTTATTAACTAAGACCCATAAACACTATTGCTAGAGATTATCTCCCCTCTGCCTCCAATAACTAAATTGTACCCCTGAGTAATAAATCTCAGTAAAAATATAATGTTCTATTCAGATAATTCTGCCTGGATAAAAATCTACCAGGGAACCCGTATCACCCAACACGCGTTACAATCCATGATACAGAACAGTTTTCAACAAACAAGAAAAACTTAACTTCTGGGGATAATTAGACACAACAGAATTGTCTACAGTGATAAGATCAGATGTCCATAGGAAAGCAACAAACATATTCTGAATCATCACTTCAAGTAACCGCCACAAGAAAATGTCGCATAACTCATGGCATCTACAATCACTACACCATGGCTTACTATAAACGAACCTCTAACCGGTGAGGTGAAGACTATAGCAGAAGTAACAAATTAAACTACAGTTAACAATACATCGTGAAGTTTAAAAAAATGAACAACAAAGGCCTCATGAATAACGTGTGCAATATTCATTAATATGGCTGGAACTTATTACATTTCTACGAATACTTTTCAAACAAACTGGACATCACTTTCAACAGTTTGTTTCTTTGATCATGTCCGCTCTTTCTTTTTGCTGTAATGTCTGTTTATAGAGTTGTCTATAACCTGATTTGTAGACCTTCCTCTACGTGCAGGTACTTGCTCTGGAGTCATCCCAACTTATGCCTGAGTCATAATTTAACTGTACTTTGTTGACTAGTGTTATGCAGTCTGTGTGATTCAGCCCACTGGTCTAATGGTAAATCTCTAAGGATCTTGAAGAGTGCAGTTTGTTGTATCTTTCTCCCAGTTCTGTATTTAAATGTGTGATATCCGGTGACCACACTGTATGTGTTTTCAGTGTTACACGTATATGCTGTTCTGGGAGAATTAGCTTCTTCCTGAGAGATGGATTGTCCCTCGTTCCTCGCGTATAGAACCAGACGATGTAATCCACCATACGCTCTGTCCCAGTTATCTTTAGAATCATCCTCTGCGGTTACGAAATAAAACAAGTTGTCTGAAGAGAGTTACACATTCGCTTCCAAACCTTGGCTAGCTGGTGGAAACAGGAAACGTGTGTTTCTGTATCGATGAGGAAGCTGTGCTGCACGTTCTTTACAGTCCATCTGTACTTTATACAGAGCTTTAACATACACCTGATGAGTTCTATTGTCAGCCAGGTGACTGGTGTTAACTGCACATGACTGTTAAGAACGGGGCCCTATTATTGTCTAGTTTAGAGACGCGCGCATGTTTTTTATACTGGACATTGCCATCAACTTTCAACTGATTTAGTGAACTGCTTCTGTTGGTATGTTTGTGCTGTTTAGACGTAGTCTTTGTAAAATATCTAGACACTTTTAAAGAATTGTTGGCGCAGCAGACAGAGCTCTGTAGAATCTTCGTCATATTTGCTGCATGGTGACAATAAATTATCCACTGGAAACCATGGATGTTTTCCATTTAAAAAAAATGATGAGGCAGCATATGTAAACGAACTGCACCAACCTCACACTAGAGCCATGTCATGGGCGTGTTTGGACACAACTAATCTGAATCTTTTGGCTGCAACATACTTCTCGAGAACTGCTCCCCGCTGTCAAGAATACTTCGCTGGCCAACTTTCACACAGTGCTGAATTCTTTTTTGTCGTCTCAAAATCTAACACCAGAAAATATGAACAAGTTGTAACTCTTGGATTCTTCCAGCCTCCTCTCATTAAAGTCACATCATACAGCTCATAACACATTTTTTTTCATAAACTTTGTTACATGGAATCAAAGAAAAAGACGGCAAAACCAAATGTTTATTCTGACAGCTTCCGTCTACCCAAACAACAATTGTTTGATTTATCTATTCGACGCTTATCGTAGCATTTAGTAAGTCGACTCCAGAAGTCGGACGTTTGTAATCATTTCCTCTATTATTACTAACATTCGATTTCTGGAGTCGATAGATATGTGGTCCCAAATGGTGGTTCCGCAGGCCCTCGGCGGAATCCGTGGAACTGTCCGGGGTGGGGTTCGTGACAAAAATTCACGGTCCTTTTTTTTTTGTTACAACAAGTAGGAATGTTAACTGATGTCTATTTTTTTCTTAACTACTTTATTGTCATTCTGAAATTTCACCACGTTTGTGCCGTGTTTTTTAGTGTAGCGTTTGCCCATTAAAGGTTACCCACATTTTCTGATACAAATTCTTTTGCGTTTAAAGCATATAGCTACCAGACAGATGTCAAACTTTAGCATATAGCTACCAGACAGATGTCAAACTTTAGCATATAGCTACCAGACAGATGTCAAACTTTAGCATATAGCTACCAGACAGATGTCAAACTTTAGCATATAGCTACCAGACAGATGTCAAACTTTAGCATATAGCTACCAGACAGATGTCAAACGTTAGCATATAGCTACCAGACAGATGTCAAACTTTATGTGGGGTCCGTAGCTTGGATATTGAAACAGCAGGAGGTCCGCGGACTTTTGTTAGTTGGAAACAAATCGAAATTAGAGATAAGGGGAAACAGCAGATCGTCCGATATTACTTTGTGCCGTAATAATTTACTCTATTTTTCGCATTAAGAAATGTGTAAAGAATACTAAACGCTGCGCACACACAGAAAAGATGCAGTATAAGGGTGTTTTTTAGAGTGTACACCGCTCACATTACGAGATACAAACTGCGTGTAGAATTTCAAGCACATGACCGATTCCAGCGTGTGAAAATAAATCACATCATCATCATCATCATCAGGTGCCGTGCCGACTGGCGTTGGCTATTATGCTTCTCCAGAGTACACGATCCTTCATGCAGGCCATCAGCTCAGTTGGTGATCTCCTCTCACATCATCTCGTCAGACTGTCCAGTATCATTTCTCATGGTCTTCCTCTTGATCTTCTTCCTTCTATTTTTCCTGTTGTTATAATATTTTCAATGCCCCCTCTTCTCATTACATGTCCTATGAAAGTACATTGTCTCTCTCTCATCTTTTTTACAAGTTTTTTTTGGTCTCTCCAGCTCTTCTCATACATTCTTCATTAGTTAGTTTTGCTGTCCAGGGGATTCGCAACATTATTCTAATAAACCACATTTCTGCTGCTTCCAATGATTTTTGTGCAGACTTGCCTATTGTCCATGATTCACTTCCATACACCAAGATAACAAGATAAGTCACGTTGAACTAAAAATAGCTACTGTGATTTCCCAGATATTACACGAGAATAAATGTCCACAGCAGCGATCAAGAAAACTTGAAACGAGTTTACACGTCTTTAGCACTAGAGGGACAAAATGACAGATAAAAGGGGATAGCGACTGCAGTAAAATTGGTTCTAGTAATAAAAGTAAATAGAGGTGTATGGTACAGTTTTACACGGCGGCAGAGGGAATGAGGAAAAAACAAATAGCAGAAAGTATAAGAGTAAGATGAGAATGATTAACTGAAAAACAAACAACATCCAATATTTCGGCATGAGCCTTTCTCAAGGATTACATACACAAACACAACACAACATATAACTAAAGGAAAATGAAAGTGAAAAACTTAGCTCTGTGGCATCCTCCTAGACAGAAAACACTCGAATGCGTCTTAGAGGCGATGAAAATTTTCCACAAAGGAAAGCGGATATAACCAATCAATATCAGAGGCGGGGAAAGGGAGAGTTCGGGGGAGGGGGGAGAGGCGCAGGGACGAGATCAGGAGGGGCAATAAACACCTGTAGGACGCGATAGAAGCAGATGGTGGTGGTGAAGAGGAGGGAAGCTGGAAGATAACGTGAAACTGAAGAATGAAGAAACGAGACCAGGAAGGGGCATAAACACCTGTAGGTCGCTAAGGAAGCAGATGGTGGTGGGGAGTGGGGGAGGGAAGCTGGGAGATAACGTGAAGCTGAAGAATGAAGAACTAAGAAGAAAGTAAAGTATGAATCGCAGAAAATAAGTGGAAATCTAAAGAAGTTAAAGGAAACTGTAAACATTATTAATTCCAGCTGGGTAGAGACAGCCAGCCTGGAAAATAAGGCGCTGTTCTAGGACTCTCCGAGATTGTACATAAGAAGAACAGGAGCGGACCGCACTAACACAAGTGTCCTGTTTTCCCATGTGGTCTCTTTGGCAAAAGTGCTTTGCTACAGGGGTCCACGTCCTCTTAGAAAAGTCGTTAAGATGTTGACGAAAACGATCTCCTAAGCGTAAACCTGTCTCCCCTATATTACTTCATATCACAACGTTTGCACATAATGACATAAATAACATTGCGTGAAGTGCAGGTGAAACCCTCCTGAACTGATAACGTGGACTTAGGGAATGAAACCTGGTTAGCCTCTACAACAAACGGGCAAGTGTTACATCTACGACGTCAGCAACGTCTGGTACCATAAAAAGTGTCATCTGTCTTAAGGCGATTACGAACTAAAAGGTCCTTGAGGTTTTTGTCCTGTCCATAGGCCACCAATGGGGTTTCCCCAAAGTGTTCACGTGTATCAGGCTCGGTCTGGAGGAGATGGAGAAGGCGAAACAGTATGTTTTTAACTGCCAAGCTATGAGGGTGGTGCGTGAAGTGCGGTTTAGGGGTAAGGGCTTGTTGCCGCGATATGTGGCTGACGCGGTTCCAAGATGACGAGAGAACATGTTCTGGATAGCCGCGCTGACGGAAGAAATCTAGCATTATGTGAGCTTGATCATGGAAACCAACATCCTAAGTACGCAAACGTCGCAACCTAAGAAGCTGGGAAAAAAAAGAATAGAGTCGTTACACGATCCTAGATGGGAGGAAGAGTACAAGAGATAGCTGTGAGAGTCTGTAGGTTTATAGTGGATAGAAGTAGTAAGCCCGGTAGGGCCGATAGTGACGACAACGTCGAGAAAGTTAGCGGAGGTAGTAGAGACATGGGAGGTGAACGAAATGACAGGATTGTACTCCTTAACAAAACTGATAAAGTTGTTAAGGTCTTCCTCTGGCATTGATGTGACCCCAATGCCATCGTCCTTGTAGCGTCTATAGAAGGCTGGAAAAGGGCCTCTACAGGCTCTCAGAACCTTGTGTTCGAAGTGGCCCGTGAACAGGCATGCGTAGCTGGGCCCACTTTGGTACCCATAGCCACACCACTAATCTGGTCGAAGTAAAGGCCATTAAATTCAAACGAATTGAGCTGGAGGACATGTCGTGTAAGGCGCAGAATAGTAGACGTAGGAATAGAGGGATGACGTCTTTTGTTCAGAAAGAACTTAACGGCCTGAAGTCCCTGATCATGCGGGATGGATGTGTATAAGGACACTACATCAAGGGTGAAGATACGGTAGGTGTGACCAGGCAGGAGTGTAAAGGTCTCAAAAGCAATGACAGCATGATTCGTGTCCTTAAGATAAGTGGGTAGACTAGTGACAAGAGGTTGAAAGATACTGTCAAGAAAGTCAGAGATTTGTTCTGTAGGGCAGAACAAGCTGAAATTATGGACAGAATTATAAGAACACGTCTTTAACAAGAACTTACGAAAACATGTAAACGCGTCTTTAGCAGGGACTTGAGAAAACGAGTAAAAGCGTCTTTAGCAGGGACTTAAGAAAACAAGTAAACTCGTCTTTAGCAGGGACTTAAGAAAACGAGTAAACGCGTCTTTAGCAGGGACTTAAGAAAACAAGTAAACTCGTCTTTAGCAGGGACTTAAGAAAACGAGTAAACGCGTCTTTAGCAGGGATTTAAGAAAACAAGTAAACTCGTCTTTAGCAGGGACTTAAGAAAACAAGTAAACTCGTCTTTAGCAGGGACTTAAGAAAACGAGTACACGCGTCTTTAGCAGGGACTTAAGAAAACAGAAGAATGAAAAAGTTCTTACTTCGAAACATAGAAACAACAGAAACTGAGAGTCAGTAAATAGCAAACTCTTTATACACAAATGTAATATAAAGTAAAAACACGAACATTCAATCAAAAATGTAAAAAAAAAAACTGAAGGCTATGAAATGTGAATATACAAAAGAATATGGCGAATTTCATGGACAGAAAATAAAGCAAAGAGTACTGAATCAACTGAAACTGAAATGAAAAAAGTAATGCAATTATGAGAACCTAACAGTTAAAATGGTTTGGTCAAATCGAGAAGCACAGCATATAGAAGCCTTACTTGATGAAAAGTTGAAGAAAAAAGAGCAAGGAGTCGATAACGACAGAGATGGATGGACCAAGAGATGGACTAGGTTCGGGGTGGAGTGGTGTACTGTAAAACAAGGAAAAGAGCAAGCTCTGGATCTGTCACAGTCAGTCTTTCATGGGGTGCCGGCACATGATGGTATTAATATTTCACTACATATCCTGGAATGCGCTTTCATCACAGTGCCAGACACAATGTATTCAGTCTCTGGCAAATTGCCATGTCTGGAGGTGAAGTATCCTGTCTCTGCTCTGCCACACAGATAATTAACTAGCGCTTCTACCGAGAGCTGATGAAAACTTACAAAGGTTTCAGAGCAGCCAAAGAAGTGAGCCTTTGTCAACTCTGATCTGAGCTTGGACTGCCGTCTCTGCAGAATCATTAACTTCGCTAATCTGTTTCAAATAAAAGAACATAGTTTTTTAAAAAAGCAAAACAACAGAAAATGCATTTTGGGTGAAAAGAACATTTAATAAATAAAAGTTCACAACACAAAAAGGAATGGAAAACTTAATCATGTCAGTCCGTAAGAATAGTGACGAGCAAATCCTCTATCTTAATGCGAAGAAAACTAAATTGATGACAACTAACAAAACAAATAAAGCAGCTGAAATATGTATCAATGAGGAAAAATTGGAAGAAGTGGACAGTTTTGAATATCTTGGATCACTACTACTAATAATGGAGATACAACGAGGGAAGTTAAAAGAAGGACATCTTCAGAAAGTAAAACAAATAAAGAATCTGTGGAGAGGAACAGACAAAGCTACAAAAATAAGATTTTTAAGGGCATGCATCTTTCCCATCGCAACATATGCCTGTGAGACCTGGACACTTAACAAAACAGCTGAGAAACACATATATGCCTTTCAATGTAAATGCTACAGAAGAGTTCTTCAAATAATATGTACACAGAAAAGAACAAATATATTCATACTACAAGAACTTAATATTGAAGAAGGTTGACTAGTAAAGAGGATTAAAGAGCTTAAATATTTTAGACACATTAAACATCATGATAATTTAGAGAAGACTGTCTTGGAAGGGTACATAATAGGAAAAAGAAAGAGAGGAAGACCAAGGCGAAGATGGCTGAAGACATCGTTGATAATTTACAAATGGATGCATCAGCAGCAGGGCATATTGCTTACAACCGAGAGGGCTACAGGAGAGCTGTTAGGGAGGCAAAGTTCCGCAAAGGACATGCAAATGACTGACTGAATAAAAGTGAGAAGAAAAGTTTCACTATAAACCTATAGGCGACTGGTTGGCGCTGAATACAAAGAGTGACGAATGCAAATACAGTGGTACCTCGGGTCACGAACTTAATTCGTTCTTTGACTCCGTTCGCGAACCGAAACAATTTTTTTCTCATTGAAATTAATGCAAATCCAATGAATCCATTTGCCCGCTCCAGCAACATATTGTTTTTTACTCTTTTTCTATAGACCATGAATTCCAGTTCGTCCAGGAAATTTCTCGAACCAGCCTCTACTTGCTTTAAATTCTTCACTTGTATTCGGCGTTTTCGCCACTAAATCTCCGTGAAAAAGTAAAGCCTTCTCGCAAATTACGGCCTCGCTGACTCTATCTCCAGCCAAGCTGTTTTTCATTAATCCAGACTAAGAATAATTTGTCTACTTCTTCTAACACTTGAGACCTTTGCTTCGTTAACATAGTCACTCCTTCAGCCACATCAGCCATCTTTAGTGCATTTTTTTGTTTTTTAAGATCGTACAGGTAGTAGATTTAGCCATGTCGTACTGCTTGGCCAGATAAGAAACACAAACACCATTCTCATGTTTAGTTATTATTTCCTTCTTCGTTTCTGCTGTAATACGCTTATGCTTCATGACACCGCTGTCACTAACACTTTTCACTTTCTTGGGAGCCACAATGAGGGTTAATTTAATGGAAAAAGCAACCAAAAAAAAAATGTACCAAGAACACCGCAACGACAAACAATGTTCCCAGCACGCAAACCTGAGTACGACTGATGCTGTTCGCGAGCCGAAAACATGGCGCCAAAGCCATGTGTGTGAATTCGTGTGCCGAGACACTGTTCGCGGGTCTAGTCAAAATTTGTTCGGAAATTGTGTTCTTGGGCCGATTTGTGACTAGAGGCGTTCGTGACCCGAGGTACCACTGTAAGTCTGTAGTCTCAAGCTAAATCCTTGCATAACATCTCTCTCTCTCTCTCTGAACCTTAAGTGCCCAGGGCACATGGGGCTTCCGCAAGGGTTTTCCACAAATGCCTGTCCTTCGCCTTTTTTTCTGCTCTTGCCCAGGTGAGCCCTCTATTGCTCAACATCCTTTCTGTTGTTCTTCTCCATGTCTCTTTTGGTCTACCCTTAGTTCTGTTCCCCTGTGGTCTTCATCTTAGTGCTATTTTTGGTAGTGAGTTGTCAGTCATTCGGAGCACATGTCCCAACCATCGCCAGCGTCTTTCCTCAATAATTGTTGTCAGTGGCATCATCTGCATTTCTGCCAATAAGATGTTATTTCTTATGGTATTTGGCCAAAATATTTTTCTAATTCTTCGTAAACATTTAGTCTGGAAAGAATTCAATTTGTTTTCTATGGTTTTGGTGATTTTCCAGCATTCACTTCCATAGAGTAGTACACTTAGAACATTACTCTTAAATATCCTGATTTTCATATTTATGCTTAGTTTATTTGATTTCCATATATTCTGCAGCATTGCAAAAGCCTGGTTTGCTCTAGTAAGTCTGCTGTTGATGTCCTCTGTGCTGTCTCCATTTTCTACTACTCTGCTGCCAAGGTATACATAACAAACAAACAGAATATTGCACATGGTTTAGTGTAGATCAATGCTCGCCGAGTATCAGATAAGAGCTGAGCGCATTTATTACAGAAAAAAGAACTCAGAATTTAGTATTGTTTCGCGTTATACGAGCGGAATATATATATATATAAAGGAGAAGTAAGACGCCTTCTTACCTCCGTCAGTCTACTGGACACCTTTGGGCAAGGTGGAGTACCCATATATCCCCCTTCCCCCCCCCCGGTCAGGGTGACGTGAAGCCGTGGGAGCAGGTGGTGGATGGAATGGGAGAGCAGCCGACAGATAATGTTGGTTATGGTCACCATTCTATGATGGTAGGCAGATGATCTCAATGTAGGGACAATGGCTACGATCAATGACTAGTACAGTCACTGCCCGGAAGGAAAGCAATGGTAAACTATCTTCTGGAAATATACCAATAAACCCAAACAGCAACATGGAAAGTCAAATAGGAAAAAGATCTGGTGGTGAGTCCCCCAGGCCTGATAGATCTAATTTTAACACTGGGGAAGAGTGTGAGACAGAGGTCAGTACTAGAAATTGTGATGACGGACAAAATCCTGACAGTGTTACCAAGCAAAATACCTGCATCAAACTAAAACGAAATATAAGAGTATGAACATGGAATATAAGAAGTATGTATGAGGGGAGGTATCAGATAATAAATGACGAGATGAAAATAACCGGAATACACATTTTGGGAATCTGTGAACATCGATGGAAAGGATCAGGACACTTCAAGAGCGAGAATGATAATATCTATATACTCTGGTGGAGAATTAGGAGGAAATAATGGAGTGGCTTTTTACTTGGACAAATCAACATCAAAATCATTACTAGGTTACAATCCAGTAAGTGATAGAATCCTCATAATCAGACATAACAGCACTCCTAGAAATATAACAATCCTCCAGATATATGCACCTACATCAGCAGCAGAAGAAGAGGAAGTAGAAGACTTTTATAACACACTGCAAATGAAAATAGACAAGGTACAGAAAAATGATATTTTATTAATAATGGGGGATTTTAATGCAGAGATTGGTACAGAAAGAGCAGAAGATGAAGGACATGTTGTAGGGAAATTTAATATAGGACATAGAAATGAGGCAGGAGACAGTCTAATGGCGTTTTGCATGGAAAATGAGCTAATGATCGCTAACATACTTTTTAAACAACATTCAAGAAGACTTTACACATGGACATCACCTGATGGGAAAACCAAGAATCTAACAGATTATATTTTAGTGCAAAGAAGATGGAGACCAAGTATAACATCAGCAAAAACTTTACCAGGTGCTGATTGTGACACGGACCATGAGTTATTAATAGCAGACATGAAGATAAAGATAAAAAAGAAAGTTACGGGATCAAAACCACTCCGCTTTGATCTTACTAAATATCAGAACAATACGGTATAGAAGTTAAGAACCATTTTGAATTCCTGATGGCTGTGCAGGAGGAGATGACACCAGATGAATTGTCTACGCAGGGAAGAGATATCTTAATAACAAGAGCTAAAGACATGGTTCCAGTAAAAAAAAACACAAAAGAATGGATGGATTACAGCACGTACCCTAGAACTGATAAAACAACGTAGAGAAATGAAGACGCAATGGAAAGTGACAAAGAACAACAAAGAGAAATATAAAGCTTTAACAAAAGAGGTACGAAGAAACATAAGAAAAGACAAAAAACAATACATACAAGATTGTTGTGAAAGAATAGAAGGACATCAGAAGTGTGGAAGAGATATTGAAATGTTTAAAGAAATGAAGACATTGACGAGAAATGTCACACTTAAGCTAAATGTAATTTGTGACGAGATGGGGTGTATCTTGACAAAGACAGAGGAAATTCTAGAAAGATGGAAGGAATATTGCAGATGAATGAATGAAACAACCGACTGCGAAAGCAGAAATCATCAGTGTGAATTATTACTGGAGGAGAAAGAACCCGAACCGACAATAGAAGAAGTTTTATGGACAATAAAGAATCTTAAAAATGGTAAATCACCAGGATGTGATGAGATAACAGCTCAACTTATGAAAGCAGGAGGAAAGGAATGTGCAACAATCTATCATCTCTCTCTCTCTCTCTCTCTGAACCTTAGGTGCCCAGGGCACATGGGGCTTCCGCAAGGGTTTTCCACAAATGCCTGTCCTTCGCCTTTTTTTCTGTTCCTACCCATGTGAGCCCTCTATTGCTCAACATCCTTTCTGTTGTTCTTCTCCATGTCTCTTTTGGTCTACCCTTAGTTCTGTTCCCCTGTGGTCTTCATCTTAGTGCTATTTTTGGTAGTGAGTTGTCAGTCATTCGGAGCACATGTCCCAACCATCGCCAGCGTCTTTCCTCAATAATTGTTGTCAGTGGCATCATCTGCATTTCTGCCAATAAGATGTTATTTCTTATGGTATTTGGCCAAAATATTTTTCTAATTCTTCGTAAACATTTAGTCTGGAAAGAATTCAACTTGTTTTCTATGGTTTTGGTGATTTTCCAGCTTTCACTTCTATAGAGTAGTACATTTAGAACATTACTCTTAAATATCCTGATTTTCATATTTATGCTTAGTTTTTTATTTCCATATAGTCTGGAGCACTGCAAAAGCTTGGTTTTCTCTAGTAAGTCTGCTGTTGATGTCCTCTGTGCTGTCTCCATTTTCTACTACTCTACTGCCAAGGTATACAAATTCGTTGACCTCCTCCACTAACTTGTTATCTACTCTGAGTACATTTCTGTTGTTCACATTTAGCTTCATTAACTTTGTCTTTCCTACATTGATCTTTAGTCTTATGTTGTTTGCATTCTGAGTTAGCTTGTTTATTTTATCTTGCATATCTTTGTGACTGCTTGATACTAGACAAATGTCGTCCGCAAAGTCAAGGTCCTCCAGCACTGTGTCAAGGGTCCATTGTAATCCTCTGCGTTTTTTTTTTTGCACAAACTACAGAACTGTTGCCCTGATTAGTCATGCCAGTAAAATTCTATTAAAAATCATACTGGGTAGACTTCGTAAGAAAACAGAAGAAGAAGTCAATATGGTCCAAGCTGGTTTCAGGCAAGGAAGAGGATCAAGAGATCATATATTCAATATAAGATTAAAAATAGAGAAATGCAGAAAGTTTAATGTGAATCTATATTTATCTTTTGTAGATTACTCAAAGGCATTCGATTGTGCACAAAACTTGAAACTTTGGGAAATAATGGGAAAAAATGGGATGGGATTTCCAATAGATTTGATACAATTAACATCACTGCTGTATCTACACCAACAGGCAGCAGTAAGAATAAATGGTGAAACAACAACTTGGTTTGATATAAAAAAGGGGTCCATCAGGGGTGCATATTCTCGCCTTAATTATTTGACTTGTATACTGAAAATATATTTCTGATAACATAACTCTTATCTTATCTTATTATATTGCTGATGACATAACTCTTATCAGTAACAATGTGAATTCCATGAAGAGAAAACACTGGCTAACAAAATAGGACTTGAAATTAACAAGTACAAAACAAAAATAATGAAAATTCCCCTTAATCAAAATGGAAAAATACACATAGAAGGGACAGATATTGAAGAAGTCAATTAATTTGCATACCTTGCCAGCTACATAGACTAGGATGGTGACACCAGAAAGGAAGTTAGAATCAGAATTGCAAAAGCAGCATCGATCTTCAATAATCTTGAGAAAATATGGAATTCAAAAGTTATAAGCACAAAACCCAAGTTACGGCTATTCAATTCAAATGATCCACCCTCATGTATGCATGCGAAAGCTGGAAAACAACTAAAGAAATAGAAAAGAATTTAGACTCTTTTGAAAACAAATGCCTAAGGAAAATATTTGGCATCAAGTGGAACGAATTCAAGAACAACGCAGAGATAAGTCATATGACTGAACAACAACCAGTCTCATGGGTGATCAAG
The DNA here is from genome assembly GCA_009760885.1 of Achatina immaculata. Lineage (NCBI taxonomy): Eukaryota > Metazoa > Mollusca > Gastropoda > Stylommatophora > Achatinidae > Lissachatina > Lissachatina immaculata. The sequence continues at coordinate 51,766,891 of CM019695.1, forward strand.
AAAAGGAGATGGACATATGTTGGTCACTTGATGAGAAGAAACGATCAGAGAATCCCAAACAAGCTATCAAGTGGAACACAACAGGTCAAAGAAAAAGAGGCAGACCGCGTGAAACTCTGAAGAGGACATTATTAAGAGAGGCCAAATTAACAGGCATAAAATCCTTTGATGAGGTTGAAAGACTCGCCGAAGACAGGAAAAATTGGCGAACTACTTTGTGAGCCCTATGTGACGTTTAACGGCACGGGAAGGATATATAAGACTGAAAATATAATGAGGTATATTAGAGAAGATGTAGACAGATAATATTACGATGCCATAACAATTGGAGGTTATGAAATATCAGAGATTACTTATGCTGATGACACAGTATTAGTACCCACAACACAAAAAGGAATGGAAAAACTGTCATCCGTAAGAAAAGCGAAGAGCAAAACCTTTATCTTAATGCGAATAAAACTAAATTGATGACAACTGACAAACATCTTACATCCTTCCCATGCGTTAAACGTCATACAGGCCCTGAATTGTAGTTCGCCAAGGTGTTCTTCGGCGAGTTTTTCCATCTCATCAAGGGATGTTATGCCCACTGAATTGGCTTCTTTCACGTAGTTGACCTCTTTTTTCTTCGGCCTGTTGTGCTCCACTTGATAGTTTGTTTGGGGATTCTCTGATTGTTTCTTCTCATCACATGACCGACATATGTCCATCTTCTTTTTCTGATCACCCATGAGACAGGTTGTTATTCAGCCATTTATCTGATCTCTGTGTTGTTTTTTTTAAATTCATTCCACTTTATACCAAAAGGAAGTAGTTTTCTACTTCTGGAGGAGGCCACATTCAGATAAGTTCTTCGGTTTTTTTTTTTGTCTCGTTGTGCATGTAATCCTCGAAAAAGGCTCACGCCGAAATATCGGCTGCTGTATGTTTTTCATTTATATATTCTCATACTTTCTATTCGTTTTTTCTCACCTTACTCACTCCCTCCCTCACTTTGTAAAACTGCACCATACACCTCTATCGACCGATTTCATATTGTCACTGATAAGAGTTATGTCATTTGCAAAATCAAGATCTTCCAGTTGGATATCATGTACCCAATCAATACCGGTTTTACCTTTGCAACATTTTGTCATTATAAAGTCTATAGCAATTCCAAAAAGCAAAGGATATAATATGCATCCTTGTTTCACACCTGTTTCAATCTGGAACCATTCACTCATTCCTTCGTCTGTATTGACTGCACAAACATATCCTTGTAGAGGTCACTAATGATATTGACGGTCTTAGATAGTATCCCATATAGACATAAAATTCTTCATAATGAATCTCTGTGTATGCTATCAAATGCCTTTTTAAAGTCTATGAAGTTCAGTATTAATGGTTTCTGCTTTTCAATATGTTCTTCAAGTATTATTCTTAGAGTAAAGATCTGGTCGAGACAGCTTCTCCCTTTTCGAAATCCTGGCTGTTCTTCTCTCATTGCAACATCCACTATATCTTGAATTTTATTCAGAATAACCTTGCATAATACTTTTGACACACTGATAGTAAGGTTACTCCTCTCCAGTTGCTACAATCACTACAGTTGCCTTTTTTCGATATTTTAACAATGATTCCTTTTTTTCCATTTAGAAGGGACTTTTTCTTCTTTCCAAACTTTATTAAACATTCTCGGTAGTTGTTTCATGTTGTCTATATTAATAGCTTTTAATATTTCGGCTGTTATTTCAACTTCACCTGCAGCTTTGTTGTTAGCCATTAGATTCACTGCTGTTTCAATTTCATGCAATGTAATTTCATCTAGGTATACATTTAGTTGTGGGAATGGTAAATCATTTCCAAGGTCTATCAGTTCTTTTTGGATATGGTCGATTAAGTAATTCTTAGAAGTGTTCGCCCCATCTTTGGTTTTGGTCTTTACTTGATGTTAAAAGTGTGCAAGTTTTGCTAAGGATCGGTCTTTCTTTGGATGTAATAGTGCCTGTTAGCCTCTTTTGTATGCTATATAAAGTTTTGCTGTCTCCTGTTTTTGCTGCTTTCTCTGCCTCTTTCGCCATATTGTCCATGTATTATATTTTATCTCTTCTAGCTTTATTGTCTAGTTCTTTGTACGTTGCTTTTGCCAAATATCTTTCATGGTCTGTTTTTACATTCAAAATGGTTAATTTGGCTGCCCGTCTTTCATGTATGGATTTCCATGTGTTATCTGATATCCATGCTTTTCTAATTGTTGTTTGAGTCCAGTGCTTGCTTTAGCTCCTGTAAGTATAGCTGCGCTGTAAGATTGCCATAAATCATTTATATCTGTCTCCTCTACCTCATTGAATGGAGCGAAATATGTATCAATGTGGAAACATTGGAAGAGGTGGAGAGTTTTGAATATCTTGGATCACTGCTAGCTAATAATGGAGATACAATAAGGGAAATTAAAAGGAGGACATCTATCGTTCTTCAGAAAGTAAAACAACTAAATAATCTGTGGAGAGGAACAGACAGAACCACAAAAATAAGATTTTTAAGGGCATGCATCTTTCCCATCGCAACATATGCCTGTGAGACCTGGACACTTAACAAAACAGCTGAGAAACACAGAAATGGCTTTGAATGTAAATGCTACAAAAGAGTTATTCAAATATGGACACAAAAAATAACAAATATATCCATACTACAAGAACTTAATATTGAAGAAGGCTGGCTAGTAAAGAGGATTAAAGAGAGAAAACTTAAATATTTTGAACACATTAAAGGTCATTATAATTTAGAGAAGACCGTCTTGGAAGGGTACATAATGGGAAAACGAAAGAGAGGAAGATCAAGGCGAAGATGGTTGGAGGACATCTTTGATGCACCAGCAGCAGGGCATGTTGCTCACAACCGAGAGGCCTACAGGAGTGCTGTTAGAGAGGCAAAGTTCCGCAAGGGACATGCAAATAAAAGATTGAGAGAATGAATAATAACATAAAATTTGCCAACGTTTTAGACATTAAAATTTCTATTGGCATAAACAGGATTGTCACCTCTGTATTTTACAAGCCCACTGACAGCCACACTTATTTATTTACACCTCCTCCCATCCTGAAGCCTGTAAGAACTCCATCCCATACTCCCAACTCCTCCGTCTTCGCCGCATATGTCAGGATAACTTGATAGATCAGCCCAACAAGTTATTAGGACTTTTCCGTCATCGCCACTACCCAGAGAAGGTCCTTCGTGAAGCCTTCAACCGTATCAAACTAGTGAGCCGCAAAGAAGCATTCAGAGAAAAAAAGCCTGTTACTCCATTTGACATGTTAAGTTAGTACTGCCTTTCCACCCGCATGGTCAGATGGTTAAGAAAATTCTTTATCGTCATCTGCCACTAATCCAACTCGACCCCGACATTCGCGACATTTTCTCTGATGCACCCCTGTTGGCATACAAACGTGAGCCAAACCTTAAGGACATCCTCGTCTACAGCCACTTGAAGCAGAGCTTTACATATGTTGGTACCAGAAAATGTAACCGCCCTCGCTGTGTTACCTGCCCGGTAGTCTGGGAAACGAAAACGATCACCTTTCCCAAAACTATCCTCACTCTTCATGAGGGATTCACATGCGAGTCCCGTAATGTGATATATGTCATCGTATGCAAAAGATGCAGTATAACGTGTATTGCTGAGACTGACCTCAGATTAGGGAACCGCATGCAAAAACATCTGTACGACATCGCCCAGCATACTTCGAAACCAGTCATAAATCATTTCAATGCCCCCAACCACAGAGGCAAATTTGATTTTCTGGTAACAGCCATCAAACACTGCCAAGCAGATGACACAAGCCGCCTAGCGCTTGAGAACCGCTACATTCAGGATTGTGGGACGCTTGAACCACACGGGCTAAACTCGCTATTCAGCTACACCTAACATTCTCCTCTTCAACAATTATAATCCCTCTCCACTAAGCTGCACTCCCTTCTCACTTGTTACACATAGTTCAGAACCTCTTTACGGCATCACATTACAACCCCCCTATTCTAACTATAATCATCTATTTCACCTTCTCCTGGTTAGGTTAACATTGTACCACTCTCCCTCCCCTCCATGGTTTCCCCACCCACCACCCCAGTTACGACCCACCGACCACACATCATAGGTCTCCATTTAAACACTCTCTACCCCCTACAATGCTCATTTCTGACAATCCACGTCTTCTTACAGTTACAGCTAAGTGCTCTATTCTTTATTATTTTTTTAAATACCATTCATGTGAATCTATACTTTATCTCCTCTCTCTATATCTTCATCTTGTATGTTATTGTATGATTAAGGCTCACGCCGAAACGTCACAACTTTGTAATCGTTAAGTAATAAAGCTGCTACTACTTTTTTCCTAGTTTATATATATATATATATATATATATATATATATATATATGAGGGATGATTGATAAGTTCTCGGCATAAGGTACAACGGACTATTTCTAGACAACTTTTTTTTTATTTCTCAACATAGTCCCCTTGCAAGTTTATTCACTTAGCCCAGTGATCTTTGAGCATACGGATCCCTTCTTTGTAAAAGTCAGCATCTTGTGCCAGTAGAAAGTGGTCTACAGCATGAATGACGTCATCGTCTGAAGCAAATTTGCGACCACTGACCTCCTTTTTGAGTTTGGTAAACAGATAATAGTCCGAAGGGGCCAAATCTGGGGAATAAGGAGGATGTTCAAGAAGCTGGAAGCCGCATTCATGAATGGCAGCCACTGCCACCGCCAACTTGTGAACTGGAGCATTGTCTTGCTGAAAGATGACTCCTCTCGTCAATTTCCCTCAACGCTTTTCATTCAGTTTGTCCCGCATTTGCTTCACAAGATTAGTGTAATAGCCCCCGGTGACCGTTCTGTCATTTTGAAGATAGTCTACCAATAGCACACCTTCTGAATCCCAAAAGATGGAAGCAATCACTTTGCCTGCAGACAGAACCACCCTTGCTTTCTTTGGAGGTGAGGATCCATGATGTTTCCACTGCTTTGACTGTTCTTTGGTTTCTGGTTGAAAATGATGAACCAAAGTCTCATCCATAGTCACAAATTGCTGAAGAAACTTTTCAAGATCTGCAGAAAAAATGGCCAATATTGTCTCTTGACATGTTGAGACGCTGTCATTTATGATCAGCTCCAAGAAGTTTCGGGACCCATCGAGCAGAGACCTTTGTCATTTGAAGATGATTGTGAATAATGGCATGAACACGTTCCTGAGAGATGCCCAACTCAGTAGCAATGTACCGCTCAGTTAGTCGTCGATCCTCCATTATTATGTCATGGATTCTGCCGGTGGTTTCATCAGTGGTTACTATTCTTGGTCTTCCTGGACGGGGATCATTTTCCAGACTCTCCTTTCCATGTCTGAATTGAACTGCCCATTTCTTCACTGTGCTATAAGAAGGGGAACTCTCCCCTAGTCTCCACCATATCCTCATGGATCTCCTTCGATGATAAGCCCTTGATGCAGAGGTAGCGAATGACTGCTCGATGAGAAATTTTATCCATTTTCTCAATTTCTGGCACACCCTTACCACTTCAATAGCCTGTAAAAAAAAAAAAGTTGCAGTTAATTTCTTGAAACTTGGTGTTTAATCTTACATTAACCTGATCTACAAATGCATCTAATATCAAGTGTATGTATAAAGTATTTGTACCTTATGCCGAGAACTTATCAATCACCCCTCGTATATACATTTTTGGCGCAAAGAGGAGGGGGGGGGGCGATTGTCAGGAAAATAATCCTCAAAAACCATTTATACATTGACAACGGTTTTATCCGTTACTGTCTAACTCAAACATCCAACAGTCCATACATTGACAACGGTTTTATCCGTTACTGTCTAACTCAAACATCCAACAGTCCATACATTGACAACGGTTTTATCCGTTACTGTCTAACTCAAACATCCAACAGTCCATACACTGACAACGGTTATACCCGTTACCGTCTAACTCAAACATCCAACAGTCCATACACTGACAACGGTTATACCCGTTACCGTCTAACTCAAACATCCAACAGTCCATACACTGACAACGGTTATACCCGTTACCGTCTAACTCAAACATCCAACAGTCCATACATTGACAACGGTTATACCCGTTACCGTCTAACTCAAACATCCAACAGTCCATACACTGACAACGGTTTTATCCGTTACTGTCTAACTCAAACATCCAACAGTCCATACATTGACAACGGTTATACCCGTTACCGTCTAACTCAAACATCCAACAGTCCATACATTGACAACGGTTATACCCGTTACTGTCTAACTCAAACATCCAACAGTCCATACATTGACAACGGTTATACCCGTTACCGTCTAACTCAAACATCCAACAGTCCATACATTGACAACGGTTATACCCGTTACCGTCTAACTCAAACATCCAACAGTCCATACATTGACAACGGTTATACCCGTTACCGTCTAACTCAAACATCCAACAGTCCATACACTGACAACGGTTATATCCGTTACTGTTTAACTCAAACATCCAACAGTCCATACACTGACAACGGTTATACCCCAGTTTTCGCGTTAACCGGCAATTATCGGTATATTAAAGAACGAGAAAAACTGAAACATTCAGAGATCTCAGTTGCCGTAACCGGTTTGTATTTTAAAGCAACCAAGGAAATCAGCTGAGGATAATAGGGCCAGTAGACTGATGACGCTCAGTCTGTATGCAGATTAAAATGTAAAGATTAAATCACATGGTAGCAGGCTACCTGTTCTGGTCTGCTGCTGTTTGTTCAGATGTTCACGGCTGACCTCTATATCTAGAGGCCTCTCCATCATCCACCACCCGGTGGAGGCGCTTGGTGGAGGGACATGCCACTGTCACGTTAGATGGTCTTTCTCCTTGTTGGTTGGTTGGTGGGTTGGTTGGTTGGTTGGTTGGTTGGTTGGTTGGTGTGTAGCTTGTGCAGCTCGTGCTAACTCATAACGGAATAGATGTCAACTATCAACAGCCTAACCAATGGCAACGTGTAATTCGTTTTCTTTTCAACAACTCCATCTCTTGTATTCAACAACTCCATCTCTTGTATTCAATAACTCCATCTTCTTGTATTCAACAACTCCATCTCTTGCATTCAACAACTCCATCTCTTGCATTCAACAAACTCTATCTCTTGTATTCAACAACTCCATCTCTTGTATTAAACAAACTCCATCTCTTGTATTCAACAACTCCATCTCTTGTATTCAACAAACTCCATCTCTTGCATTCAACAACTTCATCTCTTGTATTCAACAAACTCCATCTCTTGCATTCAACAAACTCCATCTCCTGTATTCAACAAACTCCATCTCCTGTATTCAACAAACTCCATCTCTTGTATTCAACAAACTCCATCTCTTGTATTCAACAACTCCATCTCTTGTATTCAACAAACTCCATCTCTTGTATTCAACAAACTCCATCTCTTGTATTCAACAAACTCCATCTCTTGTATTCAACAAACTCCATCTCTTGTATTCAACAACTCCAACTTCTTGTATTCAACAAACTCCATCTCTTGTATTCAACAACTCCATCTCTTGTATTCAACAAACTCCATCTCTTTTATTCAACACACTCCATCTCTTGTATTCAACAAACTCCATCTCTTGTATTCAACAACTCCATCTCTTGTATTCAACAACTCCAACTTCTTGTATTCAACAAACTCCATCTCTTGTATTCCACAACTCCATCTCTTGTATTCAACAAACTCCATCTCTTGTATTCAACAAACTCCATCTCTTGTATTCAATAACTCCATCTCTTGTATTCAACAACTCCATCTCTTGTATTCAACAACTCCATCTCTTGTATTCAACAAACTCTATCTCTTGTATTCAATAAACTCCATCTCTTGTATTCAACAACTCCAACTTCTTGTATTCAACAACTCCAACTTCTTGTATTCAACAAACTCCAACTTCTTGTATTCAACAACTCCATCTCTTGTATTCAACAACTCCATCTCTTGTATTCAACAACTCCATCTCTTGTATTCAACAAACGCCATCTCTTGTATTCAACAACTCCATCTCTTGTATTCAACAACTCCATCTCTTGTATTCAACAAACTCCATCTCTTGTATTCAACAAACTCCATCTTTTGTATTCAACAAACTCCATCTTTTGTATTCAACAACTCCATCTCTTGTATTCAACAACTCCATCTCTTGTATTCAACAACTCCATCTCTTGTATTCAACAACTCCATCTCTTGTATTCAACAACTCCATCTCTTGTATTCAACAACGGCTCAGAAGCTGTAACTACGGTGATGGGTTTTTTTTTCGTCGAAACTCATTAGTTAAAAAAAAATGATATACATTTCCCACCAAACACATAATTTCCTTCCTTTCATCCTCTTTGATCCTTCGTCGAAATCTAGTGGAGTCCTACCGTTTATCCTTGTTGTTGTTGTTGTTTTTGGCAGGAGTCGTCTCTCTCTGTCCTGTTTTTGGAGTCTTCTTCTCAAGTCTCTAGCTAAGTAAATGTACCCTCCAGCCCCTTTCGTCACCATCCACCCCTTTTCATTCAGTGTTTTTTTTCTTCTTGACTATTTGGTCCTCAATTTGCATATCCCCGCCCAACCAGCTAAGCCTGTGCACTTCCTGTGCGCCTTTCTTTAGTCATGCGGTCACAGCCACGACAAGACAGAAGTTGGAGAACCTTGTACCCAGTGGAACATTCAAAGGAATTAAAAAAAAGAGAGGAAGACCAAGGGAAAAATACCTTAGTGGGCTGACCAAGTGGCATGGGAAAAGAAAAGCATCTGAACTAATAGGAAACACCAAGGACCGCCCAAGATGATGATGCAGGACCGCCCAAGATGATGATGCAGGACCGCCCAAGATGAAGATACAGGACCGCATAAGATGATGATGCAGGACCGCCCAAGATGATGATGCAGGACCGCCCAAGATGATGATGCAGGACCGCCCAAGATGATGATGCAGGACCGCCCAAGATGATGATGCAGGACCGCCCAAGATGATGATGCAGGACCGCCCAAGATGATGATGCAGGACCGCCCAAGATGATGATGCAGGACCGCCCAAGATGATGATGCAGGACCGCCCAAGATGATGATGCAGGACCGCCCAAGATGATGATGCAGGACCGCCCAAGATGATGATGCAGGACCGCCCAAGATGATGATGCAGGACCGCATAAGATGATGATGCAGGACCGCCCAAGATGATGATGCAGGACCGCATAAGATGATGATGCAGGACCGCCCAAGATGATGATGCAGGACCGCGTAAGATGATGATGCAGGACCGCCCAAGATGATGATGCAGGACCGCGTAAGATGATGATGCAGGACCGCCCAAGATGATGATGCAGGACCGCCCAAGATGGTGATGCAGGACCGCCCAAGATGATGATGCAGGACCGCCCAAGATGGTGATGCAGGACCGCCCAAGATGATGATGCAGGACCGCCCAAGATGGTGATGCAGGACCGCCCAAGATGATGATGCAGGACCGCCGACGGTATCCGACACGGCACTGGCCAAATGTTGTATTGAGAAAACCGGTTTTTTGTGAAGTAGTTCATGCCAGGTGATACACATTTTGTGAAGTAGTTCATGCCAGGTGATACATATTTTGTGAAGTAGTTCATGCCAGGTGATATATATTTTGTGAAGTAGTTCATGCCAGGTGATACATATTTTGTGAAGTAGTTCATGCCAGGTGATACATATTTTGTGAAGTAGTTCATGCCAGGTGATACATATTTTGTGAAGTAGTTCATGCCAGGTGATACATATTTTGTGAAGTAGTTCATGCCAGGTGATACATATTTTGTGAAGTAGTTCATGCCAGGTGATACATATTTTGTGAAGTAGTTCATGCCAGGTGATACATATTTTGTGAAGTAGTTCATGCCAGGTGATACATATTTTGTGAAGTAGTTCATGCCAGGTGATACATATTTTGTGAAGTAGTTCATGCCAGGTGATACATATTTTGTGAAGTAGTTCATGCCAGGTGATACACATTTTGTGAAGTAGTTCATGCCAGGTGATACACATTTTGTGAAGTAGTTCATGCCAGGTGATACACATTTTGTGAAGTAGTTCATGCCAGGTGATACACATTTTGTGAAGTAGTTCATGCCAGGTGATACACATTTTGTGAAGTAGTTCATGCCAGGTGATACACATTTTGTGAAGTAGTTCATGCCAGGTGATACACATTTTGTGAAGTAGTTCATGCCAGGTGATACACATTTTGTGAAGTAGTTCATGCCAGGTGATACACATTTTGATTGTACCAGTTTCAAAAGCTCCTAGGGCAATCATTATCCGTTGCTGCTCAGCTCCAACATCCAACCATCCACACATCTGAAACGGTTTTATCCACTGCTGTCCAGATCCAGCATCCAACAATCCACACATCTGAAACGGTTTTATCCACTGCTGTCCAGCTCCAACATCCAACCATCCACACATCTGAAACGGTTTTATCCACTGCTGTCCAGATCCAGCATCCAACAATCCACACATCTGAAACGGTTTTATCCACTGCTGTCCAGCTCCAACATCCAACCATCCACACATCTGAAACGGTTTTATCCACTGCTGTCCAGATCCAGCATCCGACAATCCACACATCTGAAACGGTTTTATCCACTGCTGTCCAGATCCAACATCCAACCATCCACACATCTGAAACGGTTTTATCCACTGCTGTCCAGATCCAGCATCCAACAATCCACACATCTGAAACGGTTTTATCCACTGCTGTCCAGCTCCAACATCCAATCATCCACACATCTGAAACGGTTTTATCCACTGCTGTCCAGATCCAACATCCAACCATCCACACATCTGAAACGGTTTTATCCACTGCTGTCCAGATCCAGCATCCAACAATCCACACATCTGAAACGGTTTTATCCACTGCTGTCCAGCTCCAACATCCAATCATCCACACATCTGAAACGGTTTTATCCACTGCTGTCCAGATCCAGCATCCAACCATCCACACATCTGAAACGGTTTTATCCACTGCTGTCCAGATCCAGCATCCAACAATCCACACATCTGAAACGGTTTTATCCACTGCTGTCCAGCTCCAACATCCAACCATCCACACATCTGAAACGGTTTTATCCACTGCTGTCCAGATCCAGCATCCGACAATCCACACATCTGAAACGGTTTTATCCACTGCTGTCCAGATCCAACATCCAACCATCCACACATCTGAAACGGTTTTATCCACTGCTGTCCAGCTCCAACATCCAACCATCCACACATCTGAAACGGTTTTATCCACTGCTGTCCAGATCCAGCATCCAACCATCCACACATCTGAAACGGTTTTACCCACTGCTGTCCAGATCCAGCATCCAACCATCCACACATCTGAAACGGTTTTATCCACTGCTGTCCAGATCCAGCATCCAACCATCCACACATCTGAAACGGTTTTACCCACTGCTGTCCAGATCCAGCATCCAACCATCCACACATCTGAAACGGTTTTATCCACTGCTGTCCAGATCCAGCATCCAACCATCCACACATCTGAAACGGTTTTATCCACTGCTGTCCAGTCTGAAACACTCAATCAGTCACTCTTATGGAACGATGCTTGGAAAAAGTGAGAAACGTACCAAATGTAGAAATGTGGATATTAAAATAGTTACAGCTACAAACCAAGGAATGTGGACACTGCAGTACTAAATATATTATTGTCCACTGAAGATGTCTAAATATCTCAAAGATAAATTATTGTATATCCAAAGTGGATTTATTGCTCAGTTGTAAATAATTTCCATAGTGGAGTTTCGTATTATTCATATTTATTTAACTTTACTTCTCTCTCCCTCTTCTAGTTCCAACTCCCCCCTCTCAAGCAACCCTCAACCCTCCTTCGACCAGTGATCTTCTTAAGTTCTGTTTAGATGTAGAACTAGCTTGTTCGAACAAACCATGCTTAACTCCCCTAATACAATTAGATTACCTCCCCTGCGCGTGACTTGCGTACTGAGATCGAAGTCATAGAAGTGGAACGTTTTGTCAAGGATCAAAAAGGCATCAAAGTCTTATGTTTGAATTAATGGCACGTGTCAATCAGACAGACGGACGTTTAGTGCCACACCTTTTCAGGATCAATCCGGGGTAAACAATGTTACACAACGTACTAATTAAAAGTGCTAAATGACAACAGATTCCAGCACACTCACCCACCCACTCAGAGAGAGATTGATTGATTGATTGATTGATCTTTATTTCAAAAGGGTTAAGAATTGGGCACGCAGGCCCGTCTGACATTCTGCCCTTTATCATACATCTTTCACTCTATTCCAGACATTCTACAAATATGCTGTTCATATAACAAACATAACTAACATTGAAGCTGAGAGATATAAAATAAAATATAACATTTACGTTTCGCTCTTAAACATTCACTCAGTACAGAAGTAACTACATACATTATAAATGACTATCTACTAAACAAAATTTTCGGGACTATTCAGAAAACAATTAATTGTATTCGGTGTTTGCAAGAGCAGTTTAAGATAACTTTTAAGTTTTATAATTCATGGAGCCATGTAGTCGACATCAAATAGATATTGGGAAAGCTTGTAGTTGTAGGAAGGAGTATAATTTATATTTTTATACAGGATGGGAGGGTATTCCAAAGATGAGCAGCAGAATAACTAAAGCTTTTCTTGTAAAGATCAAGTCTAGGTTTTGGAAGTCATATGTTGTTCAAGCGTAGGCTGCACTTTGGGCTAAGGAGAGAGACAGACAGACAGACAGACAGACAGACAGACAGAGACAGAACACTAGAAAAGTTGAAAACGATGACCAACAGTTACCGCATCTGACTGACTACTTGAAATGGAAACTGCATCAACAACAGGAATCTCTGTTCAAGCTAGATCTCACAAACAAAATACAGAATAATATAACCAGCAGGAGAGAACAACAATAACTTATGAGGCAACCTGTAGTGCCCTCACGCACGCCAGGCAAGACAGGTCAGCCCGCACAGACTATGACTATTTTACTGCTGCGATTCACTAACTTAGCACGGCCTCTTGGACCTTCTAGAAAATCGCCGTCCATTGGCTGTCCTTCCTTGATTGTGCGTGTGTGCACTTCTTTAATCCTTGCACATTCTTGACTGCGACACTGAGCTCAGCGCCCACAGATTTCATGAACGTTCTGGTCCACTATAAGATGGTTGAGACTGACAACTAAATACAGCCGGTGGGGGGTCAAATCCAGTGAATTTTCTACTTGGAGAATCCATAACCTGTTTGAGAGTTTATAAATTCCCGTTTCTGAAAAATACTGAAGTCCCCGTGTTGAAAAAAAAAACCTTCGAGACTTTTAACAGAACCAGACCAGGAGAAAGAGCAGTCTAGTGAGACCTTTCAGGAAGGTATAAAAAGGTAAAGGTAATCGTGTCGTGACTTATAGAGGAAGGTATAAAAAAGGTAAAGGGAATAGTGTCGTGCCTTAGAGGAAAGTATTAAAAAGGTAAAGGTAATCGTGTCGTGAATTAGAGGAAGGTATAAAAAAGAAGAATTAGAAAAATATTTTGGCCAAACACCATAAGAAATAACATCTTATTGGCAGAAATGCAGATGAAGCCACTGACAACAATTATTGAGGAAAGACGTTAGTTGGGACATGTGCTCCGAATGACTGACAACTCACTACCAAAAATAGCACTAAGATGGACATCACAGGGGAACAGAAGTAAGGGTAGACCAAAAGAGACATGGAGAAGAACAACAGAAAGGATGTTGAGCAATAGAGGGCTCACCTGGGCAAGAGCAGAAAAAAAGGCGAAGGACAGGCATTTGTGGAAAACCCTTGCGGAAGCCCCATGTGCCCTGGGCACTTAAGGTTCAGAGAGAGAGAGAGATAAAAAAAGGTAAAGGTAATCGTGTCGTGACTTAGAGGAAGGTATAGAAAGGTAAAGGTAATCGTGTTGTGACTTAGAGGAAGGTATAGTAAAGGTAAAGGTAATCGTATCGTGACTTAGAGGAAGGTATAGTAAAGGTAATCGTATCGTGACTTAGAGGAAGGTATAGTAAAGGTAATCGTGTCGTGACTTAGAGGAAGGTATAGTAAAGGTAATCGTGTCGTGACTTAGAGGAAGGTATAGTAAAGGTAATCGTGTCGTGACTTAGAGGAAGGTATAGTAAAGGTAAAGCAATCGTGTCGTGACTTAGAGGAAGGTATAGTAAAGGTAAAGGTAATCGTATCGTGACTTAGAGGAAGGTATAGTAAAGGTAATCGTATCGTGACTTAGAGGAAGGTATAGTAAAGGTAATCGTGTCGTGACTTAGAGGAAGGTATAGTAAAGGTAATCGTGTCGTGACTTAGAGGAAGGTATAGTAAAGGTAATCGTGTCGTGACTTAGAGGAAGGTATAGTAAAGGTAAAGCAATCGTGTCGTGACTCAGAGGAAGGTATAGTAAAGGTAAAGGTAATCGTGTCGTGACTCAGAGGAAGGTATAGAAAAAGTAAACGTAATCGTGTCGTGACTTAGAGGAAGGTATAGTAAAGGTAAACGTAATCGTGTCGTGACTCAGAGGAAGGTATAGAAAAAGTAAACGTAATCGTGTCGTGACTCAGAGGAAGGTATAGAAAAGGTAAACGTAATCGTGTCGTGACTTAGAGGAAGGTATAGTAAAGGTAAAGGTAATCGTGTCGTGACTCAGAGGAAGGTATAGTAAAGGTAAAGGTAATCGTGTCGTGACTTAGAGGAAAGTATAGACCCCAGATAAAAAAAAAGGGCGTGCTAAGTAAAGAAGATGCTAGACCAGGTTAAAACTGAAGGAAACACACCGCCGTGTCCGGCCCCAGGCCAGTAGACAGTCAGGCGGGGGGAAAGGGGGGGGGGCTATCTAGACCTGGGAGCTTGTTGCAAGGCGGGACCTAACTACAGGTTACAAGCCAGAACTGCTCCACAAGTTCATTTGCTGAAGACACAGCGCACTGATCCGTCAAAATCACGTCTCTCTCTATCTCTATCTCTCTGTATCTCTCTCTATCTATCTCTCTCTCTCTCTTCTCTCTCTATCTCTCTCTCGCACATACACACAAAGTGGTGCCCATGCACCAAAGTTTACAAACAATGAACCCAGATTTTGATTTCTCCGAATATGCAGAATCGTTGAACAACAACAACAACAACAAAATGTAAAAGTGTGCTTCCAATAAGAAAAGATTTGGCTGTGACGGCAGTGATTATGTAGGAAGACGCTTCGATACTGATAAACAAAATAACACAGGTCTTAAGATTTCAGGTCCGGCGTGCTGTGTGAGAGCGCACAAGTCAGCCAACTACAGACTGCAAGTATAGATTCCATGTTAATGATGTAAAGAACAACTTGAGTGAAGTGTACATTTGAATGTGTGAAAAAATATTTGAACTCAAGTGACACTCGTCCTTTTCAAACAGATTTTATTTCTAGCTTCTCTCACATATAACATCATAAACGTCCATTGTTCATTTTATTGTCTGTACCTACAGCTCTCCTGCCACATTCTAAATCCCAGCCCAGTTCTTTATCAAATTTTTCTGATAGATATCATAAAAGTCGAAAGACACTGACAATATTTCAGCATATAATGATTTACAACAAAAGACCCGACAAAAATACAATTATAAAAATATATATTTATCTTCTAGCTGAAAGTCATGATGATTTTGTGCAGTGTTTTATACGTGTATACGTCAGTGTAAAGACAGGCGGTCTAGAGCTGGTCGTCATTCTTTCTAACTTGCTAAAATACCGACACTACCTCCTAGGCCATGCTTCCTCTCTTCAAACAATCTACAAACCTTCCTCTCTTCAAACAATCTACAAACCGCTGCAAGCAAACCAGAGCCCACGCCTCTCACTCTACCAGTATAGTCAGCCAAAAGCCTCCATAACAGATTATTAGATAACCCAACAGTTCATATACCTGCTACAACATGACATGATTACAATGATTACATTTTACATTAAAAAAAACGACACAAACAAGATCCGGAGGAGATTCTGTACTTGTGACCCTAACAAGCACCAGAAACCAGGAATCATATGGACCAAGAATGGTCGGCAAACTGTGGCCCGCATGGTTACACAGTGTTATGTAAGTGAAATTATTATTTACAACTTCATAATTGTTTTATTAATATTCAATGATTGTGGCCAGTCACACCCGGCCCCTATGTAGAAAAATAGGTTGCCGACCGAATCACTTCCATTAAAAAAAAGTAGTGATTACGTCCCTTTTGATTTTCATGTTTTTGATAGAATTATCGACCCCTGATGTAGACTCGACTGACTTTCCCTTTCTCGTCAGAGTGACTTTGGGCTGACCAGTTTTAAGAGCAGGGGGGGGGGGGGCCGGTGACTGCTAACACAGACTATTATCTCCTGCCTGGGTGATGGTTAAGCCAGCACTACTTGATTTCAACTTTTTCTAATGACTGAACAATCTGCGCGCATATACATCCCCCTTGTGTTTCTCTCGTATTAACACCAAACATCTCTCCATCTCTCTCTCTTTCAAAATCTCGTACACGTTATATATCATCAAATATATTCTAGTACTTCGTATATCATCAAATACATTCACATTCCGAAGTGTAGTTTTAAAGTCTCCCTGTTTATCTGTCTATTTTGGTGCAGGAAAACGATCAGACTTCAATCATGTTCGCAGTCATGACAAACTAGGACCAGCTAAATTGATTTCACCCATTTAGGTCAAGTACTAGGACTTCCTTGGCCAGTGTTAGCTTTTCTCCAACTAGTCAGTCTAGACTCTTAGGTGGTGTCTTTAATAACATGGCTGGTCTCAAATATGACACCACACTACTGAAGAAAACTCATAGATACTGCTCACAAAAGGTAACTAACAGATGGTTCTTGAGTTGTTAACCAAAACTTTTAGAGGAGAGATCCACTATTGTATATTCTCAAGAAATGTCTTGAAATGAACTTGGGTAAGTACATTTACCATAAGAGGGCTGTAAGGTGGTGTCTTGAAAATTCTCCATGGTTCTGTATCAAGAACTGAAATACACCTGCCTACGTACAACTTTCTGTGTCTCAAACTCTGTATACATTTACATCAGCTTTACAACTTTCTGTGTCTCAAACTCTGTATACATTTACATCAGCTTTACAACTTTCTGTGTCTCAAACTCTGTATACATTTACATCAGCTTTACAACTTTCTGTGTCTCAAACTCTGTATACATTTACATCAGCTTTACAACTTTCTGTGTCTCAAACTCTGTATACATTTACATCAGCTTTACAACTTTCTGTGTCTCAAACTCTGTATACATTTACATCAGCTTTACAACTTTCTGTGTCTCAAACTCTGTATACATTTACATCAGCTTTACAACTTTCTGTGTCTCAAACTCTGTATACATTTATATCAGCTTTACACTGTTACTAACTAGTTTTCTGAGCTCAGCCAATGCCAAAGTGACATATGCACTGCCAGTCTAGTATTCTAATAAATCATGTGTAACTTGTGACATTTCTTGCTTTGCTAATTTCTCAGTTCAGGCTGAATGTTTTGATCACATGTGATGGCCCTTATGATGCTGCAGTGATGGCTTCTCATCATATTTACTTACAACCTGGAGGAAACTTCTACTTTCTTGTTTCTTATGACATGAACATATGGAGATTGTAGACCTTCTCTTTGTTCAGGTAAAACATAATGACTTGCTGGAAATCATATATTAGATATCACATTATCTAATGCAATCTTTTGTTCCAGCCTACCTTCTGCTACAATCTTTGTTTCAGCCTAACTTAAAACCCCTATCTCGATGACATATACCTAAAAAAACATATGAATTAATTCAAAGACACATCATTACATTAACACTTCTCTGAAGCAAAGAGTAAAATCTGAAAACTTTCATACTGTTTGTTTTCAAAAGGTTAGAAACAGTGAGAACAAACTTGGTAAATTATCCAGAAAATACCAGGCAAATACAAGCAAATGTTACGTTTACACAAACCTGTGAAGATATTTCTCACATACAAATATATAATTTATGTATACAGGAAAAGTAAGGTAAGTCCATTTCAAGTTATACAACATAAGTGTATATCACAAACTTAGACAATTCAAGAGTATAACTTTGACAAGGAAACTGTGAATCATAAACTGAACTAATGTAAGCATATATCACCAGCTACAAGCAGCCTTGATGCAACTATTAGCACAAGAGATACAGTTTAAATGTCCAGATTTTCCTGACCCAGTTGATATAAGATAGAATAAGGTGATCAGTATCAACCTTTCCTTCATTTCCTTCTCCAGATCAAGGAGGTGCCAGGTACCTTTTTCTACAGCTGGATTTACAGCCTTGTCAATCTCCAACTTACTGCTACATTTTTTTCTTGACCATTGTAATGACAAATAAATCTCCAGTCATGGAAGCAAAGAGAAGGATTGTACATTTCAGTTCAAAACAACACATACCTACAAATATATGTCTACAAAAATATTCCTCAATAAATTTTCTGAAAAACAACACACAATAAACCTGTTATATCCATATTGTGATGGTGTAAAAACATTGTCTAAACACTTTGGTCAAAATATACAAGGTTCAAACAAAACTAAAAATCCATTATTTCAAATAAACTGTCTTTGTCAGAGCTCTCTGGAAATATCACAAGTAAGCAGTAGAGATTTTTCTGTAAATGGCATTTTTCAATTGCTTCTTCAGTACAGCTTTTCTATAACTAGCAATAATTAGTGTATAAGTATATAACTACACACAGAGCCCCTGCAGCAAGGCTATAATACCAGAATATATAAACTAGGAAAAAAGTAGGAACAGCTTTATTACTTAATGAGTACACAGATGTGACGTTTTGGCGTGAGCCTTAATCATACAAAAACACACTGGACACAGAAATAGAGAGAGGAGATAAAGTATAAATTCACATGAATGTTTTGTTAAAAAAAAAACTGAATAGAGCACTTAGCTGTAACTTGTAAGAAGCTGTGGCTTGTCCAATGCTGTGTGTCCGAAATGCTCATGGTGGAATGTTTTGAACTCGTTATTCAGCTACATCTAACATTCTCCTCTTCCACAATCATCCTTCCCCACTAAGTTCCATTCCCTTCTCATTTGTTACACATAGCTCAGAACCCCTCTAATTTCCTGGGTAGATTATAACTGTATCACTCTCTCTCCCCTCCATGGTTTCCCCACCCACCACCCTCAGTAATGACCCACTTATCACACATCCCAAGACTACATTTAAATACTCTCTACATTCCACCATGCGCATTTCTGACACAGCGTCGGACAAGCCACAGCTTCTTACAGGTTACAGCTAAGTGCTCTATACATTTTATTTTAAAAGATTTTTTAACACAGCATTCATGGGAATTTATACTTTATCTCCTCTTTCTAATTTCTTCGTCCAGTGTTTTTTGTATGATTAAGACTCACACCGAAATGTCACAACTGTGCACTCGTTAAGTAATAAAGCCATTCCTATTTTTGTCCTAGTTTATACATTTCTATAACCAGTATTCTTCCCTACTTCTTCAGCACAGACTTCAGCATAAACTTCACAGTGAAACAACTGCACAACATGCTAAACTTCACAGTGAAACAACTGCACAATATGCTAAACTTCACAGTGAAACAACTGCACAACATGCTAAACTTCACAGTGAAACAACTGCACAACATGCTAAACAATTCCACAAATTATATGAACAAAATTAATCGCAAAAATGCAGCTGAAACATCTCATAACAATGACACTTTAACATCCCATAACAATGACACTTTAACATCCCATGACAATGACACTTTAACATCCCATAACACTGAGATTGATATATTTTACAATAACCCTGAAACATAACAATGAAACTCAAATACTCATAACAGTGACACAAACATTTCATAACCATGACATCAGGACATCTTGTAACAATGACACCGGGACATTTCATAACAATGACACTAAAACATTTCATAACAATGATATGGGACATCTCATAATAATAATTTGAATAATTTAACACATGGTGGTGTTTCTAACATCTTTGTACAGTTTGCACCCGTCCATCTATTAACTCAGTTAACCTGAACTCCAAGTACAGCAAGATGAACAAACATGCTCTATTTTCTGAAATTCATTCATAATAGGATGCTGATTCTGTTGGGTTAACAAGGGTCACATGGATCACAAAGCTATGTCAGAACTGATCACAAACTGTTACATTCTGCTAGAAATAGCACTGTCTATGATGTCAAATTCTGGGTCACCATCTGACCTTCTTGTAGATATTTCTCAGTTTGCTCTGGTTTAGATGAAAGTTACTGTCAGGTAAAGTACAAACAGAAACATGTTAACAAGTAGCAACACTGCTAAATATTCATGATTCAACATCCCATAAAATGAGATTTCAGAAGAAAAAGAAAAGAACAAATTTTGTTTCAGGCAAAGCCAATCACTGCAGCAAGAGAACAATTCTTATTTTATTCACTTCAATTTTATAATTTCCTTGTCTGCGCACTTTCATCTCAGCTGTGTTTCTTGTGTCCTTTAGTGTACCTTGCCATGTTCACTGGTGACAAAAATTTTCCAGACATAAATGTAAGGTATCCATTTTGATGGCTGCACTGACTGAAGCATGATAGATCTGGTCTACAAATTTGCTCCACAACATACAGAAGGTTGTGTACTAATTTTTTCTTCTTTTTGTTTTTTGCATTTATCCATTTTAAACATAATCACTCAAGCTTTCATGGACAAGCATGTGTTCAGTTTACCCTGATATGCTTCATCCTGCAGATGGACATTATCTGATTCCACATGCAAGTCTTATTAAAAACAAACTGTGTACCATGTGCCCAAGTCTTACTGAAAACAAACTGTGTACCATGTGCCCATTATAACCACTGGATCAAGTAAAGATGATAAAGGTGGAGCTTGAGATGACTGCATCAGCATAAAAGAAGGCAGCTGATTATTTATTTATCTGCCTTCACACAACAAGCCTCTGCTGTGTGTAATCTTAACTATGAAACCTGAATAAATCTCCAGTCCGCTGCATTTACATGCTGCTTTTATTGTGAACAGAAGTGAAAGTTGTAAACACCTTTTATAATAAACTATCAACCTGAAAACAACTATCACAGTAAACATGTTCAATGTACAATACTTAAACAAGTAATGAGACAAAACTGCGAAAGTTCCATAGAGGAAATCCTGATCTAACAGTCTGATGTACATTAACAAATGTTATCAAATTTACTGTCAGGTTACTGTGCACAATCAATGTTCTGTGTAATCAGACACAAGTATAAATGGGATGAACCTTGATCAATTTGTAAGTTTTGATAGAGCTAACTAATAAACTAACACTGAATATGAAAAAAAGGCATCAGTTATCACTGAAGAAGGGGTAAGACAAAGAAATGTTAGGGGCAGTATTAGAGAAGTACATGGATTTAACACACAAAAAAATGGGTCAAGATCAGAGAAATATGACAGTTACAAGACAGGGCTTGCTTCCTGGCAAAAATATTAACATATTAGGTCATAGTAGCAAGTAATCATGTCTGTTTTGCGAGGTCTAATTTCTTTACTCTTGAAGCTTCTGTTTTCAAAGTCTGTCCTCATTGTCCTCCTCATCTGACAAAGCAATTCTGTGCTAAGTAAAGTTTCCAAGTGCTACAGTCTGTTGCTACGCCTCACAAACATCCTTGAATGAGAGTTTTTGTCCAGCTTGTTGCCTCCTGTCCTGAGCATGTTCATCTGATTTTTTCTTCTGGATAAGGTTATCATCATCATCCTGCTGCTGAGTGTTCTCATGACGACCAGAAGAAACTTGGAATTCACTTTGTCCTGTCACACGATATTCATTATTTTGTCAAGGTGCTGGAGATGTTTCAGCAGTTATCTTTCCAAATTTATCAGCGATTTTATTCACCTGCATAGAAAGTGGATGGCCACAACTGTAGATTCAATGCAGCTGAAAGTCCCCCTGCTTCTAGTTGATTTCCATTCAAAAGTTAAATCTCCTAGAATCAAGAATCATATACTTTTTCATACTTTTTGTCAGTGAGAAGTCACATGTCATGCTCGTACTGCCAACCAGTGATTTCAAGCTTCACTGTGAATCACAAGGACCATGTCATAACCAAACAAAAGCAATTATTTGTGCAGCAAATAAAAGTACCAAAAGTACATTTAGTTTAAACATACTGATAAAGTGTTCCAGCAATGTCCATCTTTGGCTGTCAGACTGAGGCTGACTGCTGGGCAGCGAGTTTTTCTTTACATCAGTAACTTGGTGGGTCAGCCGACTCAATAAAATATAACAAAAAAATGTACCGTCCACAAACCGTGATAAGGCTTCATCAAGTAATTATATAGACATATACATGTAAGGAATATGACTGATTTTTTTTGTAAATAATATTTTAAGTATAGCTTTGTACTATTTACATTAATTACATTATGTACACCGTCATGTACACACTGAAACCATGGGTAACTCAAAGAGCATGCAATACTGCTCCAGTTATGTCTTATAACATGTTACTCCTGGCCACAATGCAAACATTTATAAACTAATTTTTAAAAAAGGGTAAAGTCCTCATTTCCATGCCATTAAGGCATAATGTGGATACGGTGTTAGGCCCACATTTTCAAGACCGTCGGCACATTTAAGTGTGATGTGGTCAGTGTCACACTTGCAGGCATTCACCTTCCCAGAGTTCTCTGCCACCCATTCTTAGAGGCTGGCTGGACCCCGGGGCCTTGTGGTGTGTACTAGCTCCCACCGCTGAGACTTGAACCTGGAACCTCCAGATTCTTATCCAGTATAAAAGAACGGCCATTCAAAAGACCAGCACATAATATAAACAACAGGACACATGGCCTCCTGTCACAAACTGAGCCTAGATAAAGTTATCTGAAGCCATCAGATGCTGACAAATAACAAATGCTGGGGGACAATATAAAGTGCTAGTTTTGGTATCAAGCCTCAAGCTGCTATCCTGCATTATTCTACTACAAAATGTAACCATATTTTTCTGTTGATTTTTAACACAGGTGTATCTAGCATTAATGTAGAGCACATACAGTTAATTTTTATTCATTCTGAAAATATCTTTCCATGCAAAATATAATACAAAGAGTCATTATGATTAATTATTTTGCATAAGGGACTATGCAGATGTAATTTTTGTAATGTCATATCTCTAGATGACATATTTCTAAAAATAATCAGGAACAAAATTTTGAAGAATGGAAATCAGTCTCCCTGCCATGTGCAAATGGTTAACGAAAGAGCAATAACAAGAAATTCCACTGCGGATGAATGTTGGAAAGGTTTTTTTTTTTCTTTTCACATGATGACAAAAATACAAAGTTGGTGAAACACAAGAACAGATGATTAAAAAAATATATTTATAAAATCTAAACCTATGTGAAACAAAGACTACCTAATAATGATAGGAGGAAAAAACACTGAAAGCCACATCAAGCTAAAAACAGTTACAAAATGAAGAAAAGAAATCCTGGGAACACATAAAGAATTATATCTATTTCTTATATATATATATATATATATCTTTTTCTCTTCAGTCTTACATTTTTTATGGATTATTCAGATTATAATACAATTATTTTGTGAAGAAACATCAAAAATGGAGCCCAAACGCAACTAGTAAATCAGTCTGTTAGATGAATATGTTTAAAAATAATGACTGCATTTTAATTCCTTCAACATAATTTTAATAATATGACTGTGAGGTTGATCAATTCATGAAAAAGCTGCCAATCTGATCTAAAAAGCCAGGTGTTATCATTGATACAAGACATAAACAATGAAAAGTACATCTTTCAGTTTGGTAAATGCCATTTATATTAGGTACTGAGACCCCTACACTGGAAGTTACATGATGAGTACCACAATATCATATACATAAAGTACCACACTATCACATACACAGCACCACAATATCATATATATACAGTACCAAACTATCATATACATAAAGTACCACACTATCACATATAGAGTACAACACTACCACATACATTGAGTACCATTCTATTACACACATAGATTACCACAATATTACATCCAGAGTACCACAATATCACATACAGTACCACATTATCACATACATAGAGTACCACACTATCACATACACAGTGTATCACACTATCACATACACTGAGTACCACACTATCACATATATAATAAAACATTGGTCAAGTAGCAGGGTACAAACTCCCCCCTCTAAAACAAGCAAATGTTCTGCTATAATATTAAACAAACTGTCAATGAAATTATGAGAAAAAAAAATGATTTACACTGTATACTATGCACCTCTCTAAAATTATACCATACACCACTAAATAAAGTATACTTACATAAGGCATATGTTGTAAAATATACTGATCATAATGTTTACGAATATACTGAAACTCAGAGAAAAACTCAATGGCAAATGAGCAAGAGATCAAGGAGGAGAGAGAGAGAGAGATGTACTTATAACAAAGCTGCAGAACACACTTACAGTTACACTGCTATAAACAGAACACTCTTAGTACAGACACCTTCAACATACATGTCACACAAGGACACACACAAGAAAATGTTGGTCTCTTGTGATGTTAAAATTTCCAAAAAATCTTTCATAAAACAAAATGCAGACTACAACTAAGGGAACAGAAATAGCAAAAATTCTGTCCAAAAAAAGGAAACACACAGCTTATATAAGCTTCATTTTTTTATGTTATGACATGTTTTTTTTCCTGGTTATCTCAAACCAAACCATTTATGCATGCGAAAGCTGGAAAACAACTAAAGAAACAGATAAGAAATTAGACTCTTTTGAAAACAAATGCATAAGGAAAATACTCGGCATCAAGTGGAACGAATTCAAGAACAATGCAGAGATAAGACAGATGACTGAACAACAACCAGTCTCACGGGTGATCAGGAAAAGGAGATGGACATATGTTGGTCACTTGATGAGAAGAAATGATCAGAGAATCCCAAAACAAGCTATCAAGTGAAACACAACAGGCCAAAGAAAAAGAGGCAGACCACATGAAACTCTGAAGAGGACACTGTTAAGAGAGGTCAAATTACAGGTATAAAATCCCTTGATGAGGTTGAAAGACTCGCCGAAAACAGGAAAAATTGGCGAACTACCTTGTGAGCCCTATGTGACATTTAACGGCATGGGAAGGATGTAAGATAAGATCTCAAACCAAACCAAAAATTGTCACCAAGATATCAGGTCCATGATTTAGCGTGGAGTTTGCTATTCTCCTGTATAGTCTGAATGCAGTAGCTGCCCTTGCTAATCACGCATTTTTTTTACCATAACTCACGTTGTGTTTATGGAAAAGTCGTGATTTTTGTGGTGAGCACAACTCACTTCCCTCACAAATGAAACCCTATAAAAGGATGAGGTTACCACAACTAATTCACTTAATTTTCAAGCAGACAATTATGGTGCATCTATCGCAAAATTTACGAAACATAGCTATTGGTCACCTGCAAGCAGGCGAAAGTCAAAGTCAGGTTGCCAGGCATTTAAACGTGCAGCAGAGTGCCGTCAGGCGACTTTGGCACCATTTCCAAGCCACTATCTCAGTTGAAGACCGGCACCGCAGTGGACGACCCAGGGTGACAACAGTAGCTGATGATCGCTTTATCCTGGTTCATCACCCCAGAAATAGGTTTACAACAGCTTCCTCAAGTGCCCAGTCACTGCTTGCAAGATGTCATATGTCTGATCAAACTGTC
Source organism: Achatina immaculata (assembly GCA_009760885.1). Lineage (NCBI taxonomy): Eukaryota > Metazoa > Mollusca > Gastropoda > Stylommatophora > Achatinidae > Lissachatina > Lissachatina immaculata. Next base: position 51,792,736 of record CM019695.1, read on the forward strand.
CAGAATAGACTGCATGAAGCTGAACTGGTGGCACGACGACCTCACCGAGGTTCTGTCTTAACGAGACACCATCGCCAAAACTGACTTGTTTGGGCCAACCAGCATCAGCCCTGGACAACTGACAATCAATGGAGACGTGTCTGGTTTAGTGTTGAATCTTCCTTTTTGTTGTACCGCCATGATATGCAGAGAAGGGTCTACTGTAGGCCAAATGAACGTTTTGCCCAAAATTGTGTTGTTGAAGCTCTGACGCATGGTGGTGGAGATATAATAGCATGGGGAATGATCAATTTCAACGGAAGGAGTCCGTTGGTGCAGATTGAAGGAGGCCTGAATGCGCAATGATACATCAATGAAATTCTTTGACCCATGTCTTTCCATTTTTGGCTGCTCAAAGGTCTGTGTTTCAACAGGACAATGCCAGACCCCATTCTTCACGGTCCACCACACAGCTCCTGACTACCAACAACACCCTTCCCTGGCCATCCCTGTCTCCAGACATGAATCTGATCGAGCACTATGGGATGAGCTGTCTCCAGACATGAATCCGATTGAGCACTATGGGATGAGCTGCAAAGACGTGTTTGTCGCCGAAACGTTTCTCCAGCCAACCATCATGATCTTTAGCAGGCACTCCAGGAAGAGTGGGCAGCCATCCCACAGGCGCACATCAGACATCTGATCGCATCTATGGCCAGGAGATGCCAGTCGCTGATCGATGAAAGCGGAGGTCACACACCATACTAACTTGAGAACCCCTGGGACTAACAAATTCTCGTCACACATAGATGTAGGAAACTGTCAAGTGAGTGTTTAAACTCTTAGGTATTATTGTGTGCAATTTGAAAATTTTATTCATTCAATTTAAAAAGCTATAGAATATCAAATTTATGGCTAAAATTGGGTCATCAGTAGTTATGCGTTTCTTTGTTTGGACATTATATTTTGCTACACATCACCAGTAATACAAACATGCAGCTTGTATAAGGAAACTAACTGAAGAAACTGGAAGAACTGCTTGTAAGCACAAGTTGTTTTTTTTTAAAAAATAATATAAATTAAGAAAGGGGAAGCATGGGAACGCATCCCCCACCCCCGCCCACACATACATATGCGCGCGCATTATGAAGGGAAATAACAAAACTTAGAAACAAGGAAGATTGAATTATTATTGCCCCTGTACTTTGAATCCAGCAATACAATTACAGAAACAGTAAAAATCACATTTATATCAGCACTACATGGTAAACACATACTTTTAACTTTTTTTTTAAAAGCACAGACAAGATGAGAGCAAGAAGACTACATACATGGTTATAAATGTTTCCCAGCTCAGTACTGCAACACTGGCAGCAGTGCTGAAAATGAAATGACCTCAGACACAAAAACCAACTTGAATCATTGACTAAAATCTTTTTTTTTTTAAAATCATTTTTCTGTGACCACTGTGTGACACGAAAGACTGCTTCACTCCCTGCAATACTGACTTCAATCTGGAACACATTTTAAAAGAAAACATTTCAAAATGATGACAATCATAAAATATTCACAAAGGGAATGTTACAAAACATAACAATGATTCTTTGTTTCAGTTTCTTAAGATGTAATTACAGCATGTGTTTTAAAATAAAGACAACAACTTTTTTAAAAAAATTCCCTCACAGAAATCAAATTATGTTCAGAACAGAAATTTGATTATTATAATTTAATCAAAAGTTCATTACAAATCTTTGCTGGCACCTACTGCATCAATCATTCTATTATACATATGCAGAAAATAAACATATATAACTAGGAAATAATTATACATATATAAGAAATAATCATACATATACAGGAAGTAATACATATATAGGAAGTAATCATACATATTCAACAATTTATGACAATACTGGTGGAAACCTAAGTATACAATGCCAATATGTGTAGCTGCAGGATGACATTTGTCATTTTCAAATATGCTAAATTTTAGAGAAAAATCAAAACTACAAGAAAAAGACACTGGTCATGTCTTAAAAAGAATAGGAGTTGAAAGCATCAATTTTAATAGTAAAATTAAACAGGAAAGATGAGAAAACATTAGACAGTGAGACAGAGAATATTAGGCAGTGTGTTGTGATGACATGATGGAAAAGGATTGACTGAGTTGATGGAATACTTTTACTCTCCATTGTGGAGCATCTGATGATGATGATGATGATTATGATGATGCAACTCAACACAAGTGTCATCTTTCTTGGAACCATGGGTAAAACCCACTAGTTTAAATATTCTGGAACTACTACTAATGATGGATGCATGCAAGGTTGAAGCACATTATGGAATCAGAAAGAAAGAACATCAGCATCAAGCAATTTTAGGCTCATTTTTCAATCTGAAAACAACTCTATTTATACAATTATGTATTAGCTATTTCCAAAGCAACAATAAAGACATCTAGACTTTGGAGGTGGGGGGAAGACTAGAATCTATTTTTCTGTCATCTGGGTTCTAATCATCGTTGATGATCTGCAAATGGATGCATCAGCAGCAGGCCATCTTGCTCACAACTGAGAGGCCTACAGGAGAGCTGTTTGGGAAGCAAAGTTCCGCAAGGGACATGCAAATGAATGAATGAATGAATGGGTTATATTTCTTGTAAATATGGTAGGTTCTTCAATAATAATAAAAAAAACAAAAAATGAAACAAACTTGTTTTCCACTCCAGATTAAATAGTCCTGTGTTAACATTCAAATTATAATTAGAGAATTAAATTCAGTATCAGTTATAACAGCAGTAGTCAGTTAACAACAAAAGAGAGAACATATAAAATACACTGTTACAAAACAAACTTGTAAAGAAGTCAAACTTTCAAAGGTTAAAATAAACACAAACTACAATAATATAAGGTTTACACAAGAATATGGAGAAGATGACAGTGTCATAAAGGAACCAATGAACCAAAACTAGGAAGTCTCAGTTTTTTGTAATACCAACATGGCACTATTACAAGATTTTCTCACAGTGATGGTACCTACTCACAAGTATGGGAAACCTGCCACATTTTAAAACCAGAAGATAATATCATGTTATCAAAGGCTTTCATCATCATCATCATCATCTTGCACATGAGCATGGAATATACTTTGTTTAAAAACAAGAGTACAGAAAAATACAATATTTCAAAGCAACAGAAGACCAGGTACAGCAAACAATAACAGACATATAAAAGATATGCATAATGATGAGCATTATCAATATTAAAACTCCACTCAAAATAAAAATATAACAGATACCAAATCATGTGCAATCAACATTCATATGACTGTTAGGAACAATGTTCTGACCAAATCATGTGCAATCAACATTCATATGACTGTTAGGAACAATGTTCTGACCAAATCATGTGCAATCAACATTCATATGACTGTTAGGAACAATGTTCTGACCAAATCATGTGCAATCAACATTCATATGACTGTTAGGAACAATGTTCTGACCAAATCATGTGCAATCAACATTCATATGACTGTTAGGAACAATGTTCTGATCAAATCATGTGCAATCAACATTCATATGACTGTTAGGAACAATGTTCTGACCAAATCATGTGCAATCAACATTCATATGACTGTTAGGAACAATGTTCTGACCAAATCATGTGCAATCAACATTCATATGACTGTTAGGAACAATGTTCTGTCCAAATCATGTGCAATCAACATTCATATGACTGTTAGGAACAATGTTCTGATCAAATCATGTGCAATCAACATTCATATGACTGTTAGGAACAATGTTCTGACCAAATCATGTGCAAATGTGCAATCAACATTCATATGACTGTTAGGAACAATGTTCTGATCAAATCATGTGCAATCAACATTCATATGACTGTTAGGAACAATGTTCTGACCAAATCATGTGCAAATGTGCAATCAACATTCATATGACTGTTAGGAACAATGTTCTGATCAAATCATGTGCAATCAACATTCATATGACTGTTAGGAACAATGTTCTGAACTTCTCTCCTGCAGGGAGCATTCATTTCTGTGACAAGACCTTATATAACAGTTATGTATACGACTGCCTGTACTTATTTTTCAGATTATAAATCAGCACCATAAATCTGAGCACATTCATTTATGGGCACACTTATTGCACTGAAACAACAGAATATATTAGCATTCACAACCCTCTGACTCTATTGTTAACGTAAGGCTCATGTGACTTCTTTGTCTAATGTCTGTTCAATCATCCTTCTGTCTTTACCCACAATACTTCACATTTCTTTGAGGTACTTTCATCATGTACAGATAAACCATCTAACACTATTTCTAGACACTGCCTGTAAAGTTTACCTTGGCTTTTTTTTATCTGGGGGAAAAATACAGTATAGTGAAATTGGTAAATTTCTAAGAAAAGTAAACTTTATTTATAAACAAAACTAAAATTTGTTATTGTCTACAAAACCAAAACATATTTCTGAACACGCCTGCTTATCCCACTGGACTAACACGTCTGCTGCATATACAAATGCAGGATGTTATGTAACTAATACACAGCACAGCAAGTTTTATACAGCAGATAAGCTTCAACAGCACAAACTAAAACACATGATATCTAACTCAGCACTACAAAACACAAGCATAGCAAAACAACTGTTTCACATGAAGTGATTGCAATCACCAAACTACCCTCACCTCAGAAACTTACAGTATTTGAACATCAACATCAAACAAAAGTTGTTAACTATGCATTTGACAGAAACATCTCTGTAAATCAAAACAGAAAAAAAGATATGATGTACAAACTCTTTACACAAAATTAAAAGACAATAAGCACATCTTATTGTGCAAAAATAACAACTTTCAGATATGACATAATTGATACTGTCTCTATAAGAATGTCTTTAGCATTAGATATATAAAACATATATTTTGGCTGGTTGTGTATACGCTCAGTCATACAAAACAAAACATACTATGAGCCTCAAATCTTAAACCTTGGAGCGGAACACATTCTGACACTGATCATATGCCAAGTACAAAAATTCAGCTGAAAATTTTTTCCAGTATGTGACTGTTCAAATCCACAACACAAAAAGGAATGGAAAAACTAATTATATCAGTCCGTAAGAACAGCGAAAAGCAAAACCTTTATCTTAATGTGAAGAAAACTAAATCGATGACAACTGACAAAACAAATAAGGCAGCTGAAATATATATCAATGAGGAAAAGCTGGAAGAAGTGGGGAGGTCTGAATATCTTGGATCATTATTAACTAATAATGGAGATACAATGAGGGAAATTAAATTGTCATGAATTGTCATGATAATTTAAAGAAGACCGTCTTGGAAGGGTACAAAATGGGAAAAATTAAGAGAGGAAGACCAAGGCAAAGATGGCTGCAAGACATCATTGATGATCTGCAAATGGACGCATCAGCAGCAGGCCATCTTGCTTACAACAGAGAGGCCTACTGGAGAACTGTTAAAGGAGGCAAAGTTCCGCAAGGGACATGCAAATGACTGACAGACATTAAATGACATTAAAACCTTGACTTCAGTCCATATACACACAGCACAGGTGTACTCATTTAAACAGAAAACACACATCCACTGGTTTAGAGAAAACATATATCAATATGTTCTGTTTTATATAACTTGCCTACTCATGCCTCCACTTACACATCCATATAAACTTAAAAAACATGCAGACATGCTCAAATCAATTTATATATCTCTGTAATCTTTGTCACAGTACACATATATATTCTAATTTATAAACATAAATAACAACATATAGTACATTCTAATTTACGAACATCAATAACAACATGTAATAAATACTCATTTCCTTTTAACTGGAAGCACTTGTACGAAATATGTCTCAAAAGACGCAACTCTGGTATACAAACTTTAAAACAAAACCAAAATCTCAGTAATCCAGCTCTAAATTTCTTTTAGCAGTTTCTTCACATGAAAATTATTTTCCTACAATCTACAAGGCCGAAATCTCCGTAACTGCCCTAATAAAGTGATGGCAGAGGAAACCTAGACTGTGTTGTGTCCCCTTGTTTTCCTACAATCCACCAAGCTGAAGGTCTCCATATCTACTACCAAAAACAAATATCATCTAATCAAATCTCAAACACGCATTAAAAAATGTCTGCGTGTAAGTGATTTAAATCATGAAGATTGATATAGAAGTCACGTGTTGCAAATAAACAATGTTTCATTACAAAATGCTCACAATCATTTGTATATGCAACTTAGTTAAATAATGCCTTTTATGACGGATGCACCAGAACCAATATTATGAACTTCATAATAGTTTTCTGGCATTGATGATTATAACAAATAAATTATGGACTAACTTATTCTGGCTTTGAGTGTACCCTGTAATGAGACTTGCAAACCTTAATAAAGAAATACAGGGAAAATGTTCAATTTCTTGATGTAAGACTTTTAAACTGGTCAACTTCATCAAAGGCATTAGCAAAACTTTAACAAAGAAGGAAACAATGATGTGATGTGTTAGAGAAAGCTTAGAAACAATGTAGAGAATGAAATCAGAGGCAGAGAATCCCACAGTAAATAACAGCCTACACAACTTCTATAACAATGCTCATAATTAACTGTGCATTGTCAATATGACACTGTGAACAAATCAGTCAGTGGCCTGATCAAAATCTGAACACTTTATGTACAAAATGAATGATCAAACTTTAGGTAAAAAAAAAAAAAGGCAACAAATGGTCAATAAATCCATCACAAAGCATTTTCAAAATGCAGATTAACAAAGCCAGAAAACAAAATATGTACAAAAATTAATAGGAAACACATGTCTTATCCCCTTCCTCCTATACTTGTCAGTATTAATGGGACAAGCAGACGTCCTGGTAGGGTTTGTGACCTGTTTCATAAAATGGGATATTTGGGGTTTTTTTTCTCCCTTCACCACTTTTACGGGTTGCCTCTTTCTCCATTCCCTACAAATCTTAGCATGAATGTTTTCTGTGCTACACTGTCTGCTGGTAACAATGTAACATGGTCAAACCATGTCAAAAGTAACATGAACACAAATGATAATTTTAAGGGAGTACAACAAAACATATGCCTGTGAGACCTGGACACTTAACAAAACAGCTGAGAAACACATAAATGCCTTTCAATGTAAATGCTACAGAAGAGTTCTTCAAATATCATGGACATGAAAAAGAACAAATATATCCATACTACAGAACTTAATATTGAAGAAGGCTGGCTAGTAAAGAGGATTAAACAGAAAAAAACTTAAATAGTTTGGACATATTAAATGTCGTGAGAATTAAGAGAAGACCGCCTTGGAAGGGTACATAATGGGGAAAAGAAAAAAGAAAGAGAGGAAGACCAAGGCGAAGATGGCTGCAAGACATCACTGATAATTTGCAAATGGATGCATCAGCAGCAGGCCATCTTGGTTACAACCGAGAGGCCTATAGGAGTGCTGTTAGGGAAGCAAAGTTCCGCAAGGACTGATTGACTGACAACAAAAGATAATTTTGTTCAAGTATGCCAATTAAAATCGACACAAAAATTATAATTTTATGGAAGTACAACAATTTACGTAGACACAAATGATAATTTACATATGATTCAAAGCGACAAAAATTATTATTTTATGGAAGTACATCAATTCATGTAGACACAAATGATAATTTGTAAAAAAACATATGATCAAAAGTGACAAAAATTATTATTTTATGGAAGTACAACAAATCATGTAGACACAAATGATAATTTTTTTTTCAATATATGATTCAAAGCGACAAAAATTATTATTTTATGGAAGTACAAAATTTATGTAGACACAAATGATAATTTTAAAAAAACATGATTAAAAGTGACAAAAATTATTATTTTATGGAAGTACAACAATTTATGTAGACACAAATGATAATTAAAAAAAAACATGATTCAAAGTGACTAAAATTATTATTTTATGTAAGTACAACAACTTAGGTAGACACAAATGATAATTTTTAAAAAAAACATGATTCAAAGGGAAAAAGAAAGTGAGGAAGACCAAGGCGTTGATAATCTGCAAATGGATGCATCAGCAGCAGGCCATCTTGCTTACAACCGAGAGGCCTACATGGAGAGCTGTTAGGGAGGCAAAGTTCCACAAGGGACATGTAAATGACTGACTGACAACAGATAAGGACCAAACAAAAAAAAAAAATTTTAAGGTGGCACAAGTAAAAATGGCATTAATCATAATGTTGTGGAATCCTCATCAAAACTGTTTATGGTCATGTCATTAAACAATAACTCATACATATTTATATTTTATTAATACAATAACAAGATATGGAGTTACTTTTATAAATCTCATAATTGTCATATTCTGAGGTGAACCAACACAGGCAAAGTCAGAGAAGACAATCAATCATACATTTCTCTGTTTCTCATTACTTTTGCATTTCAAAGATAAACAAGCAAAGACAATCAATCATACATTTCTCTGTTTCTCATTACTTTTGCATTTCAAAGATAAACAAGCAAAGACAATCAATCATACATTTCTCTGTTTCTCATTACTTTTGCATTTCAAAGATAAACAAGCAAAGACAATTAGACAAGATAACCAGCTCTGAAAATCATTACCTTTATATTTAAAGATAAACAAGCAAAGACAATCAGTCAGACAAGACAACCTGCCATAAACTTCTCAGACTAAACCTCATTACTGATCAAAGCAGTTCCAGTCAATTAAACAAGAAAAAAAAAGCACTCATCATCATCATCATCATCAGGTGCCGTGCCGACTGGCGTTGGCTATTATGCTTCTCCAGAGTACCCGATCCTTCATGCAGGCCATCAGTTCAGTTGGTGATCTCCTCTCACACCATCCCGTCAGACTGTCCAGTATCATTTCTCTTGGTCTTCCTCTTGATCTTCTTCCTTCTATTTTTCCTGTTGTTATAATATTTTCAATGCCCCCTCTTCTCATTGCATGTCCTATGAAAGTACATTGTCTCTCTCTTATCTTTCTGACAAGGTTTTTTGTCTCTCCAGCTCTTCTCATACATTCTTCATTAGTTATTTTTGCTGTCCAGGGGATTCGCAACATTCTTCTAATAAACCACATTTCTGCTGCTTCCAATGATTTTTGTGCAGACTTGCCTATTGTCCATGATTCAATTAACCAATTAATAATTAATCTAGACTGCTTGCTCTGGGTCTCAGATTTCTCAACTTGGGACAAGTCCAAATTGTGTACAATATACACTTAAAAACACTACATAACATATTCATTTATAAACGCTAATTTTTAACTCATAAAATCATGGAAAAAGAGGCACAAATTCAAATATTTTGAACAAACATCTCCAATAATTCAACATCACAGACTGTATTTACATTATAAAAATTATACAGAGTTATTCATTACTCAATGAAACATTTTAAAAATTCACAACAAATAAACTATGTAACAGATCATGATTATTCTTATGCTAAGAGAGAGAGAGAGAGAAAGAAAAACTCTTCAAGTTTTTTTTTTTTTTAAATAAAGCCTGCATGCAAAGCTCCTGTGATTTGCTGCTAGGAGGCAGCAGTAGCAAATATGGTGTTCAGTAAACACGAGCAGTCTTTTTGTTTTAGAATATGCAAGAACCTCATCCGTTGCGACTGTGCAGCGACAATTTTGAGTGGAATTCCAGAAGGCAGCACTTGTTTTCAACAGTACCAAGAAGTGGTATGCGAAATTCCAGGATGAAGGCTATTTGTGCATGGCTCCTCGGCAGAGATGTCAAGGACCAAGTGAAGAAACTGTGAATCGTGTTAGGGAAGCTTACCAGAGAAGCCCCCGCCTTCATCCCAGAATTTCGTATACTGTTGATACTGTTGAAAACGTGCTGCCTTCTAGAATTCTGCTCAAAATCAGTGCTGTGGAATTACAACAGATGAGGTTCTTGTGGCTTCCAAAACACAAAATGACTTATCACATTTACAGAATGCCATATTCACTACTGCTGCTTCCTAGCGGAAAACTATGGGAGCTATGCATGTGGGCATTATTTTAAAACACTTGAAGAGTTTCTCTCTCTCTTTTGATATAATAATAATCATTATCTGTTAAGCAGTTTATTTGTTGCGAATTTGTTTCACGGACTTAGAGTAGCCCTGTATATAAATTTTTTTTGTGTGTGTGAACATGATTTTTTTTTAATATAACTTTTTATTTACTTGATAAAAATTGTAATTTCAGCAAACACAAACTCTTTAATCTTCAGTGTCTCATTTCCTCATTTTTTTCTACAGTGAGTCCACACTGTTAAAAGTAACAAATAATATTACACAAAGTCAGGGTTTTACAGTATAATAATGGTAAATAAACAAGCACACTGTGAGGCTTACAATCACTCTGTTTCTGACACAACTTGAAAAAACTGCATGTCAAACAAACACACGTCAAAAAATGGATTCAATATTTGATATAGAAAATGTTCTCTTGTCATGTTTTTGGTTTCAGTGGAAGTGTTATCCTGACCTCATTAATCCCTGAACCTGTTCAACCTCTGACCCCTCCAAGTTCAGCTACAGAAACTGCAACATCTGTCCAACATAAACAAGCTCTACACAGATGTTAACCACATGATCAACATACTGGAAATGAAGCCATACTTTAATTATACAACAGAATCATTTGTGTGTACAGAGAATATTTTGCTTATTCACATTTTATCAAACGTATTTTTCTGCTTTCATCTTATTTCATCTTTCATTGACATAACCTCACATTAGCCAGTTTCATTTTTCATTGACATAATCTCACACTAGCCAGTTTCATTTTTCATTGACATAACCTCACACTAGCCAGTTTCATTTTTCATTGACATAACCTCACACTAGCCAGTTTCATTTTTCATTGACATAACCTCACACTAGCCAGTTTCATTTTTCATTGACATAACCTCATACTATCCAGTTTCATTTTTCATTGACATAACCTCATACTATCCAGTTTCATTTTTCACTGACATAATCTCACACTAGCCAGTTTCATTTTTCACTGACATAACCTCACACTAGCCAGTTTGTAATTATCTCCCCTGCCTAGCAAATCACTGTATCCAACGTGTGAGAATTTTCTTATTCTTCACTCTCTGTAAACTCAGACCCATATATATGTGGCTACTCAGACAATGACCCATATATATGTGGCTACTCAGACAATGGCCCATATATATGTGGCTACTCAGACAATGACCCATATATATGTAGCTACTCAGACAATGACCCATATATATGTAGCTACTCAGACAATGACCCATATATATGTGGCTACTCAGACAATGACCCATATATATGTGGCTACTCAGACAATGACCTATATATGTGGCTACTCAGACAATGACCCATATATATGTGGCTACTCAGACAATGACCCATATATGTGGCTACTCAGACAATGACCCATATATATGTGGCTACTCAGACAATGACCCATATATATGTGGCTACTCAGACAATGACCCATATATATGTGGCTACTCAGACAATGACCTATATATGTGGCTACTCAGACAATGACCCATATATGTGGCTACTCAGACAATGACCCATTTATGTGGCTACTCAGACAACGACCCATATTTATGTGGTTTCTCAAAGATCCATACATATATGGCTACCCAGACAATGACCCTTATTCATGTAGTTACTCATACAAAGACTCTTACACAAGTATCTAACTGACATGTGACATTTTGTTAAATGTACAATGCCTGATTGCACAAATGCAGTTTGCTCACACAAGACTGTTAGGCAGGACTCTGGAGTTGGTGCAACTCTGACTCTATCTACTGTCTGATTCTGAGTCAGCCTCTCATAAATGGTCATTTTTTCATGAACTTTGACACCACCAACAAATGCTTCCAGCTATTTTCTATTGTTCTGTCTGCCTCCAACTTCTTCATGTGCCAACGCTTAAACAACATATGTCTTCCAAAACCTAGACTTGATCTTTACAAGAAAAGCTTTAGTTATTCTGCTGCTCATCTTTGGAATACCCTCCCATCCTGTATAAAAAATATAAATTATACTCCTTCCTACAACTACAAGCTTTCCCAATATCTATTTGATGTCGACTACATGGCTCCATGAATTATAAAACTTAAAAGTTATCTTAAATTGCTCTTACAGACACCGAATACAATTAATTGTTTTCTAATTAGTCTCGAAATGTTTGTTTTGTAGATAGTCATTTATATATGTATGTAATTACTTCTGTACTGAGTGAATGATTAAGAGTGAAACGTAAATGTTATATTTTATTTTATGTCTATCAGCTTCAATGTTAATTATGTTTGTTACATGAACAGCATAATTGCAGAATGTCTGGAATAGAGTGAAAGATGTATGATAAAGGGCAGAATGTCAGAAGGGCCTGCGTGCCCAATTTTTAACCCTTTTGATATAAAGATCAATCAATCAATCATAAGCAGTATATTTCTACCACATCTAAAATTCTTGATGCCACCCACAATTCTTCTGAGTCTGACTCCACAATTCTAGCATCAGGGTATTATTTTCACAGCTGAGTATACATGCAGTGTCTTCAACGCATAACCTTTGCATGAAAATCAATTCACTACCACTATCACACTCACTCCAAGAGACATAGAGAAGAACAACAGAAAGGATGTTGAGCAATAGAGGGCTCACCTGGGCAAGAGCAGAAAAAAAGGCGAAGGACAGGCATTTGTGGAAAACCCTTGCGGACGCCCCATGTGCCCTGGGCACTTAAGGTTCAGAGAGAGAGAGAGAGATCACACTCACTACTTTATGCATACTAATGTAACTAATCTGTTTCACACATGTCCAGTAACTTTCAATTCTGGTGCAAATTTCATAACATACAGCACATGCTTGGCTCTATTTACACAACATTTCCAACACTCCCCCCTCCACCTCAGTTCTTATGATTAATTAATTTCTCTCATGCATAAAATACTACAACAAAAACTAAGACGGTAAAATAACGGCAAAATAACGGTAAAACCATGTTACAGTTTTGGCATGTGAAAGTGTGAAGTGGCCAGCATTTACTTCCCAGATTTCTCTGGGTGGACCCTGGGGTCTTATCTGCTGGGACTTGAACTCAGTTTTGTCAAAGTTTTATGTGACATAAATGTGGCCAGGCATGATACTGACTACATCACACTTTCATGTGACGAAGGTCGTGGAAATAATGGCCTAACAACATATCTCCAATATGCCTTAAAGATATGGAAGCAGAATTTCACCTTTTTTCAATCTTTTATCTGACAGATATGAATCACATGATGTGGAAAATGTGAGTGTTTTTGTAAACTTGTATTTCAGAAAGAAAATAATGAATGTTGCCATATAGCAGTCATGGTCCTGAAAAGAGGTAAAAACTAGACAAATCTAAATGAACAAAATAATCAGTAAAACTCACAATATTCAAACAAACAAGCAACTTCTGTCTTGGGGGACAGTTCAAGGAGCATTCTTTCCACCATCAGGCACAGATAATATCTTCCACTTTATCAGGCACAGATAATATCTTCCACTTTATCAGGCACAGATAATATCTTCCACTTTATCAGGCACAGATAATATCTTCCACTTTATCAGGCACAGATAATATCTTCCACTTTATACACATGGCGCAGGTTATACACATTTTTCTCTGTCAGTTTGTTGAACTGGCAGGTGGCTCAGATAGCTTAAGAACATTTCAGGCATTGGAGCACAAGAAACTCTTTCACTTCTTGATGGTTTCCAGATCTTTGGCTAACTCTAAATGATTGCAGGATATGATGTTACAAGGACTGTCTTGCAGGCAGAGTTACTAGTCACCATGACGTTCTGGGATATTTGGTTATGAAGCTAAACACATCAAGACAGTTATCTGACACGGGATGCTGACATTTGTTAGGTACTCAACTACTGATACAACGCCTAAGAAAAGGTTTTTTGATACCACTCGGCACACTGTAGTCAGTGCAGTATACTGTAGAGAGCATGCAAAAGAGGTCCACGTTTCCCATGTAGGCATTGTACTAAGTGACTCCGGTGGACATCAAACTTCAGAATCCTCACTCTTTTGTTCCACTGCTTCACTATTTTTAGAAAAATACCTGGGTAATGACTGATTGTTGAAAGATCTGTTGTGAAAGTTGTACCTTGCTGAGCAGCATATTTCTTTGTTTCACATACAATGATCTGCATCATGTCTTCTATAAGATAAACTCTTGTAATAACAAATACATTTTTTTTCTGGAGGATCTGGAAGTGTGCTCTTCCATGCATAGTGACAACAGCAGATTCTAATGTACATCACCAAAATGTATGCTCTCTTCAGTTATATTTGTTTGCTGATCTTTGTTTTCCATCTTTCTGCATATCTGTTTTGCATTAGGGTCAAAGGAATGGCATCATAACTGAAGTGAGCTGATGGAATGTCATCAAAATCTTTTCCAGTCAGACTCATTCTCTGATCTATGGTGAGATGAGCTTGGTTCATAATCATCTGAAAACTCAAAATTGTTTCAGTCTCAGAAACATCAGCATCAACTTGCTGGAATATATCTGCAAACTTTTACTTCAGCACCAGCATCCATTATTCTGTGCAAACATACAAATTATTATTAAGCAAATGTAACAACGAACTTGGCAAACAACTATGCCAGCCCTATGTGATGTTTAATGGCACGGGAAGGATGTAAGATGTAAGAATTGTAACAACAAAATTAGCAAACAACTATGCCAGCCCTATGTGACATTTAACAGCATGGGAAGGATGTAAGAAGTAAGAATTGTAACAACAGCAATTGCCATCAGCATATGCTATCCCACTATTTTATACACTCTCTGGTGCCCAAAGTTGCCATGTGTAAGCATACCAAAAACAAAACACAGAAACGAAAATGAAAACTGTGTTCATCTTGATTTTGCTGATGACATAACTCTTATCAGTAATAATGTGAATTCCATGCAAGAAAAAACAGATAGCCTATCTTCACTGGCTAGCAAAATAGGACTTGAAATTAACAAGGACAAAACAAAGATAATGAAAATTCCCATCAATCAAAATGGAAAAATACACATAGAAGGGACAGATATTGAAGAAGTCAATCAATTTGCATACCTTGGCAGCTACATAGACAAGGATGGTGACACTAGAAAGGAAGTTAGGATCAGAATTGCAAAAGCAGCATCAATCTTCAAGAATCTTGAGAACATATGGAATTCAAAAGTTATAAGCACAAAAACCAAGTTAAGACTATTCAATTCAAATGTAATATCCACCCTCATTTATGCATGCGAAAGCTGGAAAACAACTAAAGAAATAGAAAAGAAATTAGACTCTTTTGAAAACAAATGCCTAAGGAAAATACTCGGCATCAAGTGGAATGAATTCAAGAACAATGCAGAGATAAGACAGATGACTGAACAACAACCAGTCTCACGGGTGATCAGGAAAAGGAGATGGACATATGTTGGTCACTTGATGAGAAGAAATGATCAGAGAATCCCAAAACAAGCTATCAAGTGGAACACAACAGGCCGAAGAAAAAGGGGCAGACCGCGTGAAACTCTAAAGAGGACATTATTAAGAGAGGCCAAGTTAACAGGCATAACATCCTTTGATGAGGTTGAAAGACTCGCCGAAGACAGGAAAAATTGGCGAACTACTTTGCGAGCCCTATGTGACGTCTAACGGCACGGGAAGGATATAAGATATAAGATAAGATAAGATATGTCATATTATGTGGTATGTATTATTTTACTCAGTCTATTTTCTTATTATGATAAAAATGCTTTTGCTTTTGAACTCTTCATCTGAAAGTCAAACATGTCTGAACATCAAAGTCAAATGAAACAGTAAATATGTGACAGTTCACTTCCTCAAATACATTGTTAAGTTCAAGTAGTGAATTAATACATTTTAAGAAAGCTTATCTTTCAAAGATTCACATGATAAATTCTGACATATTAAATGTTCACCTATGGCAACACTGGATGCCAAAGGGATGAAGTGACCAAAAAAAAAAAAAAAACCGCAATGTATAAACACCACTTCTACTGAGACTAAATGAATAACCCTATCATGCTGCAAAAGATCTATTCATATGCTCTGGAAATTTCACCTCTTATAAAACACCACCTTATTATTTTATCTGAAACTATGTTTTATAACAGAATTATTTGTGTCTTTTATTCCTGCCTAAATAATTTAATGCCCATATTACATTCTCACATCTTACATCCTTCCCGTGCCATTAAACGTTATATAGGGCTCACACAGCTGTTCACCAAGTTTTCCTGTTTTCTGCAAGTTTTTCAACTTCATCAAGGGATGTTATGCCCACAAAACTGGCTTCTCTTAACAATGTCCTCTTTAGAGTTTCATGTGGCTGACCTCTTTTTTCTTCGGCCTGTTGTGTTCCACTTGATAGCTTGATTTGGGATTCTCTGATTGTTTCTTCTCATCATATGGCCTACATATGTCCATCTTCTTTTTCTGATCACCCATGAGACAGGTTGGTGTTTGCTCATCTGTCTTATCTCTATGTTGTTCTTGAATTCGTTTCACTTTATACCAAGTATTTTCATTAGTCATTTGAGTCTAATTTGTTGTCTATTTCTTTAGTTGATTTCCAGCTTTCGCATGGATAAATGAGAGTGGATATCACATTTGAATTGAATAATCTTAACTTGGTTTTTGTGCTTATAACTTCTGAATTCTATATGTTCTCAAGACTTTTGAAGGACAATGCTGCTTTTCACCATCCTGGTCTATGCAGTTGCCAAGGTAAGCAAATTGGTTTACTTCTTCAACAACTGTTCCTTCTATGTATATTTTTCCTTCTTGATTAATGAGAAGTTTCATTATTTTTGTTTTGTTTTTGTTAATTTCAAGACCTATTTTGCTAGCCAAGGAAGACATTATTTCATCCATTATTCATCCATGACTACACTATGCTTTCCCAAACTATACCAATTAATGCACTATACTAAGCACAAAAATGTTTGTATGTGTATCATTTCCCCTTTATATGTAACACAGAATTCTTTATGTAATGAAACACTTGTAACCTGTCTGTAAGCAAAATTAGGTATCACATATTATAAAATCTGAAATCAGTTTCTTGTGAATAATTTCTTTCATGCATTAAATATCCAAACAAAAACTAGTACAGAAGTTTACAGCCGGAAAAAAAAGCCACACATTACAACTTTATACTCCAGCAAGTCACAAAATCAGTTTTCTGAAAGTCTGAAGTCTTTTGAGCAACCTCAGTTTTGAAACAATGTATACATGAAAATGCTGGATTGGAAATCAATTAGAAAACATACTGGCCGCGCTGTTCAACAAAAAAAAAAAATCCAAATGTTCATAACAATGATAATAATATAACATGGTATGATATATTGAAATCACATTGTCAAGTAAAATTAACCACTGCTTATAGTTCACTTAGAGGGCTTCACTTTGTCCCAAGCTCTCACTGGCTTCAGCCAGTCATTACCTGACAAATTCTGGAAATAATCTGTTCTAGCTGCTTGCATGTAGCGGAATGACAAACTTGGACCCAAATGGTGACACATAAGTGATGCCAGAGTTTTTGAAAATAGCTGCCGGAATACTCAGATCACATAAGTACAAACTACCACAAGTAGAAGATACCTGGTTCAGTGGTAACACTTTGCACAAGCTCCATCTACAGGTAAGAAATTATGAATAAAAACTATATCAGATATATATTTTGTATATATACTGACTACAACTAATTTATTAATGAAATTACACACATGAAAGTAATTCTCACAAATGTTAGCTAGGTACCATGCCTCAATTCATTAATATACATGGCACAGTTTGCCACAACTATAACAGAAAGAAAATACCTGTAATAATCATGGAAAGGCGATGAACTGTGAAAACTGTAACAGTAAGTTTTACTGTAAGAAAACTGCTACATGCTCCTTGAAAAGCATGATGACAAGTAATACAGGGTGTCCATAAATTATCAACCAGCTGAAACACTTGGACTGCTTGCTCCCTTTTGTGTAATACACTGCCAGTTTCTTTAAATTGTTTTAACCAACGCCTTAGCGTTTGTTCAAAATGTGGATCCTTCTTGAGTTCTTTCCTATTAAAACACTTAATAGTTACAGGAGACTTCATTTCCCATAACCACAAGACACGCACTGCCTCTTCTTGCATGGTCACCATTTTTTTTTACAATGCATGATGGTACAGAGTGTTGCCAACCTCACAGAAAAAAATTTACCAAACAAAAAAAAGAACTACAAAGTAACTCCATTACACCTGACTGCAATTTTTCATGAATGACAGTTATCAGGTGAATAAGTTATAGACACCCTGTCTATCATACCCACAGTAACAAAGCAAAGAAACTTTCTTGCTATTTCAGTTCTGTTTTTAAAGTTAACAAACATATTTGCTTATACCTTCAGTCCCTACATCCCATAAAGCTATAAATTAAAACTGTGAGGCAAATTAAAAAAATGACATCAACATGAAAGGCTAAGGCAGTGACAAGCCAACAGGATGAGCTAATGATGTCTGATCAGTCAGTCATTTGCATGTCCCTTGTGGAACTTTGCCTCCCCAACAGTTCTCCTGTAGGCCTTTCGGTTGTAAGCAAGATATCCTACTGCTGATGCATTCATATGCAGATCATCAACGATGTCTTGCAGCCATCTTTGCCTTGGTCTTCCTCTCTTTCTTCTTCTCATTATGTACCCTACCAGGATAGTCTTCTCTAGATTCTCAAGATGTTTAATATGTCCAAAATATTTAAGTTTTCTCTGTTTAATCCTCTTTACTAGCCTACCAGTCAGATAACAGCAACACTTTCAAATAACATAAAACTACAAGCTAAAAGGAATTATTGTGTTAATGAGGTTAACACCATTAGTAAACATCAATTAATTTAATAATGTCAGTTAACAGAAGTTAGCATGTTAACACTATGAGCAAATGAAGGTAAAACATTAAATTTACATTACCTAATACTGTCAGCTAATAGAAGTTAATATGTTACACTATCAGCTAATAGAAGTGAATATGTTACATTATCAGCTAATAGAAGTGAATATGTTACACTATCAGCTAATAGAAGTGAATATGTTACACTATCAGCTAATAGAAGTGAATATGTTACACTATCAGCTAATAGAAGTAAATATGTTACACTATCAGCTAACAGAAGTAAATATGTTACACTATCAGCTAATAGAAGTGAATATGTTACACTATCAGCTAATAGAAGTGAATATGTTACACTATCAGCTAATAGAAGTGAATATGTTACACTATCAGCTAACAGAAGTAAATATGTTACACTATCAACTAATAGAAATGAACATGTTACACTATCAGCTAAAAGTGAACATGTTAATACCATCAGATAAAGAAGTTAAAGATGGTGAAAATGTTCCATTTGTTAGTCAGCGACCCATAGCAGACATACTAGTGTCAGGGTTGGTGAACCATAACTGAGCAAGATCCTGTCCCACCACTATGTTAGTACCCCCAGTAACAGGCTAATGGGGCAGGGGACATAGTACCCATGGCGGTGGAGTCTGCTACAGAAGTACTGCACAACAACCCCCACTTTTCAGTTTCACTCTGGGACTGAAAAAAATGACTGTCATAACCTGGTGCCAATCAGATACAGCATTGAGACTCAACATCTTCACCACATCAGCTGTAAAGAACACCAGTTCTCAGTTCCAAGAAGAAGAAGTTAAGACCATTAAGTTAACATCAATTAACACTGTCAGTCAACACGAGACTACATGTTAATACCGTTAGCTAACATAAGCTAACTATATTAATATTACCAGCTAAAACAATTAAGTCAAGTAACATGATATAACCTGATCACTTACTTTGCAGGTATACCAGGACCATGTGATGGAGGATCCAAGGCCAGAACTTGAGCTCGGATGTCACTGCCCTTCATCCATGAGACAAAGCTCTGAAACCAAGGCTGCTGTGTATGGAAGGAGCTAGCATGGGTGTCCATGGCTGTCACAACTAAGTCTATGGTATGTGGAAGTGCTGCAGCAAATGTAAGAGGTGAATAAAAAAAAAGAGATTACAGCAAGACCATTAAGTTCTAAACTCTTCTCGAAATGGTTCGAAAAGTAACTTGTTAAATACTGTTAGAAATTATTTTAATGTTTGTTAAAAAAAAACATATGTCAAAAGATCTGTATTTACAATGTATTTTTGTTTATGTATATGTCTGTGTGTGTATGTGTGCGTGAGAGCTATTTTATTAGGTTAATTACTTCTTCTCTTTTACTTTGAATGTAACAGTTTAATCTTACACTCTTTTGATATGTTTTTTTCCTAATTTAATTTGTATACTTGTATTAAATCGAGTGTGTGGGAAGAATGAAAGATGGAGTGATGAAGGGCAGAACGTAAGATGGGCCTGCGTGCCCAATTTTTTACCCTTTAAAAATAAAGATTATTCATTCATTCTCTCAGATATCAAAACTTATGGTTTCTTGGAAAGACAGAACAATATCTTTCTGTTTTCATTCTGTATGTTGCAATAATTTCTCTGAAAGTCTACCTTTTTTTTTTTTTTTTTAAACTACATTTCTTCACTGTTTCATTCATACTACATGGATCATCTGTGAGGAACTGAGTAAATGTGAAAATTATGAAGGTAATGAGCATAAAAAAAATCTGGGGGAAAAAAATCCACTGAAAGTCATGAATGACTGAGAATCAGACTTTTTACTCTGGCATGAGTCTCGCCTCTAGGAGACTGCAGTAACCACATGACCTCTAAGTCAGTGCATTAATCACATGACCTTTAAGTCAGTGCACTAACCACTTGACCTCTAAGTAGGTGCATTAACCACAAAGCCATGATAAACTGGTAATGACCCACAATAAGCTTTACACAAGCTATAAAAAAGTTACAATCAGATTTATTTACTAGGGTGGGGTGAAAAGTTTTTTACTTTTTCTAGAAAATTTTCAGTAAGAGTGTCTGTATCTCATTCATATTGTGTCATGCAGTCTGTAATAAAAACATCTGGAAAGGGGGATATAAAATTCCTCTAAGCTTCTATACAATGTAAGTCAAACTGGCAGTTTGTCAAAATATATAGTTAAAACAACACACTATGTTCATAATAGCAAGACACAGAAACCAGGTAAGTTCCAAACAAAATTTTAAAGAGTGTTAATTCTGATTTTTGGGAAATGCAAACATCTGACACTTAGTGTTTTACTATCAGCAAGAAGCAGACTGTACTAAGAATTTTACATAAAGTATTCAGATTTGTTGAAACATGGTATAACACCAGGAAGACTACATGAAAGAGGAGTAGCAGTGGTTTTCTAAAATACACAAGTATTTGCTCACATGAAATAAGATCATAGGTCTGAATGTATTCCCATATCTGTCTGTGTAATATCAAAGACTGAATGTATTCCCACATCTGTCTGTGTAATATCAAAGACTGAATGTATTCCTACATCTGTCTGTGTAATATCAAAGACTGAATGTATTCCTACATCTGTCTGTGTAATATCAAAGACTGAATGTATTCCCACATCTGTCTGTGTAATATCAAAGACTGAATGTATTCCCACATCTGTCTGTGTAATATCAAAGACTGAATGTATTCCTACATCTGTCTGTGTAATATCAAAGACTGAATGTATTCCTACATCTGTCTGTGTAATATCAAAGACTGAATGTATTCCTACATCTGTCTGTGTAATATCAAAGACTGAATGTATTCCTACATCTGTCTGTGTAATATCAAAGACTGAATGTATTCCCACATCTGTCTGTGTAATATCAAAGACTGAATGTATTCCCACATCTGTCTGTGTAATATCAAAGACTGAATGTATTCCCATATCTGTCTGCTCAATATAAAATCAAAGACTGAATGTATATCCACATCTGTCTGTGTAATATCAAAGACTGAATGTATTCCCATATCTGTCTGCTCAATATAAAATCAAAGACTGAATGTATTCCCACATCTGTCTGTGTAATATCAAAGACTGAATGTATTCCCATATCTGTCTGCTCAATATAAAATCAAAGACTGAATGTATGTCCACATCTGACTATGTAACATATTATCAAGTGTTTCAATGTATCCCCACATCTGATTGTGTAAAACTATAAAAGGTCTCATTTTTGTTAGCGCAACAAATTCTGCTTGTGTAACACAGCCTTAAAGGTCTGAATTCATTCCCACATCTGCTGATAACACAGCATTATCTGTATGAATATATTCTCACGCTCGAACTAAAGGTAGGCCAGCTAGCTATGTCAGTGTCACACCTGGTTAACAGCCTGTCCAACTTCCATGTGATGCTCCCAATAACAGGCTAGCCACAACTTGCATGTGATGCTCCCAATAACAGGCTAGCCACAACTTCCATGTGATGCTCCTAGTAACAGGCTAGCCACAACTTTCATGTGATGCTCCTAGTAACAGGTTAGCCACAACTTCCATGTGATGCTCCTAGTAACAGGCTAGCCACAACTTCCATGTGATGCTCCTAGTAACAGGCTAGCCACAACTTCCATGTGATGCTCCTAGTAACAGGCTAGCCACAACTTCCATGTGATGCTCCCAGTAACAGGCTAGCCACAACTTCCATGTGATGCTCCTAGTAACAGGCTAGCCACAACTTCCATGTGATGCTCCTAGTAACAGGCTAGCCACAACTTCCATGTGATGCTCCTAGTAACAGGCTAGCCACAACTTCCATGTGATGCTCCTAGTAACAGGCTAGCCACAACTTCCATGTGATGCTCCCAGTAACAGGCTAGCCACAACTTCCATGTGATGCTCCTAGTAACAGGCTAGCCACAACTGACAAATTCTTCCTATGCTAAAGCAGCCTAATAAGAAGAGACTGCCTCTTATGTCAGCTCTGAAAGATGGGGAAACTCAACACAGCACACTCCCTGTCTAACTGTAGCTCATCTGCTAGAACAGCTTGGTGGTAACCGCTATGTATGACATCAAGAGACAGCATCTTTGGGAAGCAAAGAAAGCCACTTCAGCACATTCTTCCATCTAACCTGGTGTTTTAATAATAAATTCTACAGCACATCATCAGCTGCCAAGACATAAAGTTCAGAGAGATATAACAAATATAAAACATACAGTACAACAGTACTCTACCTGCTGTGTTATGAACCAGTGAGTTTCCTGTAAGTTTAAATAGCTCTACTTCCTGTGCCAGGGATGAAGGGATAGCAACAGAGGTGGGCATCAGCAGTGTCACACGTACCCCATGAGACGCAAGAATGCGGGCACAGCACGCTCCAGCTGCTCCATTTTCATGAGGCCCACACAGTACAACAACAGCAGGAACTTGATGGCCATTTTTTGGATGTATCCTGACCAGAAACAAATATTTTTAAAAATATATTTCTCATGGGTTTAACCAACCTCAGGGTTTAACCAGCATGCTAAAAGACAAAATCTGGCATGAAGATTACAAAGCAGAAGTCAGCCAAGAATAGGAGTAGTACAACTACTGTGAGCTCAAGGTAAGCGTGTTCTAGTTAAACTATTGTTTAAAAACAGCAACTGTTATAAGGAAACGGCTCAGAAAATGTGTATAATATCTGCCTGAAAGGTGAAGTTTAACAGAAAAGAAGGCTCTAAGGGTTGTCAATGAACTAAGGAACAACAAGATATTCATGTCAAAACCAATCCTTTGCATATTTAGCTTAACAGACAGTCAGTCAGTCAGTCAGTCTTCTTCTTCTTCGTTCGCACTGTCTGTCTATATCTGCAGTCCTGTCTCTTGGATAAATTTCACTGTTTTTTGTAACTCATGTATGGAACCGTAGAGCTTATCTTCTTTAGTGGTTTCACTGGGCCAGTAATTATTTCTCAGTGTCTCGTAGTTGATGCAGTTCTGGAGGATATGTTCCACGGTTTGGGGCACCTGGGCACATGTACATAGATTAGTAGTACCAACCTTAAACTTTGTATACATATGACTTCGGAGTCGGCTGTGTCCTGTTCGGAGACGGAAGATGGTGACTTGTTCCTTTCTGTTTAGCATGTGATAGTCATCATGTGGTGGTGTTTGTGGCTTCCTGTAGGTTTTTATCATGCTTTTCTTCTGATTATAGGTGACTGGTATGTCTGGTTGCTCCATTTCAGTGCCCTCTTTGGCCAGATGGTCAGCTTTCTCATTGCCTGGTATCCCACAGTGGGAGGGAATCCACTGCAAAGTGACTCCATGTTGTAAGCCAATTTTTGACAAGGCATCCTTAAGGTCTGGTAGTTTGTTGCACTGAAGAGCCTCCAGTACTGATCTTGCATCTGTGAGAATTACTACAGGACATGTATCAATTCTGGAGTCTGATAGTTTTTCAACTGCAGCAATAATTGCCCTAACTTCTGCATCAAAGTTGTTGCAGTATTTACCAGTGGGTATGGAAATCTTGTCAATGGTGTTGTTTGGATATTCAATATATGCTCCTGCCCCACCATTTTTTATGGCATTATGTGCAGATCCATCTGTATACACACGTATCCAGGTGTCACATGGATATTTGTCATCTAGAACACTAAGTGTGGCTACTGATCTTACAAGACTGCTCTGCATCTCACCATTCTGCACACCTTTCACTTCAGTCTGAATAGTTATTTGTGTATAATCTGCTTCTTTCCATGGTGTATGCTCTGGTATAGATGATAATGGAGTGACTACAGTTGGAAGGTCAGGTATCAGCTTACGCATACGCTTGGCCTGATGAATGAAGCTGCTTCTTTTAAGCCGTCCTAATGCCAAGTTATTGAATCTCTCCTTCAGGGGATGGCTTACAGAGCTAAGGAATTTTTCTCCCATGGTCATGACCTTTGTGTCTCTACGTTCCTTTAGTGGTTGAACACCAACTATTTTCTGCATTTCTACTATTGGTGTGGACCTCATGGCACCTGTGATAATCCGTAGTGACTGATTTTGAACCTTGTCTAGATTATGCAGCGTAGTGTTTGATGCTGTGCACCAAGATGTTGAGATATAACAAATATAAAACATACAGTACAACAGTACTCTACCTGCTGTGTTATGAACCAGTGAGTTTCCTGTAAGTTTAAATAGCTCTACTTCCTGTGCCAGGGATGAAGGGATAGCAACAGAGGTGGGCATCAGCAGTGTCACACGTACCCCATGAGACGCAAGAATGCGGGCACAGCACGCTCCAGCTGCTCCATTTTCATGAGGCCCACACAGTACAACAACAGCAGGAACTTGATGGCCATTTTTTGGATGTATCCTGACCAGAAACAAATATTTTTAAAAATATATTTCTCATGGGTTTAACCAACCTCAGGGTTTAACCAGCATGCTAAAAGACAAAATCTGGCATGAAGATTACAAAGCAGAAGTCAGCCAAGAATAGGAGTAGTACAACTACTGTGAGCTCAAGGTAAGCGTGTTCTAGTTAAACTATTGTTTAAAAACAGCAACTGTTATAAGGAAACGGCTCAGAAAATGTGTATAATATCTGCCTGAAAGGTGAAGTTTAACAGAAAAGAAGGCTCTAAGGGTTGTCAATGAACTAAGGAACAACAAGATATTCATGTCAAAACCAATCCTTTGCATATTTAGCTTAACAGACAGTCAGTCAGTCAGTCAGTCTTCTTCTTCTTCGTTCGCACTGTCTGTCTATATCTGCAGTCCTGTCTCTTGGATAAATTTCACTGTTTTTTGTAACTCATGTATGGAACCGTAGAGCTTATCTTCTTTAGTGGTTTCACTGGGCCAGTAATTATTTCTCAGTGTCTCGTAGTTGATGCAGTTCTGGAGGATATGTTCCACGGTTTGGGGCACCTGGGCACATGTACATAGATTAGTAGTACCAACCTTAAACTTTGTATACATATGACTTCGGAGTCGGCTGTGTCCTGTTCGGAGACGGAAGATGGTGACTTGTTCCTTTCTGTTTAGCATGTGATAGTCATCATGTGGTGGTGTTTGTGGCTTCCTGTAGGTTTTTATCATGCTTTTCTTCTGATTATAGGTGACTGGTATGTCTGGTTGCTCCATTTCAGTGCCCTCTTTGGCCAGATGGTCAGCTTTCTCATTGCCTGGTATCCCACAGTGGGAGGGAATCCACTGCAAAGTGACTCCATGTTGTAAGCCAATTTTTGACAAGGCATCCTTAAGGTCTGGTAGTTTGTTGCACTGAAGAGCCTCCAGTACTGATCTTGCATCTGTGAGAATTACTACAGGACATGTATCAATTCTGGAGTCTGATAGTTTTTCAACTGCAGCAATAATTGCCCTAACTTCTGCATCAAAGTTGTTGCAGTATTTACCAGTGGGTATGGAAATCTTGTCAATGGTGTTGTTTGGATATTCAATATATGCTCCTGCCCCACCATTTTTTATGGCATTATGTGCAGATCCATCTGTATACACACGTATCCAGGTGTCACATGGATATTTGTCATCTAGAACACTAAGTGTGGCTACTGATCTTACAAGACTGCTCTGCATCTCACCATTCTGCACACCTTTCACTTCAGTCTGAATAGTTATTTGTGTATAATCTGCTTCTTTCCATGGTGTATGCTCTGGTATAGATGATAATGGAGTGACTACAGTTGGAAGGTCAGGTATCAGCTTACGCATACGCTTGGCCTGATGAATGAAGCTGCTTCTTTTAAGCCGTCCTAATGCCAAGTTATTGAATCTCTCCTTCAGGGGATGGCTTACAGAGCTAAGGAATTTTTCTCCCATGGTCATGACCTTTGTGTCTCTACGTTCCTTTAGTGGTTGAACACCAACTATTTTCTGCATTTCTACTATTGGTGTGGACCTCATGGCACCTGTGATAATCCGTAGTGACTGATTTTGAACCTTGTCTAGATTATGCAGCGTAGTGTTTGATGCTGTGCACCAAGATGTTGAGCCATATTCTAAATGTGGTAGAATACTTTGCTGATATACGTTCTTGAGGATTCTTTCACTAGCTCCCCATGTAGTCCCACTCAATTTTCTTAATATGGCTAGTTTTCTTCTGGCTTTTGCTTCTGCACTGTTGATGTGTTGCTTCCAAGTCAGTTTTGAGTCAAGAGTCACTCCTAAGTAAGTGGGTTGGTTGTCCATCCTTAAGGGTATTTCATTTACAAAGATCTTACCTGCTTTCTGTTTAGATGAGAGGGTGAACAGAGTGGTACTTGATTTCTCTGTGTTGATACTTACACACCATTTGTTTGTCCATGATGTCAAGATGTCTGCTGCTCTTTGGAGTCTCTGTGTAGCAACTGTCACATATTCATCTGTACACCACATGACCAGATCATCTGCATACAGTGCTGCTTTGATTCCATAGGGAAGTTCCTTGACCAGGTCATTAATGAATACAAGGAATAGTGTAGGCGAAAGGACTCCTCCTTGTGGTACACCGTGTCGCAGAAGTACTTTCTGGCTTTTGTGTCCATCCATTACTACTCTAGCTCTTCTATTGTGTAAATAGGACTTTATCCAGTTGTACAGTCTTCCATTCACATTGCAGTTTCTTAGTTTCCACAACAGACCTTTTTTCCATACTTTATCAAAGGCTTTCTTCAGGTCTATCCACGCTGCTAGTACAAGGTTTTTCTCTTGGAATGCATCCTCAATCTCTTGAGAGAGATAGGTCACTTGATCTTCCGTACTGTAGTACTGCCTAAATCCTGCTTGTTGTGGAACGAGAAGGTTTTCACTTTCTAGGTACCATTTTAGCCTTAGGTCAATGATGCGTTCCATCGTTTTGCATAGGCAGCTAGTGAGACTGATTGGCCTGTAGCTGGAGGCAGTATCACTGTTTTTCCCTGGTTTTAGCAGTGGTACCATGCTTGCTTCCTTCCAGATTTGAGGAGTCAGTCAGTCATTTGTCTGTCTCCTGTGGAACTTTGCCTCCCTAAAAGCTCTCCTTTAGGCCTCTCAGTTGTAAGCAAGACACCCTGCTGTTGAACTTAACACACAATGAAGATTAAAAAGAAAAAAAACAACAACTTATGTGTAACTGAAATACAGTAAGATGATACAAAAAGAAGACAGTGGATAAGACTAACAAAGATATTTTGGGAATGAACTGGTGGAAAAAAAAACAATCTGTCAGCAGCATCATCATCATCTTCAGGTTCCATGATGAAGTGTTTGTGATCACACATTTCCATTTTGTGCGGTCTCTGTTCTAATTCTACTGCAATATACTGCCTTTTTTTTGTTGTTGTTAGTGCTGCATGACCAGAACATCCACATATTTCTCTATCAGTCTCTCTTCTTTGCTTTGTGGCTTCTACTTGTGTAGTGCTGTCAGGCATATTTTGTCTGTCTCTCTTCTTTGCTTTGTGGCTTCTACCTGTGTAGTGCAGTCAGGCATATTTTGTCTGTCTGTCTTCTTTGCTTTGTGACTTCTACCTGTGTAGTGCTGTCAGGCATATTCTGTCTGTCTCTCTTCTTTGCTTTGTGGCTTCTACTTGTGTAGTGCTGTCAGGCA
The DNA here is from genome assembly GCA_009760885.1 of Achatina immaculata. Classification (NCBI taxonomy): domain Eukaryota; kingdom Metazoa; phylum Mollusca; class Gastropoda; order Stylommatophora; family Achatinidae; genus Lissachatina; species Lissachatina immaculata. The sequence continues at coordinate 51,821,289 of CM019695.1, forward strand.
TATTTTGTCTGTCTCTCTTCTTTGCTTTGTGGCTTCTACTTGTGTAGTGCTGTCAGGCATATTCTGTCTGTCTCTCTTCTTTGCTTTGTGGCTTCTACTTGTGTAGTGCTGTCAGGCATATTTTGTCTGTCTTCTTTGCTTTGTGGCTTCTACCTGTGTAGTGCTGTCAGGCATATTTTGTCTGTCTGTCTTCTTTGCTTTGTGGCTTCTACTTGTGTAGTGCTGTCAGGCATATTTTGTCTGTCTCTCTTCTTTGCTTTGTGGCTTCTACTTGTGTAGTGCTGTCAGGCATATTCTGTCTGTCTCTCTTCTTTGCTTTGTGGCTTCTACTTGTGTAGTGCTGTCAGGTTCTGTAACTACTTTCTTGTCATGCCTCTGATTAGTTTTCTCTATGATTCTTATTAGCCTGCAATGTTCTGCAACTTTCCTGAGGCCTTTGCTCACTGTTAAGACCAGCCAGGTCTACATATGCATTTTTTCTTGCTTCTTTCATCTTGGTATTTATTTCAGTTTCATGGCATGACAAAACATGGATAATACAGTGATATAAATAATTTCATTAAAATTATCCTGGAATTATGGAGTGGGCCAAAAAGTATCTGAATACTATAAAATGTAATTCAAAATTTGTAATAATAAAGATAAATTCAAATGTTAATGCTAATGACAAGAACGTGTATGTCTTTACTACATAATTTCATTTTGTATTTCAGTTCATGTAGCATTTTTGTGGCAATAAAATCCAGAGATGCTGACTCAAGCTGATCAACTCAGACTCAAATCACTTTAGAGACTCAGCATGGGCTGAGTTCAGTCAGTAGAGTCAATGATTTTACTAAAGTTCTTTTATTAGTAAGGCAACACATACTTCAATGACATCATTCACTTGTGTGCTGTCAGATATATCTAACTTGAATCTATGGTCTGTTTACTTTTACCTGGTGTAAGACTAGACAGTAACAACACCTAGAATAAACAACAGGTAATGTGAAGTAATCAGGGGCTATAAAAGTGCAGGTAATGTGAAGAAATCAGGGGCTATAAAAGTGCAGGTAATGTGAAGTAATCAGGGGCTATAAAAGTGAAGGATTTATAACACTAGTCATGCCTGTATTATCACAAGTGTAGAGAGAAAGATGTGAGACTCAAGAGAGATTATTTAAGCAAAAAGCTTTCAACATACCAGGAGTGCCCACTGCCCACTATCATTCATCATCATCATTCATTTGCATGTCCCCTGCGGAACTTTGCCTCCATAACAGCATTCCTGTAGGCCTCTTGGTTGTGAGCAAGATGGCCTACTGCTGATGCATCCATCTGCAGATCATCAACGATGTACTGCAGCCATCTTCGCCTTGGTCTTCCTCTTTCTTTTTCGCATTATTTACCCTTATAAGACGGTCTTCTCTAGATTATCATGATGTTTAATGTGTCCAAAATATTTAAGTTTTCTCTTTTTAATCCTCTTTACTAGCCAGCCTTCTTCGATATTAAGTTCTTGCAGTATGGATATGTTTGTTCTTTTTTGTGTCCATGATATTTGAAGAACTCTTCTGTTGCATTTACATTCAAAGGCATTTATGTGTTTCTCAGCTGTTTTGTTAAGTGTCCAGGTCTCACAGGCATTTGTTGCAATGGGAAAGACACATGCCCTTAAAAATCTTATTTTTGTGGTTTTGTCTGTTCCTCTCCACAGATTCTTTATTTGTTTTACTTTCTAAAGAGCGACAGATGTCCTCCTTTTAATTTCCCTCATTGTATCTCCATTATTAGTTAGTAGTGACCCAAGATATTCAAAACTCTCCACTTCTTCCAGTTTTTCCTCATTGATACATATTTCAGCTGCCTTATTTGTTTTGTCAGTTGTCATCAATTTAGTTTTCTTTGCATTAAGATAGAGGTTTTGCTCTTCACTATTCTTCCGAACTGACATAATTAGTTTTTCCATTCCTTTTTGTGTTGTGGACAGTAATACTGTGTCATCAGCATATCTAATCTCTGGTATTTCACAACTTTTATGCCATCATAATCATCTTGGTATTTATTTCAGTTTCATGGCATGACAAAACATGGATAATACAGTGATATAAATAATTTCATTAAAATTATCCTGGAATTATGGAGTGGGCCAAAAAGTATCTGAATAATATAAAATGTAATTCAAAATTTGTAATAATAAAGATAAATTCAACTGTTAATGCTAATGACAAGAACGTGAATGTCTTTACTACATAACTTCATTTTGTATTTCAGTTCATGTAGCATTTTTGTGGCAATAAAATCCAGAGATGCTGACTCAAGCTGATCAACTCAGACTCAAATCACTTTATAGACTCAGCATGGGCTGAGTTCAGTCAGTAGAGTCAATGATTTTACTAAAGTTCTTTTATTAGTAAGGCAACACATACTTCAATGACATCATTCACTTGTGTGCTGTCAGATATATCTAACTTGAATCTATGGTCTGTTTACTTTTACCTGGTGTAAGACTAGACAGTAACAACACCTAGAATAAACAACAGGTAATGTGAAGTAATCAGGGGCTATAAAAGTGCAGGTAATGTGAAGAAATCAGGGGCTATAAAAGTGCAGGTAATGTGAAGTAATCAAGGGCTATAAAAGTGAAGGATTTATAACACTAGTCATGCCTGTATTATCACAAGTGTAGAGAGAAAGATGTGAGACTCAAGAGAGATTATTTAAGCAAAAAGCTTTCAACATACCAGGAGTGCCCACTGCCCACTATCATTCATCATCATCATTCATTTGCATGTCCCTTGCGGAACTTTGCCTCCATAACAGCATTCCTGTAGGCCTCTCGGTTGTGAGCAAGATGGCCTACTGCTGATGCATCCATCTGCAGATCATCAACGATGTACTGCAGCCATCTTCGCCTTGGTCTTCCTCTTTCTTTTTCGCATTATTTACCCTTACAAGATGGTCTTCTCTAGATTATCATGATGTTTCTCTCTCTCTCTCTCTCTCTCTGAACCTTAAGTGCCCAGGGCACATGGGGCTTCCGCAAGGGTTTTCCACAAATGCCTGTCTTTCGCCTTTTTTTTCTGCTCTTGCCCAGGTGAGCCCTCTATTGCTCAACATCCTTTCTGTTGTTCTTCTCCATGTCTCTTTTGGTCTACCCTTACTTCTGCTCCCCTGTGGTGTCCATCTTAGTGCTATTTTTGGTAGTGAGTTGTCAGTCATTCGGAGCACATGTCCCAACCATCGCCAGCGTCTTTCCTCAATAATTGTTGTCAGTGGTTTCATCTGCATTTCTGCCAATAAGATGTTATTTCTTATGGTGTTTGGCCAAAATATTTTTTAATTCTACGTAAACATTTAGTCTGGAAAGAATTCAACTTGTTTTCTATGGTTTTGGTGATTTTCCAGCATTCACTTCCATAGAGTAGTACACTTAGAACATTACTCTTAAATATCCTGATTTTCATATTTGTGCTTAGTTTATTTGATTTCCATATATTCTGTAGCATTGCAAAAGCCTGGTTTGCTCTAGTAAGTCTGCTGTTGATGTCCTCTGTGCTGTCTCCATTTTCTACTACTCTGCTGCCAAGGTATACAAATTCGTTGACCTCCTCCACTAACTTGTTATCTACTCTGAGTACATTTCTGTTGTTCACATTTTGCTTCATTAACTTTGTCTTTCCTACGTTGATCTTTAGTCCTATGTTGTTTGCATTCTGGGTTAACTTGTTTATTTTATCTTGCATATCTTTGTGACTGCTTGATAATAGACAAATGTCGTCCGCAAAGTCAAGGTCCTCCAGCACTGTGTTAAGGGTCCATTGTAATCCTCTGCGTTTGTCTGATGTTGCCTCCTTCATTAACCAGTCTACTGCCAAGATAAATAATGTTGGTGATAGTACACATAACTGTTTCACTCCTGTTTGTACCCTAAAGCTGCTGGAGGTATGTTCTCCACAGATAACTTTGCACTGAAAACCCTCGTATAGGGCTTTGATTACATTAACTATTTTATGGGGGAGGCCATGCCATCTTAGGATTTTCCACAGTGCATCTCTGTTGACACTGTCAAAGGCTTTCTCAAAATCTATGAATAATGCATATGTTGTGCTATGCCATTCATTTGCCTGTTCTAATATTTGTCTAAGTACAAATATATGGTCTATGCATGATCTTCCTTTCCTAAATCCTGCCTGCTCTTTCCGAAGTTTTTCCTCAAGTGTTGGTACAATTCTGTTGATGATTATTCTGCAAAATACTTTACTAGTGAGTCCGTGTGGTACCCGGGATCTGCAAAGAATAGGACCACTGTACCCTACCATGCATGATCGTAAAAGGCGACTAAGGAGGGTTCAGCATAGGGCCAGCAACCCTATCTGGTAAAAAAACAATCAGACTGCTACAGAAACATGATGTTTAATGTGTCCAAAATATTTAAGTTTTCTCTCTTTAATCCTCTTTACTAGCCAGCCTTCTTCAATATTAAGTTCTTGCAGTATGGATATGTTTGTTCTTTTTTGTGTCCATGATATTTGAAGAACTCTTCTGTAGCATTTACATTCAAAGGCATTTATGTGTTTCTCAGCTGTTTTGTTAAGTGTCCAGGTCTCACAGGCATTTGTTGCAATGGGAAAGACATGCCCTTAAAAATCTTATTTTTGTGGTTTTGTCTGTTCCTCTCCACAGATTCTTTATTTGTTTTACTTTCTAAAGAGCGACAGATGTCCTCCTTTTAATTTCCCTCATTATATCTCCATTATTAGTTAGTAGTGATCCAAGATATTCAAAACTCTCCACTTCTTCCAGTTTTTCCTCATTGATACATATTTCAGCTGCCTTATTTGTTCTGTCAGTTGTCATCAATTTAGTTTTCTTTGCATTAAGATAGAGGTTTTGCTCTTCGCTGTTCTTACAGACTGAAATAATTAGTTTTTCCATTGTCATCAGCATATCTAATCTCTGGTATTTCACAACTTTTATGCCATCATAATAATCTTTGTCTATATCTTCTCTAACAATCCTCATGATATTTCAGTATACAAGTTAAATAAGTAAGGTGACAATATGCACCCCTGACGGACCCCTTATGTCAAACCAAGCTGTTGTTTCACCATTTATTCTTTCTGCTGCCTGTTGGTCTAGATACAGCAGTGATGTTAATTGTATCAAATGTGTTGGAAATCCCATTTTTTCCATTATTTCCCAAAGTTTCTGGTGTTGTACATTTTCCAGTAGGTATGGAAATCTTGTCAGTGGTGTTGTTTGGATATTCAATATGTGCTCCTGCCCCTCCATTCTTTATAGCATTGTGTGCAGAACCGTCTGTATACACACGTATCCAGGTGTCACATGGATATTTGTCATCTAGAACACTAAGTGTGGCCGTTGATCTTACAAGACTGCTCTGCATCTCACCATTCTGCACACCTTTCACTTCAGTCTGAATAGTTATTTGTGTATAATCTGTTTCTTTCCATGGTGTATGCTCTGGTACAGATGATAATGGAGCGACTACAGCTGGAAGGTCAGGTATCAGCTTACGCATATGCTTGGCCTGATGAATGAAGTTGCTTCTTTTAAGCCATCTTAGTGCCAAGTTATTGAATCTCTCCTTCAGGGGATGGCTTACAGAGCTAAGGAATTTCTCTCCCATGGTCATGACCTTTGTGTCTCTACGTTCCTTTAGCGCTTAAACACCAACTATTTTCTGCACTTCTACTATTGGCGCGGACCTCATGCCACCTGTGATAATCTGTAGTGACTGATTTTGAACCTTGTCTAGATTATGCAGCGTAGTGTTTGATGCTGTGCACCAAGATGTTGAGCCATATTTTAAATGTGGTAGAATACTTTGCTGATATACATTCTTGAGGATTCTTTCACTAGCTCCCCATGTGGTTCCACTCAGTTTTCTTAATATGGCTAGTTTTCTTCTGGCTTTTGCTTCTGCACTGTTGATGTGTTGCTTCCAGGTCAGTTTTGAGTCAAGAGTCACTCCTAAGTAAGTGGGTTGGTTGTCCATCCTTAAATATATTTCATTTACAAAGATCTTACCTGCTTTCTGTTTAGATGAGAGAGTGAACAGAGTGGTACTTGATTTCTCTGTGTTTATACTTACACACCATTTGTTTGTCCATGATGTCAAGATGTCTGCTGCTCTTTGGAGTCTCTGTGTAGCAACTGTCGCATATTCATCTGTACACCACATGACCAGATCATCTGCATACAGTGCCGCTTTGATTACATAGGGAAGTTCCTTGACCAGTTCATTAATGAATACAAGGAATAGTATAGGCGAAAGGACTCCTCCTTGTGGTACACCGTGTCGCAAAAGTACTTTCTGACTTTTGCGTCCATCCATTACTACTCTAGCTCTTCTATTGTGTAAATAGGACTTTATCCAGTTGTACAGTATTCCATTCACATTGCAGTTTCTTAGTTTCCACAGCAGACCTTTTTTCCATACTTTATCAAAGGCTTTCTTCAGGTCTATCACGCTGCTAGTACAAGGTTTTTTTCTTGGAATGCATCCTCAATCTCTTGAGAGAGATAGGTCACTTGATCTTCCGTACTGTAGTACTGCCTAAATCCTGCTTGTTGTGGAACGAGAAGGTTTTCACTTTCTAGGTACCATACATATTTCAATGAATCTTTCTCCATTCTGATTTATTGTATCAATTTTTTCTTTCCCCATTACTTTTTCAACGTCTGTGTTATCTTTTCCAACCTTGGCATTGAAATCTCCCATGACAATTAAGATGTCGTGTTTAGGTACATTGTTGATAAGCTGTTGTAGCTGGTAATAGAAATTGTCTTTTATTTCATCATCTGTATCGTTCGTGGGTGCATAGCATTGTATGATTGTTATTCTTCCGTGCTTTATTTTGTATCGTGTGCTCTTATCATACTGGTTCACTGGTTCCCATTCTGTAAGGCTCTTTGATGCCGTAGATGACATAATTATACCCATTTCTTCCTGGTATTTCCCAACGTCTCTGCCGGAATATATTATTAACTTACGGTTTTCCTCCACTCTTTTCCCTGCTTCTGGCCATCGCATTTCGCTGATGCCCACCACGTCTAGGTGATATCTATCCATTTTATTTATTACCTGAGGAGTTTTTGTTGTTGCGGCCATCGTTCTTACATTCCAAATTCCGATTTTCGTTATGCATTTGGGGCCAGTGACTTTTCAACCGTTGTCAAAGGCATGCTGAGTTGGTGACCTTGATGTTCGGTTACAATTGTTGTGAGATTCCGTAACAGCAGGGATGAGATTGTCAGCCTCACATCCAAACGTCCAACTCCCACTGTATAATGTATGGCAATGCAGAAGACTCATATGCAAGTATGCCAGCGAGAGCGTTAAAAAGCTCCTGCCATCTTGTACATCACCCGGAAGGGAAAACAATCTATCATGAGCTATGGAAAAAGATATGGCATTCAGGTATTTGGCCAAAAGAATGGAAAAGAACTGCATTCATACCACTGCCAAAAAAGGGTAACCTGAAATTATGCACAAACTACAGAACTGTTGCCCTGATTAGTCATGCCAGTGAAATTCTGTTAAAAATCATAATGGGTAGACTTCATAAGAAAACAGAAGAAGTCAATATGGTCTAAGCTGGTTTCAGGCAAGGAAGAGGATCAAGAGATAATATATTCAGTATAAGATTAATAATAGAAAAATGCAGAAAGTTTAATGTGAATCTATATTTATTTTTTATAGACTACTCAGAGGCATTTGATTGTACTTTGATGCAGAAGTTAGGAAAATTATGGCTGCAGTTGAAAAACTATCAGACTCCAGAACTGATACATGTCCTGTAGTAATTCTCACAGATGCAAGATCAGTACTGGAAGCTCTTCAGTGCAACAAACTACCAGACCTTAAGGATGCCTTGTCAAAAACTGGCTTACAACATGGAGTCACTTTGCAATGGATTCCCTCCCACTGTGGGATACCAGGCAATGAGAAAGCTGACCATCTGGCCTAAGAGGGCATTGAAATGGAGCAACCAGACATACCAATCACCTATAATCAGAAGAAAAGCATGATACAAACCTACAGAAAGCCACAAACACCACCACATGATGACTATCACATGCTAAACAGAAAGGAACAAGTCACCATCTTCCATCTCCGAACAGGACACAGCCGACTCCAAAGTCACATGTATACAAAGTTTAAGGTTGGTACTACTGATCTATGTACATGTGCCCAGGTGCCCCAAACTGTGGAACATATCCTCCAGAACTGCACCAACTATGAGACACCAAGAAATAATTACTGGCCCAGTGAAACCACTAAAGAAGATAAGCTCTACGGTCCCATACATGAATTACAAAAAACAGTGAAATTTATCCAAGAGACAGGACTGCAGATATAGACAGACAATGCGAACGAAGAAGAAGAAGAAGATTGAAATATGTCTAACAGAGGGCATGGTCATTGGAGGAACAATATTTCCACACAAAGAAATACATAAAACAACATGGATATCTCCAGATGATAGAACCAGAAACCAGACAGATCATTTTTGTATTAGAAAACAATTCAGAACATCTCTGATAGATGTAAGAGCATTTAGGAGTGCAGATGTCAACAGTGATCACAACCTGTGTATAGGGAAGATAAGACAAACTGAAAAGCCAACACAAGAAAGCAGTACTCAGAAAGATAAACAGCCACAGCCTACAAGAAGAAAATACAAACAGTAATTTCAATCTGGAACTTACCAATCAGTTCAGAGCACTCAGCGAGGTAAACGAGACAGATATGGATGAATTATAGAATTCATACAGCACAGACATAATCACAGCAGCAAAAAAGTGCTGAACTGCAATCAACAAGTAAAAAACCATAGACATCAGATAACACATGGAAATACATACATGAAAGATGAGCAGCTAAATTAGTCATGTTGAATGTAAAGACAGATTTTGGAAAAGTTTTGGCAGAAGCAACATACAAAGAACTAGACAATAAAGTAAAAAGTTCAGCTAGAAGAGACAAAAGAGAATATATGGACAATATGGCAAAAGAAGCAGAAAATGCAGCAAAAACAGGAGACAGCAAAACTCTATTTAACATACAGAAGAAGCGAACAGGTGCTATTACCTCCAGAGAAAGACCAGTCTTTAGCAAAACAGGCAACCTATTAACATCAAGTAAACACCAAAAGCAAAGATGGGCCGAATACTTCCAAGAAATACTTAATCGACCACACTCACATGAATTAATAAATCTTGAAACTGATTTACCAGTCCCACAAATAAATGTCAACTTAGATGAAGTTACACTTAATGAAAATGAAACAGCAGTGGATTTAATGGCCAACAACAAAGCTGCAGGTGAAGATGAAATAACAGTCGAGATATTAAAATCTATTAACAGTGACAACATGAGCCAACTACAAAGAATGTTTAATAAAATTTGGAAAGAAAGTCCCTTCTAAATGGAATAAGGAAATCACTGTTAAAATACCAAAAAAAGGCAACCTCCGTAACTGCAATAACTGGAGGGGTGTAACCTTACTATCAGTTGTGTCAAAGGTGTTTTGTAAACTGATCCTGAATAGAATTAAGGATGTAGTGGATACTGCAATGAGAGAAGAACAGGCAGGATTTTTAAAAGGGAGAAGCTGTCTTGACCAGATCTTTACTCTAAGAATAATACTTGAAAAACATATTGAAAAACAGAAACCATTAATCCTGAACTTCATAGACTTTAAAAAACATTTGATAGCATACACAGAGATTCATTGTGGAAAATTTTAAGACTATAAGGAATACCATCTAAAATTGTTAACATCATTAGAGATCTCTACAACAGATATGTTTGTGTAGTCAAAACAGAAGAAGGAATGAGTGAATGGTTCCAGATTCAAACAGGCATGAAACAAGGATGTATATTATCTCCATTGCTTTTTGGAATTGCCACAAACTTCATAATGAAAAGATGCTGTACAGGTAAAACTGGCATTGATTGGGTACATGAGACCCAAATAGAAGATCTTGATTTTGCTGATGACATAACTCTTATCAGTGATAATGTGAAATCAATGCAAGAAAAAAGAGATTCCCCGTCTTCTTGGCTAGCAAAATAGGTCTTGAAATTAACAAAGACAAAACAAAAATAATGAAACTTCTCATTAATCAAGAAGGAAAAATATATGTAGAAGGAACAGCTGTTGATGAAGTAAACCAATTTGCTTACCTTGGCAGCTACAAAGACCATGATGGTGACACCAGAAAAAAAGTTAGAATTAGAGTTGCAAAAGCAGCATTGTCCTTCAAAAATCTTGAGAACATATGGAATTCAAAAGTTATAAGCACAAAAACCAAGTTAAGATTATTCAATTCAAATGTGACATCCACACTCATTTATGCATGCGAAAGCTGGAAATCAACTAAAGAAATAGATAACAAATTAGACTCTTTTGAAAACAAATGCCTAAGGAAAATACTTGGTATAAAATGGAACGAATTCAAGAACAACGCAGAGATAAGACAGATGAGCAAACAATAACCTGTCTCACTGGTGATCAGAACAAGGAGATGGACATATGTAGGCCATCTGATGAGAAGAAACAATCAGAGAATACCAAAACAAGCTACCAAGTGGAACACAATAGTTTCACTGTGAAACTCTAAAGCAAACATTGTTAAGAGAAGCCAGTTTAGTGGGCATAACCTCTCTTGACGAAATTGATAGAACAGGAAAACTTGGCAAACACTATGCGAGCCCTGTGTGATTGTTTAACGGCACGGGAAGAATGTAAGATGATAGACTGTTGCACATTCCTTTCCTCCTGCTTTAATAAATTCAGCTGTTATCTCATCACATCCTGTATTTACCTATTTTCAGATTCTTTATTGCCCATAAAACTTCTTCTATTGTTGGTTCGAGTTCTTTCTCCTCCAATAATAATTCACACTGTTGACTTCTGCTTTCAGTCTGTTGTTTCATACATTCCTCTGCAATATTCCTTCTATCTTTCTAGAATTTCCTCTGTCTCTGTCAAGGTCTTTCCCTTCTCGTCACAAATTACATTTAACTTAGGTGTGACATTTCATGTCAATGTCTTCATTTCTTTAAACATTTCACTATCTCTTCCACACTTCTGATGTCCTTCTATTCTTTCACAACAATCTTGTTCCTACTCTTATTTTTCTTTTTAGTTTGATACAGGGGTTTTCCTTAGTAACACTGTCAGGATTTTGTCCGTCATCACAATTACTAGTACTGACCTCTGTCTCACACTCTTCCCCAGTGTTAAAATTAGACCTATCTGGCCTGGGGGACTCACCACCAGATCTTTTTCCTATTTGACTTTCCTTATTGCTGTTTGGGTTTCTTGGTATATTTCCAGAAGATAGTTTACCATTGCTTTCCTTCTGGGCAGTGACTGTACTAGTCAGTGATCGTAGCCATTGGCCGAAATAGTTTACCTTTGCTTTCCTTCTGGGCAGTGACTGTACTAGTCAGTGATCGTAGCCATTGCCCCTACTTTGAAATCATCTGCCTACCATAATAGAATGGTGACCATAACCAACATTATCTGTCAGCTGCTCTCCCATTCCATCCACCACCTGCTCCCATGGCTTCATGTCACCCTGATCGGGGAGCTATACAGGTACTCCACCTTGCCCAAGGGTGTCCCATGAACTGACGGAGGTAAAGAGGCATCTTACTTCTTCTTTGAAAGGGGATGCCCCTACCCCGCTAACCGAGGTGTCACTCTACTGAAGTTCATTCATTCATTCATTTGCATGTCCCTTGCGGAACTTTGCCTCCCAAACAGCACTCCTGTAGGCCTCTCGGTTGTGAGCAAGATGGCCCGCTGCTGCGGCATCCATGTGCAGATCATCAGTAGCCATCTTGTTTTGGTCTTCCTCTTTTTCTTTTTCCCATTATGTATCCTTCCAATACGATCTTCTCTAAATTATCATGATGTTTAATGTGTCCAAAATATTTAAGTTTTCTCTCTTTAATCCTCTTTACTAGCCAACCTTCTTCAATATTAAGTTCTTGTAGTATAGATATATTTGTTGTTTTTTGTGTCCACAATATTTGGAGAACTCTTCTGTTGCATTTACATTCAAAGGCATTTATGTGTTTCTCAGTTGTTTTGTTAAGTGTCCAGGTCTCACAGGCATATGTTGCGATAGGAAAGATGCATGCCCTTAAAAATCTTATTTTTGTAGTTCTGTCTGTTCCTCTCCACAGATTCTTTATTTGTTTTACTTTCTGAAGAGCGATGGATGTCCTCCTTTTAATTTCCCTCATTGTATCTCCATTATTAGTTGTAGTGATCCAAGATATTTAAAACTCTCCAGTTCTTCCAATTTTTCCTCATTGATATATATTTCAGCTGCCTTGTTTGTTTTGTCAGTTGTCATCAATTTAGTTTTCTTTGCATTAAGATAGAGGTTCTGCACTTCGCTGTTCTTACGGACTGACATAATTAGTTTTTCCATTCCTCTTTGTGTTGTGGACAGTAACACTGTGTCACCAGCATATCTAATCTCTGGTATTTCATAACCTCCAATTGTTATGGCATCGTAATATTCTTTGTCTACATCTTCTCTAACATTCCTCATTATATTTTCAGTATACAAGTTAAATAGGTAGGGTGACAATATGCACCCCTGACGGACCCCTTGTTTTATGTCAAACCAAGTTGTTGTTTCACCATTTATTCTTACTGCCACTTGTTGGTCTAGATACAGCAATGATGTTAGTTGTGTCAAATGTGTTGGAAATCCCATTTTTTCCATTATTTCCCAAAGTTCTGGTGTTGTACACAATCAAATGCCTTTGAGTAGTCTATAAAGGATAAATATAGATTCACATTAAACTCTCTGCATTTCTCTATTATTAATCTTAGATTGAATATATGATCTCTTGATCCTCTTCCTTGCCTGAAACCAGCTTGGACCATATTGACTACTTCTTCTATTTTCTGTCGAAGTCTACCCATTATGATTTTTAATAGAATTTTACTGCCATGACTAATCAGGGCAACAGTTCTGTAGTTTGTGCATAATTTCAGGTTACCCTTTTTTGGCAGTGGTATGAATACAGTTCTTTTCCATTCTTTTGGCCAAATACCTGAATGCCATATCTTTTTGCGCAGTGCATGATAGATTGTTGCACACTCCTTTCCTCCTGCTTTAATAAATTCAGCTGTTATCTCATCACATCCTGGTGATTTACCATTTTTCCTATTTGACTTTCCTTATTGCTGTTTGGGTTTCTTGGTATATTTCCAGAAGATAGTTTACCATTGCTTTCCTTCTGGGCAGTGACTGTACTAGTCAGTGATCGTAGCCATTGCCCCTACTTTGAAATCATCTGCCTACCATAATAGAATGGTGACCATAACCAACATTATCTGTCAGCTGCTCTCCCATTCCATCCACCACCTGCTCCCATGGCTTCATGTCACCCTGATCGGGGAGCTATACAGGTACTCCACCTTGCCCAAGGGTATCCCATGAACTGACGGAGGTAAAGAGGCATCTTACTTCTTCTTTGAAAGGGGATGCCCCTACCCCGCTAACCGAGGTGTCACTCTACTGAAGTTCATTCATTCATTCATTTGCATGTCCCTTGCGGAACTTTGCCTCCCAAACAGCACTCCTGTAGGCCTCTCGGTTGTGAGCAAGATGGCCCGCTGCTGCGGCATCCATGTGCAGATCATCAGTAGCCATCTTCGTTTTGGTCTTCCTCTTTTTCTTTTTCCCATTATGTATCCTTCCAATACGATCTTCTCTAAATTATCATGATGTTTAATGTGTCCAAAATATTTAAGTTTTCTCTCTTTAATCCTCTTTACTAGCCAACCTTCTTCAATATTAAGTTCTTGTAGTATAGATATATTTGTTGTTTTTTGTGTCCACAATATTTGGAGAACTCTTCTGTTGCATTTACATTCAAAGGCATTTATGTGTTTCTCAGTTGTTTTGTTAAGTGTCCAGGTCTCACAGGCATATGTTGCGATAGGAAAGATGCATGCCCTTAAAAATCTTATTTTTGTAGTTCTGTCTGTTCCTCTCCACAGATTCTTTATTTGTTTTACTTTCTGAAGAGCGATGGATGTCCTCCTTTTAATTTCCCTCATTGTATCTCCATTATTAGTTGTAGTGATCCAAGATATTTAAAACTCTCCAGTTCTTCCAATTTTTCCTCATTGATATATATTTCAGTTGCCTTGTTTGTTTTGTCAGTTGTCATCAATTTAGTTTTCTTTGCATTAAGATAGAGGTTCTGCACTTCGCTGTTCTTACGGACTGACATAATTAGTTTTTCCATTCCTCTTTGTGTTGTGGACAGTAACACTGTGTCATCAGCATATCTAATCTCTGGTATTTCATAACCTCCAATTGTTATGGCATCGTAATATTCTTTGTCTACATCTTCTCTAACATTCCTCATTATATTTTCAGTATACAAGTTAAATAGGTAGGGTGACAATATGCACCCCTGACGGACCCCTTGTTTTATGTCAAACCAAGTTGTTGTTTCACCATTTATTCTTACTGCCGCTTGTTGGTCTAGATACAGCAATGATGTTAGTTGTGTCAAATGTGTTGGAAATCCCATTTTTTCCATTATTTCCCAAAGTTTCTGGTGTTGTACACAATCAAATGCCTTTGAGTAGTCTATAAAGGATAAATATAGATTCACATTAAACTCTCTGCATTTCTCTATTATTAATCTTAGATTGAATATATGATCTTTTGATCCTCTTCCTTGCCTGAAACCAGCTTGGACCATATTGACTTCTTCTTCTATTTTCTGTCGAAGTCTACCCATTATGATTTTTAATAGAATTTTACTGGCATGACTAATCAGGGCAACAGTTCTGTAGTTTGTGCATAATTTCAGGTTACCCTTTTTTGGCAGTGGTATGAATACAGTTCTTTTCCATTCTTTTGGCCAAATACCTGAATGCCATATCTTTTTGCGCAGTGCATGATAGATTGTTGCACACTCCTTTCCTCCTGCTTTAATAAATTCAGCTGTTATCTCATCACATCCTGGTGATTTACCATTTTTCATATTCTTTATTGCCCATAAAACTACTTCTATTGTCGGTTCGGGTTCTTTCTCCTCCAATAATAATTCACACTGTTGATTTCTGTTTCCACAGTCTGTCGTTTCATACATTCCTTGAATTTCCTCTGTCTCTGTCAAGGTATTCCCCATCTCATCACAAATTACATTTAGCTTAGGTGTGACATTTCTCGTCAATGTCTTCATTTCTTTAAACATTTCACTATCTCTTCCACACTTCTGATGTCCTTCTATTCTTTCACAACAATCTTGAATGTATTGTTTTTTGTCTTTTCTTATGTTTCTTCGTACTTCTTTTGTTAAAGTTTTATATTTCTCTTTGTTGTTCTTTGTCACTTTCCACTGCGTCTTCATTTCTCTACGTTGTTTTATCAGTTCTGGTGTGCCTGCTGTAATCCATCCATTCTTTTGTGTTTTCTTTACTGGAATCATGTCTTTAGTTGTTATTATGATATCTCTGGCTTGCGTAGCCAGTTCATTTGGTGTCATCTCCTCCTGTACAGCCATCAGGATTTCAAAATGATTTTTCACTTCTATACCATATTGTTCTGGTATATTTGTAAGATCAAAGCGGATTGGTCTTGATCCCGCAACTGTCTTTTTTATCTTTATCTTCATGTCTGCTATTAATAACTCATGGTCCATGTCACAGTCAGCACCTGGTAAAGTTTTTGCTGTTATACTTGACCTCCACCTTCTTTGCACTAAAATGTAATCTATTTGATTCCTGGTTTTACCATCAGGTGATGTCCATGTGTAAAGTCTTCTTGGATGTTGTTTAAAAAGTGTGTTAGCGATCATTAGCTCATTTTCCATGCAAAATGCCATTAGATACTGAAACAGTCCTGCTATTAGTAGTATCTAAGCAGTGAACCTTACACTAAATTACTGGTGTCACTCTACTGAAACAGTCCTGCTATTAGTAGTATCTAAGCAGTGAACCTTACACTAAATTACTGGTGTCACTATACTGAAACAGTCCTGCTATTAGTAGTATCTAAGCAGTGAACCTTACACTAAATTACTAGTGTCACTATACTGAACAATAATTTAGTGTAAGGTTCACCATTCAGATACTACTAATAAAAGGACTATCCTTCTTACATACTGGAATAAGCTGTACACAGGTGATTTGTGAATCTCTGATTTTTATTATTTGCTGTGTATTTTGTTTGAGGACACATTATCATATTTTTACCAAAGATCTTTCAATCAAGTGGTTAGCCTTTTAAGTTCCTTTCACTATCATTGTTTCCATATGTTTATTACCTTTTTTTTTTCAAACTGAAATAATATATTTTTGCACATTTTATTTGCCAGAACAATGTTGGCAGTATATGTTATATTTATATTTCACTTAAAGTAGACTATTATCTTTTTTCTAGAAGTTTGCCATGTTAGATGAAAGCTATAACTAGGTATT
The DNA here is from genome assembly GCA_009760885.1 of Achatina immaculata. Classification (NCBI taxonomy): domain Eukaryota; kingdom Metazoa; phylum Mollusca; class Gastropoda; order Stylommatophora; family Achatinidae; genus Lissachatina; species Lissachatina immaculata. The sequence goes on from CM019695.1 coordinate 51,837,776, forward strand.
TCTAGTTTTACAAATCATTCTGTGGTGCTCATATGATGAGCCATCATCATCTTGTGCTGTCCACACCTCAGCGTTTTTAACAGGTCTTACTACTGTGTGCAGTCAAAATAAATGACCTGTGGATGCTTGAGGAAGTGGTAAATATGGCAAATATTGTTTTCTGCTTGTATTTACTTTGCTTCATTGTTTTCACTTTCACAAACTCTAAGCCTTTGTGCAGGATGTAATAAATCAGTTATAATAACGCTGATCTCATAACTAAAACCAGCTGTGACTTTTACCACAGCTTGATTTACAGACTTGGGATGACCTCAATCTTGACATGATGCTGTCTGCAAAAATTTGAGACCTGACTTGAGACTTCAAGGTTGTGACTTGAGATTTACCATAAAGGACTTCAAAGAATCTCTGGGAAAAGCACGCACCTTATGTGCTTCAATGAACGACAGAACTATCTCTATTTTTTTGTCCATCTTTTATGTATAAACATTTCATACAACAGAATTCTTACATCTCTTACCTGTGACTGCCACCAATCAAGTGTATAACCATTTCACTGGCTGCTCTTCCGAATGCTTCTAGCTGCCTTGTATGTGTTAGCCCACTCTGTGATGCTAATTCACAAATTTGTTCTCTCAAGTCTGGGCTGATGGATGGAACTACCAATCCTGTATCTGAATTATAACATAACAGAGATATAAAACTATGTGTGTGTGTGTCAACTCCTTACAAATGTCTGTAAGAACTGTATCTGTGTTGTTTCATATGTACATTAATCTTTTCCTATCAATTTTTTTAAAAAATGTAAACCTTGTATTTACAGTTACGGCTTTTTTGGACTATTCTGCTTCATTTAGACTTTATTTTTTTACTCTACATTCTGAATGGTGTATGACATTTATATGACGGTTTAATGTAACAAATACGAGGGAAAATTAAAACCTTAAAGGTGCGATAAAATTGAGAAACTGAGAGCAAATGTCCTAGAAGTTTGTAAGAGTGCCATGCATAATTTGAAGATAGGCTGACAGGTGGCAGCACAAGACTGGAACACTACATGAGGGTGGGCTAATAGTATAAAAATGGCGGCAACACTTGCAACATGCACCAAAGAAGACCAACGTTCTGTTATTCATTTTTTCTGCAGCAAAGGGATCAAAATTAATTTTTAAAAAATGAAAGTGCAGTATGGTGATGCAAGTCTGTCACAGCAGCAAGTGTACGAATGGATAATGAAGTTTCGAAATGGTGTTCGTTCTGTGATGGACTCTCCTCGACCAGGTCAGGCAAGCAGAGCAGTGAAGCCAGAGGCTGGTGTAGCCATGGAAGCCATGGCGAGGGAAAACCAGCACATAACAGTGAATGAAACAGCCTCTTGTTTGGATACAAGTCATGGATCAGCACACCATACTGTCCATGATGTTCTTAGGGAAAACCAGCACATAACAGTGAATGAAACAGCCTCTTGTTTGGATACAAGTCATGGATCAGCACAACATACTGTCCATGATGTTCTTAGGGAAAACCAGCACATAACAGTGAATGAAACAGCCTCTTGTTTGGATACAAGTCATGGATCAGCACACCATACTGTCCATGATGTTCTTAGGGAAAACCAGCACATAACAGAGATATAAAACTATGTGTGTGTGTGTCAACTCCTTACAAATGTCTGTAAGAACTGTATCTGTGTTGTTTCATATGTACATTAATCTTTTCCTATCAATTTTTTAAAAAATGTAAACCTTGTATTTACAGTTACGGCTTTTTTGGACTATTCTGCTTCATTTAGACTTTATTTTTTTACTCTACATTCTGAATGGTGTATGACATTTATATGACGGTTTAATGTAACAAATACGAGGGAAAATTAAAACCTTAAAGGTGCGATAAAATTGAGAAACTGAGAGCAAATGTCCTAGAAGTTTGTAAGAGTGCCATGCATAATTTGAAGATAGGCTGACAGGTGGCAGCACAAGACTGGAACACTACATGAGGGTGGGCTAATAGTATAAAAATGGCGGCAACACTTGCAACATGCACCAAAGAAGACCAACGTTCTGTTATTCATTTTTTCTGCAGCAAAGGGATCAAAATTAATTTTTAAAAAATGAAAGTGCAGTATGGTGATGCAAGTCTGTCACAGCAGCAAGTGTACGAATGGATAATGAAGTTTCGAAATGGTGTTCGTTCTGTGATGGACTCTCCTCGACCAGGTCAGGCAAGCAGAGCAGTGAAGCCAGAGGCTGGTGTAGCCATGGATGCCATGGCGAGGGAAAACCAGCACATAACAGTGAATGAAACAGCCTCTTGTTTGGATACAAGTCATGGATCAGCACACCATACTGTCCATGATGTTCTTAGGGAAAACCAGCACATAACAGTGAATGAAACAGCCTCTTGTTTGGATACAAGTCATGGATCAGCACACCATACTGTCCATGATGTTCTTAGGGAAAACCAGCACATAACAGTGAATGAAACAGCCTCTTGTTTGGATACAAGTCATGGATCAGCACACCATACTGTCCATGATGTTCTTAGGGAAAACCAGCACATAACAGTGAATGAAACAGCCTCTTGTTTGGATACAAGTCATGGATCAGCACACCATACTGTCCATGATGTTCTTAGGGAAAACCAGCACATAACAGTGAATGAAACAGCCTCTTGTTTGGATACAAGTCATGGATCAGCACACCATACTGTCCATGATGTTCTTAGGGAAAACCAGCACATAACAGTGAATGAAACAGCCTCTTGTTTGGATACAAGTCATGGATCAGCACACCATACTGTCCATGATGTTCTTAGGGAAAACCAGCACATAACAGTGAATGAAACAGCCTCTTGTTTGGATACAAGTCATGGATCAGCACACCATACTGTCCATGATGTTCTTAGGGAAAACCAGCACATAACAGTGAATGAAACAGCCTCTTGTTTGGATACAAGTCATGGATCAGCACACCATACTGTCCATGATGTTCTTAGGGAAAACCTGATTTTTATTATTTGCTGTGTATTTTGTTTGAGGACACATTATCATATTTTTACCAAAGATCTTTCAATCAAGTGGTTAGCCTTTTAAGTTCCTTTCACTATCATTGTTTCCATATGTTTATTACCTTTTTTTTTTCAAACTGAAATAATATATTTTTGCACATTTTATTTGCCAGAACAATGTTGGCAGTATATGTTATATTTATATTTCACTTAAAGTAGACTATTATCTTTTTTCTAGAAGTTTGCCATGTTAGATGAAAGCTATAACTAGGTATTTCTAGTTTTACAAATCATTCTGTGGTGCTCATATGATGAGCCATCATCATCTTGTGCTGTCCACACCTCAGCGTTTTTAACAGGTCTTACTACTGTGTGCAGTCAAAATAAATGACCTGTGGATGCTTGAGGAAGTGGTAAATATGGCAAATATTGTTTTCTGCTTGTATTTACTTTGCTTCATTGTTTTCACTTTCACAAACTCTAAGCCTTTGTGCAGGATGTAATAAATCAGTTATAATAACGCTGATCTCATAACTAAAACCAGCTGTGACTTTTACCACAGCTTGATTTACAGACTTGGGATGACCTCAATCTTGACATGATGCTGTCTGCAAAAATTTGAGACCTGACTTGAGACTTCAAGGTTGTGACTTGAGATTTACCATAAAGGACTTCAAAGAATCTCTGGGAAAAGCACGCACTTTATGTGCTTCAATGAACGACAGAACTATCTCTATTTTTTGTCCATCTTTTATGTATAAACATTTCATACAACAGAATTCTTACATCTCTTACCTGTGACTGCCACCAATCAAGTGTATAACCATTTCACTGGCTGCTCTTCCGAATGCTTCTAGCTGCCTTGTATGTGTTAGCCCACTCTGTGATGCTAATTCACAAATTTGTTCTCTCAAGTCTGGGCTGATGGATGGAACTACCAATCCTGTATCTGAATTATAACATAACAGAGATATAAAACTATGTGTGTGTGTGTCAACTCCTTACAAATGTCTGTAAGAACTGTATCTGTGTTGTTTCATATGTACATTAATCTTTTCCTATCAATTTTTTAAAAAAATGTAAACCTTGTATTTACAGTTACGGCTTTTTTGGACTATTCTGCTTCATTTAGACTTTATTTTTTTACTCTACATTCTGAATGGTGTATGACATTTATATGACGGTTTAATGTAACAAATACGAGGGAAAATTAAAACCTTAAAGGTGCGATAAAATTGAGAAACTGAGAGCAAATGTCCTAGAAGTTTGTAAGAGTGCCATGCATAATTTGAAGATAGGCTGACAGGTGGCAGCACAAGACTGGAACACTACATGAGGGTGGGCTAATAGTATAAAAATGGCGGCAACACTTGCAACATGCACCAAAGAAGACCAACGTTCTGTTATTCATTTTTTCTGCAGCAAAGGGATCAAAATTAATTTTTAAAAAATGAAAGTGCAGTATGGTGATGCAAGTCTGTCACAGCAGCAAGTGTACGAATGGATAATGAAGTTTCGAAATGGTGTTCGTTCTGTGATGGACTCTCCTCGACCAGGTCAGGCAAGCAGAGCAGTGAAGCCAGAGGCTGGTGTAGCCATGGATGCCATGGCGAGGGAAAACCAGCACATAACAGTGAATGAAACAGCCTCTTGTTTGGATACAAGTCATGGATCAGCACACCATACTGTCCATGATGTTCTTAGGGAAAACCAGCACATAACAGTGAATGAAACAGCCTCTTGTTGGATACAAGTCATGGATCAGCACACCATACTGTCCATGATGTTCTTAGGGAAAACCAGCACATAACAGTGAATGAAACAGCCTCTTGTTTGGATACAAGTCATGGATCAGCACACATACTGTCCATGATGTTCTTAGGAAAACCAGCACATAGTGAATGAAACAGCCTCTTGTCTGGATACAAGTCATGGATCAGCACACATACTGTCCATGATGTTCTTAGGGAAAACCAGCACATAGTGAATGAAACAGCCTCTTGTTGGATACAAGTCATGGATCAGCACACATACTGTCCATGATGTCTTAGGGAAAACCAGCACATAGCAGTGAATGAAACAGCCTCTGTTTGGATACAAGTCATGGATCAGCACACATACTGTCCATGATGTTCTTAGGAAAACCAGCACATAGTGAATGAAACAGCCTCTTGTCTGGATACAAGTCATGGATCAGCACACATACTGTCCATGATGTTCTTAGGGAAAACCAGCACATAGCAGTGAATGAAACAGCCTCTGTTTGGATACAAGTCATGGATCAGCACACCATACTGTCCATGATGTTCTTAGGGAAAACCAGCACATAGTGAATGAAACAGCCTCTTGTCTGGATACAAGTCATGGATCAGCACACATACTGTCCATGATGTTCTTAGGAAAACCAGCACATAGTGAATGAAACAGCCTCTTGTCTGGATACAAGTCATGGATCAGCACACATACTGTCCATGATGTTCTTAGGAAAACCAGCACATACAGTGAATGAAACAGCCTCTTGTTGGATACAAGTCATGGATCAGCACACATACTGTCCATGATGTCTTAGGGAAAACCAGCACATAAGTGAATGAAACAGCCTCTGTTTGGATACAAGTCATGGATCAGCACACATACTGTCCATGATGTCTTAGGGAAAACCAGCACATAAGTGAATGAAACAGCCTCTTGTCTGGATACAAGTCATGGATCAGCACACATACTGTCCATGATGTCTTAGGGAAAACCAGCACATACAGTGAATGAAACAGCTCTTGTTTGGATACAAGTCATGGATCAGCACACATACTGTCCATGATGTTCTTAGGAAAACCAGCACATAGTGAATGAAACAGCTCTTGTTTGGATACAAGTCATGGATCAGCACACATACTGTCCATGATGTTCTTAGGGAAAACCAGCACATAAGTGAATGAAACAGCCTCTGTTTGGATACAAGTCATGGATCAGCACACATACTGTCCATGATGTCTTAGGGAAAACCAGCACAACAGTGAATGAAACAGCCTCTTGTTGGATACAAGTCATGGATCAGCACACCATACTGTCCATGATGTTCTTAGGAAAACCAGCACATAAGTGAATGAAACAGCCTCTTGTCTGGATACAAGTCATGGATCAGCACACATACTGTCCATGATGTTCTTAGGGAAAACCAGCACATAAGTGAATGAAACAGCCTCTTGTTGGATACAAGTCATGGATCAGCACACATACTGTCCATGATGTCTTAGGGAAAACCAGCACATACAGTGAATGAAACAGCCTCTTGTCTGGATACAAGTCATGGATCAGCACACATACTGTCCATGATGTTCTTAGGAAAACCAGCACATAAGTGAATGAAACAGCCTCTGTTTGGATACAAGTCATGGATCAGCACACCATACTGTCCATGATGTTCTTAGGGAAAACCAGCACATAAGTGAATGAAACAGCCTCTGTTTGGATACAAGTCATGGATCAGCACACCATACTGTCCATGATGTCTTAGGGAAAACCAGCACATAGCAGTGAATGAAACAGCCTCTTGTTGGATACAAGTCATGGATCAGCACACATACTGTCCATGATGTCTTAGGGAAAACCAGCACATAACAGTGAATGAAACAGCTCTTGTTTGGATACAAGTCATGGATCAGCACACCATACTGTCCATGATGTTCTTAGGGAAAACCAGCACATAACAGTGAATGAAACAGCCTCTTGTTTGGATACAAGTCATGGATCAGCACACATACTGTCCATGATGTTCTTAGGGAAAACCAGCACATAACAGTGAATGAAACAGCCTCTTGTTTGGATACAAGTCATGGATCAGCACACCATACTGTCCATGATGTTCTTAGGGAAAACCAGCACATAACAGTGAATGAAACAGCCTCTTGTTTGGATACAAGTCATGGATCAGCACACCATACTGTCCATGATGTTCTTAGGGAAAACCAGCACATAACAGTGAATGAAACAGCCTCTTGTTGGATACAAGTCATGGATCAGCACACCATACTGTCCATGATGTTCTTAGGGAAAACCAGCACATAGCAGTGAATGAAACAGCCTCTTGTTTGGATACAAGTCATGGATCAGCACACCATACTGTCCATGATGTTCTTAGGGAAAACCAGCACATAGCAGTGAATGAAACAGCCTCTTGTTTGGATACAAGTCATGGATCAGCACACCATACTGTCCATGATGTTCTTAGGGAAAACCAGCACATAGCAGTGAATGAAACAGCCTCTTGTTTGGATACAAGTCATGGATCAGCACACCATACTGTCCATGATGTTCTTAGGGAAAACCAGCACATACAGTGAATGAAACAGCCTCTGTTTGGATACAAGTCATGGATCAGCACACCATACTGTCCATGATGTTCTTAGGGAAAACCAGCACATAGCAGTGAATGAAACAGCCTCTTGTTTGGATACAAGTCATGGATCAGCACACCATACTGTCCATGATGTTCTTAGGGAAAACCAGCACATAGCAGTGAATGAAACAGCCTCTTGTTTGGATACAAGTCATGGATCAGCACACCATACTGTCCATGATGTTCTTAGGGAAAACTATCATTTAACTTTCTAAAGAGTGAAAACTATCATTTAACTTTCTAAAGAGTGAAAACTATCATTTAACTTTCTAAAGAGTGAAAACTATCATTTAACTTTCTAAAGAGTGAAAACTATCATTTAACTTTCTAAAGAGTGAAAACTATCATTTAACTTTCTAAAGAGTGAAAACTATCATTTAACTTTCTAAAGAGTGAAAACTATCATTTAACTTTCTAAAGAGTGAAAACTATCATTTAACTTTCTAAAGAGTGAAAACTATCATTTAACTTTCTAAAGAGTGAAAACTATCATTTAACTTTCTAAAGAGTGAAAACTATCATTTAACTTTCTAAAGAGTGAAAACTATCATTTAACTTTCTAAAGAGTGAAAACTATCATTTAACTTTCTAAAGAGTGAAAACTATCATTTAACTTTCTAAAGAGTGAAAACTATCATTTAACTTTCTAAAGAGTGAAAACTATCATTTAACTTTCTAAAGAGTGAAAACTATCATTTAACTTTCTAAAGAGTGAAAACTATCATTTAACTTTCTAAAGAGTGAAAACTATCATTTAACTTTCTAAAGAGTGAAAACTATCATTTAACTTTCTAAAGAGTGAAAACTATCATTTAACTTTCTAAAGAGTGAAAACTATCATTTAACTTTCTAAAGAGTGAAAACTATCATTTAACTTTCTAAAGAGTGAAAACTATCATTTAACTTTCTAAAGAGTGAAAACTATCATTTAACTTTCTAAAGAGTGAAAACTATCATTTAACTTTCTAAAGAGTGAAAACTATCATTTAACTTTCTAAAGAGTGAAAACTATCATTTAACTTTCTAAAGAGTGAAAACTATCATTTAACTTTCTAAAGAGTGAAAACTATCATTTAACTTTCTAAAGAGTGAAAACTATCATTTAACTTTCTAAAGAGTGAAAACTATCATTTAACTTTCTAAAGAGTGAAAACTATCATTTAACTTTCTAAAGAGTGAAAACTATCATTTAACTTTCTAAAGAGTGAAAACTATCATTTAACTTTCTAAAGAGTGAAAACTATCATTTAACTTTCTAAAGAGTGAAAACTATCATTTAACTTTCTAAAGAGTGAAAACTATCATTTAACTTTCTAAAGAGTGAAAACTATCATTTAACTTTCTAAAGAGTGAAAACTATCATTTAACTTTCTAAAGAGTGAAAACTATCATTTAACTTTCTAAAGAGTGAAAACTATCATTTAACTTTCTAAAGAGTGAAAACTATCATTTAACTTTCTAAAGAGTGAAAACTATCATTTAACTTTCTAAAGAGTGAAAACTATCATTTAACTTTCTAAAGAGTGAAAACTATCATTTAACTTTCTAAAGAGTGAAAACTATCATTTAACTTTCTAAAGAGTGAAAACTATCATTTAACTTTCTAAAGAGTGAAAACTATCATTTAACTTTCTAAAGAGTGAAAACTATCATTTAACTTTCTAAAGAGTGAAAACTATCATTTAACTTTCTAAAGAGTGAAAACTATCATTTAACTTTCTAAAGAGTGAAAACTATCATTTAACTTTCTAAAGAGTGAAAACTATCATTTAACTTTCTAAAGAGTGAAAACTATCATTTAACTTTCTAAAGAGTGAAAACTATCATTTAACTTTCTAAAGAGTGAAAACTATCATTTAACTTTCTAAAGAGTGAAAACTATCATTTAACTTTCTAAAGAGTGAAAACTATCATTTAACTTTCTAAAGAGTGAAAACTATCATTTAACTTTCTAAAGAGTGAAAACTATCATTTAACTTTCTAAAGAGTGAAAACTATCATTTAACTTTCTAAAGAGTGAAAACTATCATTTAACTTTCTAAAGAGTGAAAACTATCATTTAACTTTCTAAAGAGTGAAAACTATCATTTAACTTTCTAAAGAGTGAAAACTATCATTTAACTTTCTAAAGAGTGAAAACTATCATTTAACTTTCTAAAGAGTGAAAACTATCATTTAACTTTCTAAAGAGTGAAAACTATCATTTAACTTTCTAAAGAGTGAAAACTATCATTTAACTTTCTAAAGAGTGAAAACTATCATTTAACTTTCTAAAGAGTGAAAACTATCATTTAACTTTCTAAAGAGTGAAAACTATCATTTAACTTTCTAAAGAGTGAAAACTATCATTTAACTTTCTAAAGAGTGAAAACTATCATTTAACTTTCTAAAGAGTGAAAACTATCATTTAACTTTCTAAAGAGTGAAAACTATCATTTAACTTTCTAAAGAGTGAAAACTATCATTTAACTTTCTAAAGAGTGAAAACTATCATTTAACTTTCTAAAGAGTGAAAACTATCATTTAACTTTCTAAAGAGTGAAAACTATCATTTAACTTTCTAAAGAGTGAAAACTATCATTTAACTTTCTAAAGAGTGAAAACTATCATTTAACTTTCTAAAGAGTGAAAACTATCATTTAACTTTCTAAAGAGTGAAAACTATCATTTAACTTTCTAAAGAGTGAAAACTATCATTTAACTTTCTAAAGAGTGAAAACTATCATTTAACTTTCTAAAGAGTGAAAACTATCATTTAACTTTCTAAAGAGTGAAAACTATCATTTAACTTTCTAAAGAGTGAAAACTATCATTTAACTTTCTAAAGAGTGAAAACTATCATTTAACTTTCTAAAGAGTGAAAACTATCATTTAACTTTCTAAAGAGTGAAAACTATCATTTAACTTTCTAAAGAGTGAAAACTATCATTTAACTTTCTAAAGAGTGAAAACTATCATTTAACTTTCTAAAGAGTGAAAACTATCATTTAACTTTCTAAAGAGTGAAAACTATCATTTAACTTTCTAAAGAGTGAAAACTATCATTTAACTTTCTAAAGAGTGAAAACTATCATTTAACTTTCTAAAGAGTGAAAACTATCATTTAACTTTCTAAAGAGTGAAAACTATCATTTAACTTTCTAAAGAGTGAAAACTATCATTTAACTTTCTAAAGAGTGAAAACTATCATTTAACTTTCTAAAGAGTGAAAACTATCATTTAACTTTCTAAAGAGTGAAAACTATCATTTAACTTTCTAAAGAGTGAAAACTATCATTTAACTTTCTAAAGAGTGAAAACTATCATTTAACTTTCTAAAGAGTGAAAACTATCATTTAACTTTCTAAAGAGTGAAAACTATCATTTAATTTTCTAAAGAGTGAAAAGTGTTATTTAACTTTCTAAAGAGTGAAAACTATCATTTAACTTTTTAAAAAGTGAAAATTATCATTTAACTTTCTAAAGAGTGAAAACTATCATTTAACTTTCTAAAGAGTGAAAACTATCATTTAACTTTCTAAAAAGTGAAAACTGAAAACTATCATTTAACTTTCTAAAAAGTGAAAACTATCATTTAACTTTCTAAAAAGTGAAAATTATCATTTAACTTTCTAAAGAGTGAAAACTAGCATTTAATTTTTTAAAGTATGAAAACTATCATCTAACTTTCTAAAGTATTAAAACTATCATTAACTTTTTATTTATTTTTTTTTTAAACTGTTCATTTCATCTCAGTTCTGAAAAACTATAATCTAATTTTTATATCCTACTGAGAACTATTATTTTCATTTTATAAATTCTAGAAACAATAATTTCACTTTCTAAATGGTTCTAAGGACTGTTATAGCCAGAGGTGGGGTGGGGGATATGCTCTCCACTCCAATTAAATGTCTCCAAGGCATGCGTCTCAGATAGCCTCTGACAGTCCACATCCAACTCCTGGCCTTCTCGTGGCAGAACTGTTCAAACTGACAGGAGAAGGGGCGAAGGCGAATATCTGCCGCCTGAAATCCAGACGCTTCGGGTAGATGAAAGTCATGTTTGGTAGCTCATCTAGGAGAAGGAAAGCTGATTTAAAACCCGCTGCTGGCGAGATTCTTCAGTTGCCATGCATGGGGCAAAACTCCTCCCGGCCAATTAAGGAAAATGCGATTAGAGTTGCCGTGCAGCGCCGTAGTGGAAAAGGTGAAGGAAAGGATTAAGTGAAGTAACCAGTAGTCTCAAGGTCAAGACTACTCAAATCATGGCATCTCTGCTCTTCAGGCTGGCCATGTCCTATATACACCCATACTGGGGCAGATTGCCTAAATCGGCTTAACCCAAGGGTTAAACTAAGACATTGTTGGCAAGATTCTTTGGCTGCCGCATGTGGAGTGAAACTCCTCCTGGCCAATGAAGAAAATGTGATTAGGGTTGCCGGGTGGTGGTGCTGTGAAAAGGTGATGGAACGGATAAAATGAAATTTAATCGATATGTCCGGTAGTATTGTGATGAGAGCTACTCATACCACGGCACCTCTGCTCTAGAGGCCGGCCACGTCCATATACACCCATGCTGGTGAAAAATGCCTAAACCGACTTAACCCAGGGGTGAAACTTGATGACTACTCATATCACAGTATCTCCACTCTAGAGGTCGGGCACGTCCTAAACACGCCCACACTGGGATAATACGACTAAACCGGCTTAACTCAGGGGTAAAACTTACTAGTGGTGAGGATTTGTCCTCCTGGACAAAAGCTTCATCCTGGTCACAGCTAGGAAGGGTAGCGGCCATGACCACAAAATGCTGAAGTCAGAGACGCTGGACCAGTGCAGTCTAGATAGGCAACCACCTCTCACTCGGCGGGGATATACTGATATCTAAAACATGTTGAGGTGTCACGCAATCCCACTTCTGCGATCCACCGAGAATACAGACCCAAGCCCTGCAATATTCTGAACCTCTCGTATCCCTCTCGGGGGACAACAGGAGGACCACGGGACCTATCGAGGACCACAGGAGTAAATTCAGTAGGATCACGGGGCGGACTTGGTGGTGGAAGCGAACGAAGAAGAAGAAGACTTTCTAAATTCTAAAACCTATAAAATCACTTGTCTAATGAATTTGAAAAACTATCATCAAACATTTAAACTTCATAAAACTATCATTCACCTTCGTAACTTCTGAAATAAGAAAACACTATCTTAACACAGCAACATGAACACCATCAATTCAAGCAGTCTATTCTTCATAACAAACAATGAAATAAAACCTTGTCCATTTCCCTGTTCCAGGAGTTCAGGTTCATTATTTGCACTTTTACTAGCTCGTGGTCTTTGTCCTGTCCGCCCCGATCCAGAATCTAAGTGCTCGTCAGGGGGCGAGAGTCTACGGCAACAGCTACTCTTCCCATAAGCCGCATCTAAATGACTGACATCTGTTGAGCTAAATCCTGTTCTGGCTTTTGAAGCTGCTTTGATTATCTTAACAGGAGAGGTGCAGGCAGCTTTGGTCACCTCATCAATTTCTTTGGTCATTTTAGAAGGTGTTGCTTTTCTAGTGATAATCTCTTTGGCTTCTTGTGAAGCATGGATGATTCTGATGTCAAGAATTGTTGTAGAACTGTATCACAAAAAAATCAAAATCAGATTAAAGATGAATCAGATTTATCACATAAAATATCAAAATCATCAATTACTTCTGAACTGGCAAAAAAAAAAAAAGAAAGAAAAAATATCCTTTGAAAAGCTGAACAAACATTTTAGCCTGCTTATCTGCATAACAACTTCATGTTGGGCCTATTTTTGTCCTTGCAAAGCTACTGAAGAAAATGGATGGCTAACATTAAAGCTGGCTAGCAAAAACTCTTCCTCAGCCTTCAGCATAATAGCAATTTCATGAACAGAAGTAACTATACCAGCATCAAATCACAAACGTTCATGAAAGCAATTAAGACAGAGTTGTGTGTGGCTCAGTTTTACAAAAAAAGAAAAGAATGAGTAGGGAGTAACGAGAATGGCACAAGGTATGATGAGTATGTATAAATGAAGAACACACAACAGTCCAATATTTTGGCAAAAGCCTTTTTCAAGAATCACAACAAAAACAACACAACAAATAAAAAACATGAAAAACAGATGAAAAATTAAACATTTAGCTCCTTGTAAGAAAGTCTGGCATTTTTTTCTTAATTTGTTTAAATTCTTATCTATTTTTTTTGTATCTGTTGTGTTGTTTTTCTATGTAGTCCCTGAAAAAAGACTTGCTGAAATATTGGACTGTTGCATGGTCTTCATTTTATACATGCTCATCTTACTTTCTGCCACTCTTGTTTCTGCTCAATTTCCTCCCTCTTTTTATCTTCTTGTAAAGTTAAACCATATATCTGTCTACCTTTTTTTATTAAAACCAGTTTTACTGCACCATCATTTCTCTCTTAAGACGTTAAACAAATGTAAAATGTCTATTTATTGGTGTACAATCTATCCACAACTACAAGATAGAGTTCTTAACAGCTGATATCAGGATGATCATAGAACACAGATATGATGAGTTGTAAACTTATATGTAAAAATATGTATCCTATTATTCAAGCTGAAACTGTAAAAATCAAACAGCCAAAATCTGGTAACACTACATACAGGTACCAAAGGATCTTTAATGATTTTAGCTCACACATCTTGGTAACTTTGAGCCAAACTCTGAAATTTTAGTTTACAAACCCTGAAAAATCCACCACCATGCTATGTTCACCCTCACTCCCTTAAAAAGTTGAAGGAGACCCAAAAAAAAAAAAAACATTAGTTCTGTGTAAATCAACAAGATATGAAAGAAACTAATGATGGACTAATGAATGCTTCAATTATATCTGAAAGCTTGAAGATGTTGCTGTGGTGATAATGGTGGTAGTGATGGTGATAATTCAGCACACACAGATAACAATATACCTCAAATTGACCTCTGATAGGTCACAACGCAAGCCATTATGAAAGGCATGAGTTATTGTAATGGTACTCATTACTGGGTCAATCTTTTCAACACGGCCTTGGTAGGTGCCAAGTTGCCCACAATCTATAGACACCATTGATCCAATAAACTCTAATTCTGAAGGCATCTTTGAACCATATACTAAACTAGAGTGTGATCTGTAAAAACAAAATGAACATAGTAAATTTAAGTATTAACACTGAGAACACAAAACAAGACAGGCAAAGACCTTCAAGTCTCCACCTGTATTGGTTCCTACATTTCTATCATGAGGAGTTTATATTAATTGTAAGGACTGATATCCATATTTTATGACTTATTATAAAAGATACAATGAACAATGAGAAAATGTATTTTTAAAGAAGTGAAAAAAAAAACATTCTATTTGCAATAATCATGTAGATTTTTTTTTTCTTCTTTTACAAATCTAAGGTACATTATGGGAACTTTGTTGTCTTACTGTTGTTATACTAACATACATTATGGGAACTTTGTTGTCTTATTGTTGTTATACAAATCCAACCACAAATTATCTCTCTAAAACCTTAAATTATCTCTCTCTCTCTCTCTATAAGCTGAATGAAATAACACAAGTGACTAGTATCTAAAGCCTTCAGTGTGATGACCCTTCTACTCTGTGTGCAAACCTCACTTAGACTTGGCTCCTTTCTTACATAATATCTGCCTACAAAACTAAACAGACTACAAAATGAAATCAAATATGTCTGACAGTACACATGAAAATGATGCCAGCTATATATGTTGTCTCTGGGACCTATTAAAACTGTGCTGTGGTAAGGTCTTTGAATCAAATGACTAAAAAATGTTAAGTTAAAAGGTGAGTCCAAGCAATACTATTCATCACTCAAGCTGATTAAGTGACTCAACTCCAAGTAGATTGACCTGTGTCATCATCTTCTTATTTTTGTGCATTCCATGGTTCTGTCTATATTTATTGTCTGGACAAATTGTGTGGTCTTTTGAAGGTCATGCTTTGAAACCCAAAGTTTGCCTTTAAATGGAGTGGAGCTTTAAATGTGGGCAGAGCTGAATTCAGGCTTCTTGGTAGATGGGGCACAACTGCTTGATGTAGTACTCTGAAGTCTGGATACCTGTTTCGCATGTGCAGTCTGTGATGTGTGACAGGTTGAGGTGATACAAGTGTGTCTGCAGTTTCCTGTGCTTAATCTCAAGATGGCACATCTCTCCACAGACGATTCAAGAGTAAGGTTAAAAGAAAATGAATCTACTTACAATGATATGAGATATTTTAAAAATCTCCAAAAATATCACCCAACAGGATAAACTTAATTCAAATTAAATTTTTGCCATAAAACGTACAGACGATAACATACAACGTAGAAACATGTCAAAAGATGGCATCTATATTCAATCTGGAAAAAAAACCTACTAAATATAAACACTAAACTTTTAAAACACACATTCGCAATGAAAACAGTCAAATTAATCTCAAACAGTTCAAATGTTTCTTTGTGGATACTCGAAACAATGCCTCCCTTGTTCAGCTCCAGGCACACAAATCTAAAAATAGCGTAGAAATGTAAATTATTGTCGAAGTTTTCAGTCTCATTTATATAATTTTACACAGCTGTCACACATACCTTATCCTTTTGCGCACAGAATATTGTAAATGGTCAACAAGTTCTCAGTCCTGTTTCACAATATTTTGCAAGAATCATTTTAGTACAAGACATCCCAAGCAGCCTCAGTTAGCAGAAACCAAAATAATAACCGGAACTGTATACGATTATAACAAATTCTCCTGGAGTCATTATTTTTCTTTTGTTCTCATGTGCTATAATCGTTTATGCTGTAAAATTATTAATGTAGTTTACTTCTTAATCGAAATTATCTTTAATGGTCTGATGTTCTCCCTATTTAACGACTATCGTTTGAATCTTAAGTGGCGAGTCGTTCTAATGGTCTCTGTAAATCGCGGATAATAACCCCTGCAATATTTAAATGAGGCATGTTAAGACTTCCTTCCCCTTACGAGCTACTATGTCAGTCACAGGATCCTGCAACCACATCATCATCAAGAACTGCTCTTTACTCCTGATAAGATTTGTGTCACTCAAGTATAGCTTCAGCAAATCTGATATTACTATTATTATTTTCCTGTTATTCTCCCCTCTACTTTTTTATTTATTTTCACCGCATCATGATACCTTCAAGGACAAACAGACTTGACTAACTCTGCATTTTATTCCTTAGTATCCACTTAATTAACTACTTCTACTTCTTGTGCTCGCTGATTTGGGGGTGGGGGTGGAAGACAGAAAGATAAAAAAGAAGGGGGGGGGGGTAGAGTAGTGGAAGAGAGAGGGGGACCTGCTGTTAGAATATTAGGATCATTTTTAAATCATTTGGGGGGGGGGGGCCCATACCATATACACACCAGTGACGGTATTTGACTTTGCTTGGGTATGTACCAGTACAGAACACAACAGCCCTTTGGTGGCAATGGCAGAGCCGAACAGTCTACTTACCTAACTATCCATCAACCCATTGAGGTATCCATTCATTCATTTGCATGTCCCTTGCGGAACTTTGCCTTCCTAACAGCACTCCTGTAGGCCTCTCGGTTGTGAGCAAGATGGCCTGCTGCTGATGCATCCATTTGCAGATCATCAACGATGTCTTGCAGCCATCTTCGTCTTGGTCTTCTTTTTCCCATTATTAACCCTTCAAAGACGATCTTCTCTAGATTAACATGACGTTTAATGTGTCCAAAATATTTAAGCTTTCTCTCTATAATCTTCTTTACTAGCCAGCCTTCTTCAATATTAAGTTTTTGTAGTATGGATATATTTGTTCTGTTTTTGTGTCTATGATATTTGAAGAACTCTTCTGTATTATTTACATTCAAAGGGATTTGTGTGTTTCTCAGCTGTTTTGTTAAGTGTCCAGGTCTCACAGGCATATGTTGAGATGGGAAAGATGCATGCCCTTAAAAATCTTATTTTTGTAGTTCTGTCTGTTCCTCTCCACAGAGATTCTTTAGTTGTTTTACTTTCTGAAGAGCGATAGATGTCCTCCTTTTAATTTCCCTCATTGTATCTTCATAATTAGTTAGCAGCGCTCCAAGATATTCAAAACTCTCCACTTCTTCCAGTTTTTCCTCATTGATAAATATATACTTAGGTATTAGAGAATCTAAATATCTACTGACTGATCAAATGTAGATCATTATGAACTGACATAGCACCAGGAGGTATTTTTGATGTTGTTTGACAGTGCACAGACTCTATGCCTATATTGTTCTTCCTTCTACTGGAGTCGGAATTTTTATTCATTGCCTTATTATTATGTTTTTTTTCTTTCTCTTTTGTCTAGTATACTCTGTCAGCACATTTTTTTTAGATTAGTCATAGATCAGTCATACATTCTTTGTTCTAACACTATAAAATTATGCACAAGCTGCATGAGCCAGTACAGTATACGCGATCACAATTTTTCTGGAGTTGCAGAAAAAAGATTATAACTTTGTGGAGTGAAAGAGTGAAACAGAAAACAGATTATAACTTTATGGACAGAAGGTGGGAAACAGAAAACAGATTATAACTTCACAGTAAAGTGAAGCAGGGACACCTAAAACAGATTATAACTTTGTGGAGAGAAGCAGGGACACAGAAAACAGATTATAACATTGTGGAGAGAAGCAGGGACACATAAAACAGATTATAACTTTGTGGAGAGAAGCAGGGACACAGAAAAAAAAGATTATAACTTTGTGGAGGGAAGGAGGGACACATAAAACAGATTATAACTTTGTGGAGGGAAGGAGGGACACAGAAAAAAAAGATTATAACTTTGTGGAGGGAAGGAGGGACACAGAAAACAGATTATAACTTTGTGGAGGGAAGGAGGGACACAGAAAAAAAAGATTATAACTTTGTGGAGAGAAGCAGGGACACAGAAAACAGATTATAACTTTGTGGAGGGAAGGAGGGACACAGAAAAAAGATTAACTCTAAAGCACCTCGGATCTTTTTTTCCACTCTATTTTTTCCCGTTTCTTTCCGAGAACTTTTTAATTTTCCAGGATATAAATTCACATATTGTCTTTTTATACAGGAAACTCTCTGCCAAGGACAGCGAAACAGACACACAACTTCTCAGATCAGAGAATTAAAAAAATGTCCCCTTCAAACAAACGCTGTCTGTCCTTTAAACTCCTATCCTCAAATATAAATAGACACCCCTTCCCCTAAAAAACTTTCATTATCTTTATCCGGGTAATGAATGACCTCCGTATCTGTGAACTGTTGGCTTTTACCGTTTTCTGAGGTAGATGAGATTGTTTTATGTTGCTTCCTCATTACTGGCTCACCTAGTCCATGCTGTTAGGGAGCCAATAGAATTTGCAGCTCACCATCATCATCATCACCTTTCACGATAAACGATGATAAATTATGTGGTGCTGTCTTTGCCGACTTTAAAAAAAAGCATTTGACATGACTGATCATGAAATCTTATTTAGAAAGCTTGAACTTATAGATTACACCCTGACTTGACAAAGTTTATTACATCTTTTCTTTACAACAGACAGCAGGTAGTTTGCCTCAAAAACTCTAAGTCAAGTTCATCTGTGGTTGATAATGGCGTTCCACAAGGATCTATTCTTGATCCTCTCCTTTTCACCATCTACATCAGTGATCTTCTACTTTATCTTAAAAAAATCATCTTGTGACCTCTTTGCTAATGACTGAACAGTTTACAGTAGTGACAATGACTGTATTAACCTTGAGTCAACTCTTCAACTTGAAATAAACAGTCTAATTAACTGGAGCAACAACAAGAGAATGCTAATAAACACCAGCATAACAAAATCCATGCTCTATACAACAAAAGAGAAATTAACAAATTCACCAACAACAATACTACAGCTCCACGCTGGAACTTCACAGATAGAGAATGTTAGTGAATATAAAACTCTAGGTCTCACGACTGACCACCACCTCAGCTGGAACCATCATGTAGACAATCTAACCAAACTCATTGCACAAAAAGTTTACCAGTTTACTCAAATTAAACATTTTCTTGACATAGACACCAGAAAAATATACTATATATCACAGATACAAACACACTTGGACTACTGTTCCACAGTGTGGGATGGTTGTTCCATGAAAAGACTTTACTCACTTCAAAAACGAGCAATAGAGTTTATAGATGACAAACATGCAGACCGTATTACAAATAAGGACAAACATCTTAATATTCTACCCCTCAAGAAGAGATTTCTTTTCAACAAGGCCAAGTTAATTCATAAAATTCTATTGCACAATGCTCCAGCCTATCTGTGGTCGTTGTTCAAATCCAACCCAAAACACAGTCAACGCTTAAGCAATTGTATTCTCCCAAAACCAAGACTTGACATGTTTAAAAAAAGCTTTTCTTACTCAGCTGCCCACCTTTGGAATGCCCTATCAATTCGTGTAAAACTTATAAGTAATATTCGTTTTTATAACTTTAAACTTTGTCAACATCTGTTTGATATGGACTATATGCCTCCCTAAGCATAGTCTAAAGTAGTTTAAAGTAAGGCTTGATTGTCGTAATTTTTTAATACTGGTTTTCTATAAATTTATTACTTTTGAACGAATGTAAGAATGCAAGTTTATTTCATGTTGTTGCATAAATCAGAGTGTAGAGTGTATGGACATGAGATAAGTTTATTATTTATTTATGTAACCATTTAATGAGTCTTCGTGATCTTTATGCTCATTAACAATTGCCGAATGACTGACTGAGTGAAAGCTGTATGATGAAGGCAGAACGTCAAACGGGCCTGTGTGCCCAATTCTTAACCTTTTGAAAATAAAGTATGTTCCTTCGTTCGTTCGTTCGTTCACTCTCTTGAGAGCACTGGCCATGGATAAAGGCTCTCCCTGTTCTTGGAATTATTCTCTGCTTGTGTATCCCTTGTCTCTGAGCACTGTCATAATTTCTCTTATCCAAATAAGTCTAGGGCTTCCTCGTTTTCTATTTCCTTGAGGACTCCATGTCAATGCCTGTCTTGCTGTGTTGGTGTCAGGGTTCCTCAGAGTGTGGCCAATCCACCCCCACTCTCTAGACATAATTTGTAGGTTCATAGGTTCTTGTCCTGCCCTTTCCCAGACCTCCTCGTTCCTGATCTTGTCCTGCCATTTAATGTTTAAAATCCTCCTCAAGCAGTAGTTCATGAATGTTTGTATACTCTGTTGTATTGTCTTGGTCATAACCCATGTCTCTGAACCATATAGTAGGACAGTCTTTACGTTTGTATTGAAAAGCCTAGGTTTGGTTGTTGTTCTGATGTTCTTAGATGACCATACTTTGTTAAGTTGGATAAATGCTGTCCTGGCCTTGGTTATTCTAGCTTTAACATCCTTTTCTGTTCCCCCGTATTTATCCACTATGCTGCCTAAATATGTGAAACACTCTACTTCCTCAATTTGCACTCCCTCAATTACCATGAGGCTATTGCTTGCACTATTACTTTTCATTATCTTTATTGTTTGTCTGTTAATATAAAGTCCCAGTTTAGCTGAATTCTTGCTTAATATCTGAAGTTTCTCTTGTATTTTTGTGTGGCTGTGTGCCAGAAGTGCCACATCATCTGCAAAGTCAAGATCAGAGAGGGAAAGAGAGAGGGAAAGAGAGAGCGAAAGAGAGAAATAAGAGGCACCTGGGGAGTATGGTGTTAGTGTCCATATTTTCCTTAACCCGCTGTAGCACAACATGGTCAGCACATCGAGTGCAAGTAACACCAGCTTGCAGTCTCAGGGAGATAGAGAAGAAGAAATGTTCATATTTCCCTGGACCTGTCTTCAGGCAACAAGGTCACAAGCCTTTCCCTGGACCTGTCTTCACACAACGGGGTCACAAGGCTTTCCCTGGACCTGTCTTCACACAACGGGGTCACAAGACTTTCCCTGGACCTGTCTTCAGGCAACAAGGTCACAAGGCTTTCCCTGGACCTGTTTTCAGACAACAAGGTCACAAGACTTTCCCTGGACCTGTTTTCAGACAACAAGGTCACAAGACTTTCCCTGGACCTGTCTTCACACAACAGGGTCACAAGACTTTCCCTGGACCTGTCTCCACACAACAAGGTCACAAGAATTTCCTTGGACCTGTCTTCAGGCAACAAGGTCACAAGACTTTCCCTGGACCTGTCTTCAGACAACAAGGTCACAAGGGTTTCCCTGGAACTGTCTTCAGACAACAAGGTCACAAGGCTTTCCCTGGACCTGTCTCCAGGCAACAAAGTCACAAGGCTTTCCCTGGACCTGTCTTCAGATAACAAGGTCACAAGGCTTTCCCTGGACCTGTCTTCAGATAACAAGGTCACAAGGCTTTCCCTGGACCTGTCTTCAGGCAACAAGGTCACAAGGCTTTCCCTGGACCTGTCTTCAGACAACGGGGTCACAAGGTTTTCCTTGGACCTGTCTTCACACAACGGGGTCACAAGGTTTTCCTTGGACCTGTCTTCAGGCAATAAGGTCACAAGGGTTTCCCTGGACCTGTCTTCAGGCAACAAAGTCACAAGGCTTTCCCTGGACCTGTCTTCAGGCAATAAGGTCACAAGGGTTTCCCTGGACCTGTCTTCAGGCAACAAAGTCACAAGGCTTTCTCTGGAACTGTCTTCACACAACAGAGTCACAAGTCTTTCCTTTCACAGGTCCAAAATAAGCCAGGAATCCATTTCTATAAATTACTGAACGGTGAGGGGGGAGGTGAACTTGAACCGCTCACCTCACTTTGCTAGGCGAGACCACTAACCTCTACGTCACTCAGACATATTCGACTAGAATTAAACTTCTTTTTGTATCCTATACTGGCGCTTTTATATCCTATATTAACACTTTTATATCATATAATTAACACTTTTATATCCTATATTAACACTTTTATATCCTATATTAACACTTTTATATCCTATATTAACACTAGTTTCTAAATGATGACGATTCCAGACAGAAGTTTCACAACATCGTCCTTGTTTTATGCATAGCACACGTTGGTTACTTTACTCGTTTAAACATCTAAATTTTCTGACATGGCCAGTATCGATGCCTTGTATCGTGTCTGACCAAAGTTCTATTGCTAAAAGGAACCAAATGCAATTACCACCGAAATCAATCGCATATTTCACACTCTGAGTGAATCCAGAATTATCCACCACCTGGACCTATCACATTATGAAAGACATTTTATCTAAATCAAAACTGATCTACGTCTCTCTGTACACAGTTTTTCCAAGATTTTATTTTCAGCCGTGGGGTTAAACATGGCTTCCTATGGGATTCAAACTAATGCCGGTCCATTTATCGATTTCTTTTGACGAATTTCATTATAGGAGAGGCACTTAAAAGACCAGAATGAGTGTGACTTGGTCTTTTGGTTGTTTAAGAAGCCCAGTTTTAGAATAGATTTTGGTCTTTTCGAGAATACAGCATTTGCATGGATGCTATTTAAAAAATTTATTTATTTATTTTCAAATGGCCATGATATTTGACGTGGAGAATATTTTATTTTGAAAAACATAGTTCAAGACTCTTTAGAAATATGTAAGTTTATTTAGGTGAAGTTTATTTCACCTGATTTATGTTTCTTTTAAAAAATATTTTCTAATTTAAATACAGAGATATAATAATGATGATGATGATGATGATAATAATAATAATAATAATAATAGGTCAGCTCCACGGTGTAAGCACAGAACAGAAATAACATCTTCGTATAATCCATTTTTTTAATAAAAAAAAAACAAAACATCACAAATGTCCTAGTCAGTCGCAAACAGATTTGTAAAGATAAAGAGATATTCAAGATCGCAAGGATATTCATGCGCAAGTTTTTTTTAAACTTGTCCTTAAGTACAACGGCTTTGTATATAAGTTTAAAAAAAAGATTGCAGAAGACAAATGAAGTTCAGTTACCTAGTTTTCTTTGCTGACTTTGGACAAGCAAATTACTGGACGCTTATGTACGGAGGTAAATGTAAACCTCAGAAATTTCCAAGTACAAAAACGAAAAACGCTCATCATATATTTTTAAATAAAATTGGCGAACTACTTTGCGAGCCCTATGTGACGTTTAACGGCACGGGAAGGATATAAGATATACGATATTTTAAAATGTACTTGTATTGTAGTTGGTTTTTTGTTTTTTTTTGTAGTGAGATTCCAAACTTTTTTTGAGCATAAAAGTGGCAAATGAATCCAAATATTCTTGTGATTTATGTCTTTCATTTCACCATTTTCTACTTGGCTTATGCCTAGCCCTGCAAATTGTTGTACTGTGCAGTCTACAACGCCAGTGTAACCATGGAACACTGGAACCATGAAGCAGTGTAACAATGGAGAGCTGGAACCATGAAGCAGTGTAACCATGGAGAGCTGGAACCATGAAGCAGTGTAACAATGGAGAGCTGGAACCATGAAGCAGTGTAACAATGGAGAGTTGGAACCATGAAGCAGTGTAACAATGGAGAGCTGGAACCATGAAGCAGTGTAACAATGGAGAGCTGGAACCATGAAGCAGTGTAACAATGGAGAGCTGGAACCATGAAGCAGTGTAACCATGGAGAGCTGGAACCATGAAGCAGTGTAACAATGGAGAGCTGGAACCATGAAGCAGTGTAACAATGGAGAGCTGGAACCATGAAGCAGTGTAACAATGGAGAGCTGGAACCATGAAGCAGTGTAACCATGGAGAGCTGGAACCATGAAGCAGTGTAACAATGGAGAGCTGGAACCATGAAGTAGTGTAACAATGGAGAGCTGGAACCATGAAGTAGTGTAACAATGGAGAGCTGGAACCATGAAGTAGTGTAACAATGGAGAGCTGTAACCATGAATTAGTGTAACCATGAAGCACTGGAACCATGAAGTAGTGTAACAATATAGAGTTGGAACCATGAAGTAGTGTAACCATGGAGAGCTGGAACCATGAAGTAGTGTAACCATGGAGCATGGAAACTATGGAGCATGGAAACCATGAAGCAGTGTAACCATGGAGCGTTGGAACGATGTTGGATGGAGAATGAATTTGTTACCATGCTCAAGCCAGGCTGTAAATGTGTCACTCTAGGACTAAGACTGCCACTCATAGACAGGTCAGGGTATTGGTCAGTATTTCTCCTGTTCAGACAACTGTCATCTATGCAGAACAGTCATCCATGTTTGTACCTTTCATTGCAATGCGAACAACAAGCACTGAAATTCATCCAAAACAAACTTCCATTAATCTCAAAACAGACTTTCACTGATGTGAAATCTCATCTTCCGCTTCTCTATAACAAGTTCTGAATATATCTTCCTGGAGCAGTGACCACAGTGCCTGCTGCAGTTGATGTGAAGATGTCGAAGCATAATCAGCGTGTCTATGGAGAGTAGCCTGCGGATAGAAGCGGACGAGTGGATCTAAAGACCAGTGAAAGATGCAATTCTTCTCAGCAGATTCTAGGACCATAAAGTCTTCTGGTCGATCGCATCTGAAAGACGCAAACAAGGATGGCCGTTCTACGCAGGTGACACAGTTGGCGGAGTGGAGAACTAATGCTGGCCACGACCTAGCCCTGTATGGTAGCCTCAGTCGCAGGCTGATGCAGTAACAGCCTCAGTCCCAGCCTGATGCAGTAACAGCCTCAGTCGCAGGCTGATGTAGTAACAGCCTTAGTCCCAGCCTGATGCAGTAACAGCCTCAGTCCAGCCTGATGCAGTAACAGCCTCAGTCGCAGGCTGATGTAGTAACAGCCTTAGTCGCAGCCTGATGCGGTAACAGCCTCAGTCCCAGCCTGATGTAGTAACAGCCTTAGTCCCAGCCTGATGTAGTAACAGCCTTAGTCCCAGGCTGATGTAGTAACAGCCTTAGTCCCAGGCTGATGCAGTAACAGCCTCAGTCCCAGGCTGATGTAGTAACAGCCTCAGTCCCAGGCTGATGTAGTAACAGCCTCAGTCCCAGGCTGATGTAGTAACAGCCTTAGTCCCAGGCTGATGTAGTAACAGCCTCAGTCCCAGGCTGATGTAGTAACAGCCTTAGTCCCAGGCTGATGTAGTAACAGCCTTAGTCCCAGGCTGATGTAGTAACAGCCTTAGTCCCAGCCTGATGTAGTAACAGCCTTAGTCCCAGGCTGATGTAGTAACAGCCTCAGTCCCAGGCTGATGTAGTAACAGCCTCAGTCCCAGCCTGATGTAGTAACAGCCTTAGTCCCAGCCTGATGTAGTAACAGCCTTAGTCCCAGGCTGATGTAGTAACAGCCTCAGTCCCAGGCTGATGCAGTAACAGCCTCAGTCCCAGGCTGATGTAGTAACAGCCTCAGTCGCAGGCTGATGCAGTAACAGCCTCAGTCCCAGCCTGATGTAGTAACAGCCTTAGTCCCAGCCTGATGTAGTAACAGCCTTAGTCCCAGGCTGATGTAGTAACAGCCTTAGTCCCAGCCTGATGTAGTAACAGCCTTAGTCCCAGGCTGATGCAGTAACAGCCTTAGTCCCAGGCTGATGTAGTAACAGCCTTAGTCCCAGGCTGATGCAGTAACAGCCTTAGTCCAAGGCTGATGCAGTAACAGCCTTAGTCCCAGGCTGATGCAGTAACAGCCTTAGTCCCAGGCTGATGCAGTAACAGCCTTAGTCCCAGCCTGATGCAGTAACAGCCTTAGTCCAGCCTGATGTAGTAACAGCCTTAGTCCCAGCCTGATGTAGTAACAGCCTTAGTCCCAGCCTGATGTAGTAACAGCCTTAGTCCCAGCCTGATGTAGTAACAGCCTTAGTCCCAGCCTGATGTAGTAACAGCCTTAGTCCCAGCCTGATGTAGTAACAGCCTTAGTCCCAGCCTGATGCAGTAACAGCCTTAGTCCCAGCCTGATGCAGTAACAGCCTTAGTCCAGCCTGATGCAGTAACAGCCTTATCTAAATCAAAACTGATCTACGTCTCTCTGTACACAGTTTTTCCAAGATTTTATTTTCAGCCGTGGGGTTAAACATGGCTTCCTATGGGATTCAAACTAATGCCGGTCCATTTATCGATTTCTTTTGACGAATTTCATTATAGGAGAGGCACTTAAAAGACCAGAATGAGTGTGACTTGGTCTTTTGGTTGTTTAAGAAGCCCAGTTTTAGAATAGATTTTGGTCTTTTCGAGAATACAGCATTTGCATGGATGCTATTTAAAAAATTTATTTATTTATTTTCAAATGGCCATGATATTTGACGTGGAGAATATTTTATTTTGAAAAACATAGTTCAAGACTCTTTAGAAATATGTAAGTTTATTTAGGTGAAGTTTATTTCACCTGATTTATGTTTCTTTTAAAAAATATTTTCTAATTTAAATACAGAGATATAATAATGATGATGATGATGATGATGATGATAATAATAATAATAATAATAATAATAGGTCAGCTCCACGGTGTAAGCACAGAACAGAAATAACATCTTCGTATAATCCATTTTTTTAATAAAAAAAAAACAAAACATCACAAATGTCCTAGTCAGTCGCCCACAGATTTGTAAAGATAAAGAGATATTCAAGATCGCAAGGATATTCATGCGCAAGTTTTTTTTA
This sequence comes from Achatina immaculata, assembly GCA_009760885.1. Lineage (NCBI taxonomy): Eukaryota > Metazoa > Mollusca > Gastropoda > Stylommatophora > Achatinidae > Lissachatina > Lissachatina immaculata. The sequence continues at coordinate 51,864,726 of CM019695.1, forward strand.
AACTTGTCCTTAAGTACAACGGCTTTGTATATAAGTTTAAAAAAAAGATTGCAGAAGACAAATGAAGTTCAGTTACCTAGTTTTCTTTGCTGACTTTGGACAAGCAAATTACTGGACGCTTATGTACGGAGGTAAATGTAAACCTCAGAAATTTCCAAGTACAAAAACGAAAAACGCTCATCATATATTTTTAAATAAAATTGGCGAACTACTTTGCGAGCCCTATGTGACGTTTAACGGCACGGGAAGGATATAAGATATACGATATTTTAAAATGTACTTGTATTGTAGTTGGTTTTTTGTTTTTTTTTGTAGTGAGATTCCAAACTTTTTTTGAGCATAAAAGTGGCAAATGAATCCAAATATTCTTGTGATTTATGTCTTTCATTTCACCATTTTCTACTTGGCTTATGCCTAGCCCTGCAAATTGTTGTACTGTGCAGTCTACAACGCCAGTGTAACCATGGAACACTGGAACCATGAAGCAGTGTAACAATGGAGAGCTGGAACCATGAAGCAGTGTAACCATGGAGAGCTGGAACCATGAAGCAGTGTAACAATGGAGAGCTGGAACCATGAAGCAGTGTAACAATGGAGAGTTGGAACCATGAAGCAGTGTAACAATGGAGAGCTGGAACCATGAAGCAGTGTAACAATGGAGAGCTGGAACCATGAAGCAGTGTAACAATGGAGAGCTGGAACCATGAAGCAGTGTAACCATGGAGAGCTGGAACCATGAAGCAGTGTAACAATGGAGAGCTGGAACCATGAAGCAGTGTAACAATGGAGAGCTGGAACCATGAAGCAGTGTAACAATGGAGAGCTGGAACCATGAAGCAGTGTAACCATGGAGAGCTGGAACCATGAAGCAGTGTAACAATGGAGAGCTGGAACCATGAAGTAGTGTAACAATGGAGAGCTGGAACCATGAAGTAGTGTAACAATGGAGAGCTGGAACCATGAAGTAGTGTAACAATGGAGAGCTGTAACCATGAATTAGTGTAACCATGAAGCACTGGAACCATGAAGTAGTGTAACAATATAGAGTTGGAACCATGAAGTAGTGTAACCATGGAGAGCTGGAACCATGAAGTAGTGTAACCATGGAGCATGGAAACTATGGAGCATGGAAACCATGAAGCAGTGTAACCATGGAGCGTTGGAACGATGTTGGATGGAGAATGAATTTGTTACCATGCTCAAGCCAGGCTGTAAATGTGTCACTCTAGGACTAAGACTGCCACTCATAGACAGGTCAGGGTATTGGTCAGTATTTCTCCTGTTCAGACAACTGTCATCTATGCAGAACAGTCATCCATGTTTGTACCTTTCATTGCAATGCGAACAACAAGCACTGAAATTCATCCAAAACAAACTTCCATTAATCTCAAAACAGACTTTCACTGATGTGAAATCTCATCTTCCGCTTCTCTATAACAAGTTCTGAATATATCTTCCTGGAGCAGTGACCACAGTGCCTGCTGCAGTTGATGTGAAGATGTCGAAGCATAATCAGCGTGTCTATGGAGAGTAGCCTGCGGATAGAAGCGGACGAGTGGATCTAAAGACCAGTGAAAGATGCAATTCTTCTCAGCAGATTCTAGGACCATAAAGTCTTCTGGTCGATCGCATCTGAAAGACGCAAACAAGGATGGCCGTTCTACGCAGGTGACACAGTTGGCGGAGTGGAGAACTAATGCTGGCCACGACCTAGCCCTGTATGGTAGCCTCAGTCGCAGGCTGATGCAGTAACAGCCTCAGTCCCAGCCTGATGCAGTAACAGCCTCAGTCGCAGGCTGATGTAGTAACAGCCTTAGTCCCAGGCTGATGTAGTAACAGCCTTAGTCCAGCCTGATGCAGTAACAGCCTCAGTCCCAGGCTGATGTAGTAACAGCCTTAGTCGCAGGCTGATGTAGTAACAGCCTTAGTCGCAGGCTGATGTAGTAACAGCCTTAGTCCCAGCTGATGTAGTAACAGCCTTAGTCGCAGGCTGATGTAGTAACAGCCTTAGTCGCAGGCTGATGTAGTAACAGCCTTAGTCGCAGGCTGATGTAGTAACAGCCTTAGTCCCAGGCTGATGTAGTAACAGCCTTAGTCCAGGCTGATGTAGTAACAGCCTTAGTCGCAGGCTGATGTAGTAACAGCCTTAGTCCCAGGCTGATGTAGTAACAGCCTTAGTCGCAGGCTGATGTAGTAACAGCCTTAGTCCCAGCCTGATGTAGTAACAGCCTTAGTCCCAGCTGATGCAGTAACAGCCTTAGTCCCAGGCTGATGTAGTAACAGCCTTAGTCCAGCCTGATGTAGTAACAGCCTTAGTCCAGCCTGATGTAGTAACAGCCTTAGTCCCAGGCTGATGCAGTAACAGCCTTAGTCCCAGGCTGATGCAGTAACAGCCTTAGTCCAGCCTGATGCAGTAACAGCCTTAGTCCAGCCTGATGTAGTAACAGCCTTAGTCCCAGGCTGATGTAGTAACAGCCTTAGTCCAGCCTGATGTAGTAACAGCCTTAGTCCCAGGCTGATGCAGTAACAGCCTTAGTCGCAGCCTGATGTAGTAACAGCCTTAGTCCAGCCTGATGCAGTAACAGCCTTAGTCCAGCCTGATGTAGTAACAGCCTTAGTCGCAGGCTGATGTAGTAACAGCCTTAGTCCCAGGCTGATGTAGTAACAGCCTTAGTCCCAGGCTGATGCAGTAACAGCCTTAGTCCAGCCTGATGTAGTAACAGCCTTAGTCCCAGGCTGATGTAGTAACAGCCTTAGTCCCAGGCTGATGTAGTAACAGCCTTAGTCCCAGCCTGATGCAGTAACAGCCTCAGTCCCAGGCTGATGTAGTAACAGCCTTAGTCGCAGGCTGATGTAGTAACAGCCTTAGTCGCAGGCTGATGTAGTAACAGCCTTAGTCGCAGGCTGATGTAGTAACAGCCTTAGTCGCAGGCTGATGTAGTAACAGCCTTAGTCGCAGGCTGATGTAGTAACAGCCTTAGTCGCAGGCTGATGTAGTAACAGCCTTAGTCCCAGGCTGATGTAGTAACAGCCTTAGTCCCAGGCTGATGTAGTAACAGCCTTAGTCGCAGGCTGATGTAGTAACAGCCTTAGTCCCAGGCTGATGTAGTAACAGCCTTAGTCGCAGGCTGATGTAGTAACAGCCTTAGTCCCAGCCTGATGCAGTAACAGCCTTAGTCCCAGCCTGATGCAGTAACAGCCTTAGTCCCAGGCTGATGTAGTAACAGCCTTAGTCCAGCCTGATGTAGTAACAGCCTTAGTCCCAGGCTGATGCAGTAACAGCCTTAGTCCCAGGCTGATGTAGTAACAGCCTTAGTCCAGCCTGATGTAGTAACAGCCTCAGTCCAGCCTGATGCAGTAACAGCCTTAGTCGCCGCCTGATGCAGTAACAGCCTTAGTCCCAGGCTGATGTAGTAACAGCCTTAGTCCCAGGCTGATGTAGTAACAGCCTTAGTCCCAGGCTGATGTAGTAACAGCCTTAGTCCCAGCCTGATGTAGTAACAGCCTTAGTCCCAGCCTGATGTAGTAACAGCCTTAGTCCCAGGCTGATGTAGTAACAGCCTTAGTCCCAGGCTGATGTAGTAACAGCCTTAGTCCCAGGCTGATGTAGTAACAGCCTTAGTCCCAGCCTGATGTAGTAACAGCCTTAGTCCCAGGCTGATGCAGTAACAGCCTTAGTCCCAGGCTGATGTAGTAACAGCCTTAGTCCCAGGCTGATGTAGTAACAGCCTTAGTCCCAGGCTGATGTAGTAACAGCCTTAGTCCCAGCCTGATGTAGTAACAGCCTTAGTCCCAGGCTGATGCAGTAACAGCCTTAGTCCCAGGCTGATGTAGTAACAGCCTTAGTCCAGCCTGATGTAGTAACAGCCTTAGTCCAGCCTGATGCAGTAACAGCCTTAGTCGCAGGCTGATGCAGTAACAGCCTCAGTCCAGCCTGATGCAGTAACAGCCTTAGTCGCAGCCTGATGTAGTAACAGCCTTAGTCCCAGGCTGATGTAGTAACAGCCTTAGTCCAGCCTGATGCAGTAACAGCCTCAGTCCAGCCTGATGTAGTAACAGCCTTAGTCGCAGCCTGATGTAGTAACAGCCTTAGTCCAGCCTGATGCAGTAACAGCCTTAGTCCCAGGCTGATGTAGTAACAGCCTTAGTCCAGCCTGATGCAGTAACAGCCTTGTTTATAAGACCTTGGTTGATCATGGCTGTCAGTTCATTCTGCATCCAACATAGTTTCACTGCTCCATGGTTACAATGGCGTCGGCTGCAGAGTACAGTTATTGGGAGCAGCAACTGAGAGGTGGGACTAGGAGCACCAACTGAGAGTTGGGACTGGGAGCAGCAACTGAGAGGTGGGACTAGGAGCACCAACTGAGAGTTGGGACTGGGAGCAGCAACTGAGAGGTGGTACTGGGGGCACCAAATGATAGGTGGGACTGGGAGCACTAAAAGAGAGGTGGGACTGGGATCACCAAATGAGAAGTGGGACTGGGATCACTAAATGAGAGGTGGGACTGGGAGCACCAACTGAGAGGTGGGACTGGGAGCACCAAATGATAGGTGGGACAGGGACCACCAAATGAGAGGTGGGACTGGGATCAATGAATGAGAGGTGGGACTGGGACCACCAAATGAGAGGTGGGACTGGGAGCACCAACTCAGAGGTGGGACTGGGATCACTAAATGAGAGGTGGGACTGGGAGCACCAAATGAGAGGTGGGACTGGGATCACTAAATGAGAGGTGGGACTGGGAGCACCAAATGAGAGGTGGGACTGGGATCACTAAATGAGAGGTGGGACTGGGATCACTAAATGAGAAGTGGGAACTGAGTGTTGGTAGGCGATAAATTATTTGATATCCTATAAATAGAAAACGTAAAAGAAAACCCAACGAAACGATTTGTATTTTGACATGTCATATCGTAATATTTGAAAATTACTACACACAATAACCGTGTATGTTTCCGACAAAAAATGTTCTGCAGAACTTTCCTTTAGTTTATTACTGAAAGTTACATTCCACTGCAGCTCTCAGAAAAAAAAGTACCAAGACCTGATCTTGGGCCCAGCTGGAGGACTTTACAAGGACACGGATGTTACTACAGCAGCCCAGTGACACGTTCCCCACGTCAATCCACTCAATCTCACCAGAAAACGGTCACTTAAGATTCCATTACCACAAAATCCGCGAGATTACGACCTCCACAGAAAACGTCCATTTTCAGTATGAAGAAAAGTGATGGCCACTCAGACGTGAGCACTTTTCTCACTTTTTGTAAACTTTGTCCTAACTTCTGAAGTTTTTTTAACGATTTCCATATACCTGAGCTGACTATATGCAGTGACAGCGGTCACCGAGAAGGTGACTGGACATTGATGTAAGTCCTAATGTTAAGTGCTTCCAATAAGTGAGCCCCATCCCGTCAAATCATATGCTAAAAACACATCAGGTTCACCATGTAAATACAGAATGATCTTTTTCTGGTTTACGCCTTGAAGTAAAAAAAAAATAAAACTAGATAACGCGTGAGCTATTAATTAACTTTAAATAGATTTTCCTTCAAACTTGTCAAACACTTTATTTAAGCAAACACAAACATGTTGCTGAAAACTGGCCCCCTCTGTCTCGAGGACGTCTTTGTTCTAACCTTCAAGATACCAAAACAGACTTGAAAAGAAAAGACAGTTTTATTTTTCTCCTTTCCTTCTTGTTTTAATAATCCCCTGGTTTGTTCCTATGTTGTTCTTAATCTTTCTCATCTATACATTTTAGCAGTGCCTTGTACTATTACAAAGTGATCCATGTCGGACATCAGGCAGTAGTAGTTTGTAATACGCATAAAAATGTCTGCTTGTCTATCTGTATGCTTGTTTGTCTGTATGCCTGCCTGTCTATTTAACAGCATGTCTGTCTACAGCGACAGTGAAATGGGAAATGCTACATGACCCCATGCTACTGAAATAACTACTCAATTGTTGCATGAATTCTGCCCAAGATGATTCCTGTGTTAATAAAATATTATGTAACAAAAATGTGTTATATTTGCCTCTTTCCAGGTTTTAAAATTTGGTTTCATGAAAATAAAGTGTTCGCGTTGGGACACCTGGTTCACTCACATCTGTTTCCTGTAATTCCTATTTGTTCTGTTTTTGCCAACAACAAAATGTCACACTATGAGGCCGAAAATTTTCATTACATTTTACTCCTTATATTTCCATAACAAATTGTTACTATATGAAATTCAGCAAATTGTTTTGTGCTTATTATAAAAGTGTTACTGTTACTGTGTTACTATGTGACAGTTACATGAGGTTATTTAACTTTCTGATGCTCTTTCTGCTCGCACGGAGGTCGTGCTGTTGAAGAAGTGGCTCCAGAATGTTCTATCTCCTGCTCGCACGGAGGTAGTGGTGTTGAAGAAGTGGATCCAGAATGTTCTATCTCCTGCTCGCACGGAGGTCGTGCTGTTGAAGAAGTGGCTCCAGAATGTTCTATCTCCTGCTCGCACGAAGGTAGTGGTGTTGAAGAAGTGGCTGCAGAATGTTCTATCTCCTGCTCGCACGGAGGTAGTGGTGTTGAAGAGGTGGCTCCAGAATGTTCTATCTCCTGCATTCTTCCAGGTCTGCAGACACGTAAAGAATTTGAAACGTTTAAAAAACTTATTAAAATGTAAACAGTCTTGAAACATTAACAGTTTTTAAAAAATACTTATTGCCCATTAGACAGAGAGACAGAGAGAGAGAGAGAGAGAGAGAGAGAGAGAGATGGAGTGATAGAGAGAGAGAGCTCTTTATCAATGTTGATTACATTACTTTATCAATGTTGATTACATTAGTTAAACAATGCTGGTCAACACACACTTTAGTGCCTCAGATGTTAGTCATGTTTCTGTGTTTATCTGACTTGCTGATTCCAAAAATGGCCCAAGTTTTCCCCTATCAGCTCTGGTTTTGTGCATACAGAACATATGCCACATACCATTTTCACTCTGTTCCCTCTTAACAAATCATGATATTTTAATGTAGTTTTTAAATTCATGTCTTTTAAGAATGAAGGAAACATATTAAAAATTAAAAGAAAAGTGTACTACATGAAAATCTACATATTTCATAACAAAAGCACAAGTTTATAATACAAACTTTCCACACATTCGACACACAAGAAGCCCCTTTTGTAAGACTTTCGAGAGTGGCATCTGCCAGGACAACCCCGCATAAGATTCCAACAATAGTCTGACATCATGTGTGCATCCCATCTTCCTTGGTATTTGCCTTCCATCGCATTTATGTCTTGGTGAAATATTTCACCTTGATTTTCGCTTAAGTCACCAAGGCTCTCTGGAAAGCGATCTAAGTGACAGTGCAGATAATGGATTTTAACACTCATGTTACAGCCAAGCCTGTTGAAATGAAAGAGCATATCCTCTACTTATTGTTGCCAGGAAAGCTTTTCACAATAATAACAAATGAAGAACAGGCACATAATTCGATTTCATTCACTGATGCTATGAAATGTGGGTCTGATCTGTGGACAAGCGAAAATTCCTGCCTTCAGTTTTTCCATGATAAGTCCAGGTAACTTATGAACTATGTATTCAATGCACGAACTGTCTTTATTTAAAGCCTTTACAAATTATTTCACCAGACCTAGTTTTATATGTAGTGGTGGTAGTATCATTCTATCTCGTGCTACCAAAGGCTCATTGATTACATTTTGTCCTCAAACCACCATGTATTCCCTCGGAGGCCAATCTTTTCTTGCCCAATGTTTATGTTTGGCTCTACTATTACACAGACATAAAAAATAAGGATACTTTGTGTCGCCACTTTTTTTATCAAGATTATTAACCATCTTCAAGCCTTCACAAATCACTCATTGATGTTCTTGGTAATTTATCTTTTCCAAGACTAAAGAGATGGTCGTGTACTCTTCTTTCATTCTGGTGGAACGACCGATTGGAATAGAACCATATTTGTTGCCGTTATTAAAAAGAACACATTCTAAACTACATTTTGAACTGTCAGTGAAAAGACTCCACTCACTTGGGTTATATTCTGAAGACCAGTTTTCTTCACAAGGTTTCTGATGTCATTACAGAATACTAAGTTGTTGTCTTCGGTAAAGAGTGGCAGCAAATCCTTTTCTATCCTTCCATAAAATGTCATTTTCGTTCCAGGCTGAAGTACATTCTTTTCCTTTAGTCTGGAGACAAGCAGTTCAGAAGACTCCTTGGAAAGATTTAAGTCCCTGATCAGATCACTCAGTTCATTCTGATCAAAACGATCACTATGTGAAGTTGTTTGGAATTCACTGTCACTGCTCCCACTTTCTTTACCTTGTGCGATATCAGACATGCAAGGCTCATCCTCTGAGAGCTGGGGTAGTTCAAGGAAAAGTGGAACAGGTACAAGATCCGAGTGCGGAGCAGGTCTTCTGGCTGAAGTTAGATCAGGGTAAGATCACTTGTCACTCTTACTTCGATTGATGTCTGTGATATTAACAATACAAAAATAACAGTCATCAAAGTGGATTTTCAGTTCCCTCCACACCATTGGTTCTCCAAATTTCAGGCAGCTTCTCTTTCCATTTGTCCACTGGCGCAAATGCTTCGTACAAGTTTTGCATACAACATGAGGAGCCCATGGCTTATCTTGATCTCCAAGCTTGACACCAAAATAACCTACATATGCTCTTTTTTACAAACTCAGAAATAGGTTTCCTACTTGCTTTCAGCGTGTACTCCCCACAAATAGAACAAAATACGTTGGGATGATTTAAGCAGCTACGTCTTGAAGTAGCCATAACCTCTACGGTGTTAGATTTGCAAAAATGAAATGCTATGAGTGGGAACGTACAACCACCTCCTAAACTGCCATAACTGTTTTAAACAGGCTGAGAAAGCTTTGAAATACAAATTTATATAGTCTACGAAAACCATGATTTACCATCTTTATTTTGTGTACATAATTATGTAATAAACAAAACAAAAGCTATTTTGTCACTTGACCTATCTATTTTTATGCCATTTTGTATTATATGAAAGGAAGTAGACGAATAGTTGCGAAAGAAAGGTCATTATACACCAAAAATTGTGGGTAAATTAAGTACAGAACTTTCCCATTCAAATAAGACAGCTTGTTATGACATCCCAATTCTGCAGAAGATATTTTTTATTAATGAGTGACTAAAAGTTTATAAATTCAACCATATCTAAGAAACTAGCGCTGATGTGGTCTATCCAATGCAATTTTCTGAATTAGAGCCCCAAATAACCTCAGGAACAGGCCTAAAAACCAAGGCACCCAAAAAAAAAATGTTTTTTGCTGTTGCTGTTGTTGTTGTTGCCGTTGTTGTTGCTGTTATTGTTGTTGTTGTTGTTAACTGTGTAATTTATTGATTCAAATGCATGAATCATAAATGTACGCAATAGTTTTTCAAAGAAGCCGCCTATGACAGACGAACTGTAGATTTTACGAGAACTTTTCAGGCAGATCAGAGGTCTTCTGCTAATTTCATAATGAAAGTAGATGGAAGTGTATGGAAAAAGTCTTCTGCTAATTTCATAATGAAAGTAGATGGAGGTGTATGGAAAAAGTCTTCTGCTAATTTCATAATGAAAGTAGATGGAGGTGTATGGAAAAAGTTTTCTGCCAATTTCATCTTGAAAGTAGATGGAAGTGTATGGAAAAAGTCTCCTGCTAATTTCATAATGAAAGTAGATGGAGGTGTATGGAAAAAGTCTTCTGTTAATTTAATCATGAAAGTAGATGGAGGTGTATGGAAAAAGATAGAACGAAAGAGGGAAGCGTGCAGAAACAAGAATGGCAGAAAGCAAGATGAGCACATAAACATTAAGAACATACAAACATCCAATATTTTGGCACAGGCCTTTTTCAAGGTTCACTTATAAAAACAACACAGCAGATAAAAACACGAAAAAGTATAGACTTCGGGCTCCTGCTAGTAGGAAAGACGGACATAAGATGCCTATTTTCTGATGTTCTAACAGATAATGCTTCACAGATTACTGTTGGTCATATTTAACATCAGCGTCACAATTCAAAACTGCGATAAGAAACAAGAATTTTAACTGATATTGACAGAAAAAAAGTGCTCAAAATTTGGAGTAGCGGCTTGTAATGTTGAGAAAGGCACTAAAAGAAGCTGTTTCCTTGATGTGGTTATCCAACACTTGCGGTAACTAATTTTATTTACGGCTTGTCTGTGTCCAGACTTGGAAATTAGGTTCGTTAAAAAAAAAACAACGTAATAAAATGGACTAGAACCCTTACCACTTTCTCTCTCTCTCTCCTCTCTCTCTCTCTCTCTCTCTCTCTCTCTATCTGTCTGTCCGTCTCTATCTGTCTGTCTGTCTGTCTGTCTGTCTGTCTGTCTGTCTGTCTGTCTAACTCTCTCCTTCTGTGGATTCGTAATTTGATAAAGCTGTGGAGATTTAAAACAAACGTAGGACTGAGTTAATCGGTGGATTACTGGGTTACTTACTTTTTTTCTAGTGCTTGTACAAATATTCTACACATTTATGGTGTAATATTCTGTGAGGGTAATGGCAGAGAGAAACGGCAAGCAAGAGAAAGGTGGTGAGATTACCACGTATTTATCAAGCTGTCAGTTGAACACAAGCCATGCCGAGCGTCACGACTTCCAGAGACGCGGTGATCAAGTTAAAACTGTGCGTTAGCGTGGGTCATTACGGATCGCGAACACGACTGGAGCGTTGCTTCTTTCAGCGCACGGAGACAGAGCCGGGAAAAATTGATGACCGCAACACAAAACAGACGTCTTGATGTTGATGACCGCAACATAAGACAGATGTCCTGATGCAGTAAGTGGTTTTTGTTACAAACCGTTTGTTGACTCGCAAAATTTCTGGGGTTTTTTTTTCATCATGTTTTTGACTGGTGTCCCCAGTTTAACGATAACTTTAAAAAAAACTTATCTCCTATCTGTCATTAACATTTTTAAAAATCTTTTTTTCAATAAGTGTTTTCGTGTTGCATTATTAGGTTTCATTCTCCACTTTCCTTTTTAATAATGTTACTCTTTTGCTATTTCGTCTTCTCATCATTAAGGCGAAATTCATTTTTTAAAAATATATTTTAACACAAGAACTCAAATTTAAATATAATCAATTATTTTCCTCAATATAATTAATAACAGGTTTTTCCTCATAGAAAGCCAGAGGAGGTTTATTTCCCAAACATTATGTCCACAGACAGATAAGGATAAATGTGTTTATATAATAGTGGATGTGTTAGGATAAATGTGTTTATATAACAGTGGATGTGTTAGGATAAATGTGTTTATATAATAGTGGATGTGTTAGGATAAATGTGTTTATATAATAGTGGATGTGTTAAGTATTGTTTCTCTTTACTTTTTTAATTTCTCTCTTTTGGGCGTGGCGAAGAAGCGCAAGGGTCCAGTTCAAGGTATGAACTTCCTCTGTCATATATCATCCTTTGATTCCTTTTTCCATCTGATAACTCGCCGGTCAGTGCAACCAATTTTTCATGTTAAAGTCGTACCGAGGACTAAGAAACTGGATACTGATCAAATAACTAAGCCATTCTATCTATTTAACAAAAATTCCCTGTAGCTGATATTGCTTCTTTTTTTCATCTCATTCTTTCATTTCTTCCCCCGCCCCTCTCTCTCTCTCTCCTTTTTTCTCTCTCTCTTTCTTTTCTATTTCTCTCTTTCTCTTTCTTGCTAACTTCAACAATTTTTTAATTCATCTAAATTCATGTTGACAGGCGCTGGCGATCATCTTTCACCTTCCTGTGTAGTTCTCTGAGCTTCCCGTCAGATCACATGCTTCTTTTTCCTTCTCTCACACGGCGTTTCATCAGCTTGTTCAGAGGTTTTTTTTTCCCTCAGGAACCTATTTTTTCTTTATCCCTTTGGGTTTCCAGTGATTGTCAAATTCTCAGAATTCTTGTGTCTCATCGTATGTGCAAAAAATTTTGTTTATCTCATTTTTATGGTTTTACTAAACTGTTTATCTCTTTCTTATGGTTTTAATAAACTGTCTCATTCTTATGGTTTTAATAAACTGTTTATCTCATTCTTATGGTTTTAATAAACTGTTTATCTCATTCTTATGGTTTTAATAAACTGTTTATCTCTTTCTTACGGTTTTAATAAACTGTCTCATTCTTATGGTTTTAATAAACTGTTTATCTCATTCTTATGGTTTTAATAAACTGTTCATCTCATTCTTATGGTTTTAACAAACTGTATCTCATTCTTATGGTTTTAATAAACTGTTTATCTCTTTCTTATGGTTTTAATACACTGTCTCATTCTTATGGTTTTAATAAACTGTCTCATTCTTATGGTTTTAATAAACTGTCTCATTCTTATGGTTTTAATAAACTGTCTCATTCTTATGGTTTTAACAAACTGTATCTCATTCTTTCAGTTTTAGTAAATTGTAAATGTTCCTCCATGAGAACGTTTTCCTTTGTGTTTCAGACTGTCCTAGACTGTCCTAGACTGTCCTTGACTGTCCTAGACTGTCCTGAACTGTCACAGACTGTCTTGAATATATGTTATATGTGATATTCACAAGTAATACTCACAAGTGATATTCACAAGTAATACTCACAAGTATAAATTAGTTAAAAATTAATTATGACCTAACAAACAGTCATATTTAAGAATATACCCAAGATTAGATCTCACGTGACTTGACGCACCTGGGCAAGGCCTCCGAGTAGAATTGTGGAAGCTACTGCAAAATTATTTCTCATTTTCCAACTCTCTCTCCCCCCCCCCCCTCTCTACAACAAATCTTTCTCCCCTTGCCATATTAATTAACTATTCTGTTTTCATCTATTACCCCTCCCCCCTCACCCCATAGCAAGGCGTTCGGGCCCTCCCTTAAATAATAGAAAGCTCTCTGGGTCCCGGAGCCTTATACCAGCTGGATCACACTCTCTGGGTCTGGATCTGGATTTCTCACAAGATGTTTTCTTAGAACTCTCTTTAGAATGTTTTAACATCTTCCGGTAAAACTCAGTTAAGAGATCTTCGGTTATGAGAACTACGTTCTAGGAATTGTAAGCACCTATAGACACTCAAATGGGCCGAATTTGTCAATTATTATTACCAAGATAATGGTAACTGACAAAGTGAGAAGCAAGCCCACAAGTACAATGGACCATCAGCAGCTTGAAAACGTAAATAAATTTCAATATCATCACCACCAATGGTGACAGCGCAGTGGAAATAAATAAAAAAGCACCACAGAAACTAACACAAACAACAGGTATGTGGGAGAGTACTAACAAGAAAACAAAGTTATGTTTACTAAGAGCTTACATAATCTCAGTAGCAGCATACGGATGTGAGGCTCGGACACTTAACAAATCATTAGAAAATAGAATACCAGCATTTGAAATGAAATGTTACAGAAGGGCACTTAGAATATCATGGGTAGAAGGAAAGTCAAATAAAGAGATGCTGATGAGATTAGTTGTGGCAGAAAACTGGCTCTAACTGAAAGAGCAGGGAGAAGACTGTCAGATGAGGCAGTCAGCCACCCATAGCTGACATGCTGGTGAGGCAGTCAGCCACCCATAGCTGACATGCTGGTGTCACGGTTGACGAACCATAGCTGACATGCTGGTGTCACGGTTTACGAACCATAGCTGACATGCTGGTGTCACGGTTGACGAACCATAGCTGACATGCTGGTGTCACGGTTGACGAACCATAGCTGATATGCTGGTGTCACGGTTGACGAACCATAGCTGACATGCTGGTGTCACGGTTAACAAACCATAGCTGATATGCTGGTGTCAAAGTTGGCTAACCAGATCTGACAGGCTATCGTCAGAGTTGGCTAACCAGAACTGACAGGCTATCGTCAGTATTGGCTAACCAGATCTGACAGGCTACCATCAGAGTTGGCTAACCAGATCTGACAGGCTATCGTCAGAGTTGGCTAACCAGATCTGACAGGCTATCGTCAGAGCTGGTTAACCAGAACTGACAGGCTATCGTCAGAGTTAGTGATAAATAGCTAACCAAGACCCTTTCTCACCATTCCGTTGGTACCCTGGGTAAAAGACCTAACTTGACTAACGGGGTAGGGATGGCCATAGTCCCAAGGTGGTGGAGCTAGCTAAAGAAGTACTGCACACTCTCTGGTCTCCACTGAGGAGTTGAAAAAAAAATGGCCGTAACCCGCTCCCAAGCCGACTTCATGCTGTGCCGCAACATGTCAGCTACATCGGATGCAAAGAACACCAGCTCGCGGAAGAAGACGAAGCAGAAGAAGAAGAAGAAGAAGTTTTTCTTACCGTCTATTTCTTTTTTTGTCTGAAATCTCCCTACTGAGCGTGCGTGCAAGAACAAACTGCTCACCTGCTTTCTGTCGTTGTAGAAATGAAATGATGTGGTTGAATATTTCACACATTGCTCCGGAAATATCAGAGCTCGAAGTTTGTTTTTTTAATAAACAACAAAGCGTAGATTTAATATTACTTATTTTGTTTATTTGTGTTAGCCGCACAGCATGCATAAATTCGACCCTTTCTTCTGTTATTTTTAAGTGTTAAAGGTATTTATAACTAGTCTGCTTATTTACCAATCCATTATTCGCTATCTGTATTATCGACTTGGAAATGAAGTTGTGGATCGCGATTTATTTCGGTAATCGTGCTCCAAATTAATAAAAAGTTCTTAGAAGAAGAGCATATTGAAAAGTCGGAGTTATACGAAACTTGACGAGTCAAAAGTTACCTATAGAAATATGGCTTTAATTTATTTCGTGATTTGATAATCTTTTTTCTTGATTATAGTTAAATAGTGTAATCAATATATTATTTATTTTCTGTGGATTTCACTACTGTTTATAAAGTGGTGCTTTGTAAAAAAAAAAAAAAAAGAACCTTGTTAAGTTTGCTTCTATGAATGTCGCAGTCTTCCGGTAAGTCTACGTCAATTGGCTCACATGTATGTACACCCCTTTTGGCCCACAAATCGTTCATCGTTTTCTTGAACATACCAGAAAAATATTTTACCGACTTCATGTGGTTGATTTTATTTTTGAAGAATTTAGCACTTTTTCAGATTCAATGTTTTATCACTATTTAATGCAGAAATGTTCATTTTATATCTAAAGTTTTCACTCTGTATTGCATACATTCACAGCTCCCCAACATCTATCTATCTCTCTCTCTCTTTCTCTTTCTTTCACTCTATTCTAAATGTGTGGATCTCTGTCTCTACCTTATTCTGTTATTAAATGTATGGACAGCTCTCTCTCTCTCTCTCACTCTCTCTCTCACACACACAAACACAAACACTGATGTTAATTGTGTGGATCAGTCAGTCAGTCATATGCATGTTCATTGCGGAACTTTGCCCCCCCCCCCCCCCAACAGCACTCCTGTAGGCCTCTCGGTTGTAAGCAAGATGGTCTACTGCTGATGCATCCATTTGCAGATTATCAACGATGTCTTGCAGCCATCTTCGCCTTGATCTTCCTCTCTTTCTTTTTCCCGTTATGTACCCTTCCAAGACGGTCTTCTCATGACGTTTAATGTGCCCAAAATATTTAAGTTTTCTCTGTTTAATCCTCGTTACTAACCAACCGTCTTCAATTTTAAGTTCTTG
The DNA here is from genome assembly GCA_009760885.1 of Achatina immaculata. Classification (NCBI taxonomy): domain Eukaryota; kingdom Metazoa; phylum Mollusca; class Gastropoda; order Stylommatophora; family Achatinidae; genus Lissachatina; species Lissachatina immaculata. The sequence goes on from CM019695.1 coordinate 51,880,367, forward strand.
TAGCATTTATATATTTGTTATTTTTTTTTGTGCCCATGATAATTGAAGGGCTTTTCTGCAGCATTTACATTGAAAGGCATTTATGTGTTTCTCAGCTGTTTTGTTAAGTGTCTAGGTCTAACAGGCATATGTTGCGATGGGAAAGATGCATGCCCTTTAAAATCTTATTTTTGTAGTTCTGTCTGTTCCTCTTCACAGATTCTTTAGTTGTTTTAGTTGTTTAGCTGTTAGGGAAGATGTAGACAATGAATATTCTGATCCCATAAAAATTGGAGGTTATGAAATACCAGAGATTAGATATGCTGATGACACATTATTACTGTCCACAACACAAAATAGAAATGGAAAAACTAATTTTGTCAGTCTGTAAGAATAGTGACGAATAAAACATCTATCTTAATGCGAAGAAAACTAAATTGATGACAACTGACAAAACAAATAAGGCAGCTGAAATATGTATCAATGAGGAAAAACTGGAAGAAGTGGAGAGTTTTGAATATTTTGGATCATTACTAACTAATAATGGAGATACAGTGAGGGAAAATAAAAGGAGGACATCTATCACTCTTCAGAAAGTAAATGTGTGGATCTCTGCTGCTAAATATATGTATATTTCTCTTTCTCCCTCTCTCTCACTCTCTCTTTCTCTCTCGCTATATATATATATATATATAATGTTTAATTTGTGACAAAACGTTTTTCACGTTTGTCTATATACAAATGTACAAATGATATTTAAAGATTTTCTCTCTAGTTAATCATATTTCATTCATTCATTTGTATGTTCTTTGCGGAACTTTGCCTCCATAACAGGACTCTTGTAGGCCTCTCGGTTGCGAGCAAGATGGCCTGCTGCTGATGCATCCAAAATTTAATATTTAATATTAATGTCAGCTGGGCCTGACTGATAATCTTTTCATCATTTAAGACGAAGTTTTTTTTCTCACTTCTTTATTAATTTCCTGTATTTAATAATCCAATAACAATGACTGTTAATAGTGGTTTCTTATTGTATTGTTTTCTGCTATTGTTTGTTGCTTTGTTTGTCTGTGCTTCGAATCTAACAATCTATCCCGGAGGCTATTAATAATTGTTATCCGTTTACTCATTGTTTAGAATCTGAACTTGGTTCAGAGTTTCACTTCTAGCATTTGTGTCTATTATCTCTATTTAATTACATTGGTAATTATTTTCTTCTCCTATTTCTCTTATTTCCATTTTTATTGCTGATGTGGCAGTTTTCACACGTCACATTATTTTTTTAAAATCTTGTTTGCTTCATTATGTTTTTCGTTTCATTATAAAACTTTACTACGGAACATTCAAACCTTCCCGTGTTGAAAGTTTGTCTTTTCTTATATTTGCACTGCCATCGAGGACACCCTTATCTCCATTTTGTGTAACTATTCTATCTTCCTTATATTTTTCTGCTGTCCTTCTATATAGAAATGAGTGAAAGGCCCCCCCCCCCCCCGGCGAGATTTCACATTTCAATCTTTAGGCAGGCTGGCTTTTTCAGCTGCTAATAACAAAAAAAAAAAAAATTCAAGTTTGTGTGGACCTTGAAGTGAACTGCTGCCATTTCCCATACTTGGCTTGTCGCTTCTCACAAATATTAAGGACGTCTAGATGCTGGCCTCTAAGGGTTTGACAAGTCTTGCAACGGTCACACATTTTCTTAGGCAGTCTGTGTCATGTCCACACTGCCTGACATTTGTATGTCAGTCCAAAGATAGAAAACGTGTAAATCCCTCCATTTTGTAAGATGAGAATGTTCTGTGTTATCTTCGTTCTTTGTAGCTTTAATACATTTTTATGAAAATAACTAGTTGTGACCTGTTAAAAAGGACAGCGAAATGATAAAAAATTTTGTTTTGTCAATATTTACGGTGTTTAAAATGACGACAAAAGGATAATTATTTCAGGCTAATTTTATAAATATATTTTTCTTGTTGAAACAATATTGATCGATTTGAGGAAAATACCCTCTCAGAAATCTAACACTTTTAACACCGAATAGAAGTCATCTTTTGCGTGCGTGCGTGCGTGCGTGCGTGTTTGTTTGTTTGTTTGTTTGTTTGTTTGTTTGTTTGTTTGTTTGTTCAACACAGCATTTTCATGGAAATCATTTTTCATCAAATCATCTTTTACTCAAGCAGACAGAGCTAACAATCCCAAGTCTGGTAATGAAGTAATTGAACAATTCACTAAATTTTTGGAGTCATAAGATCGAAGGTGAAGATTCTCTGAGCTACTTTTGACATCAACTGTGGAAAGTCTGATGTCTTTTGTGTCGGGTAGAAGCACATACACATTTACGACTTCCGCGAATTAATCAGTTAAAAACTAACAACATCTGTAACGGAGATTACACAATGGGTAACGTGCTTAAAAAAACGGAAAATGAACAAAGTAACACACTGTAGAAAAGCAGTGTATAAATTAAGACTGCCTACTCTTATTCTGATTTTTAAAATAGCTCTCACAGCTCATTTTTTCCATTTTTTTCCATTCAAATGTTTCAAATTAATCTACCATTTCGGTTTAAGGGTGCATCTAGTACTGGATTATGATGCCGTTAATTTATTTATTAATAAACGTAAATCTTTGCTTGAAATGTTTGTGAGAGTATCACTGATAACATGGATTGTTACACAAATTATTCTTCAAGATATAGATATCTATACTATATTATTTCAAAACCCATAACAATTTCTAAACATTATTTATTTTCCTGCTTATATATTGTTCATATTCACATTAGATTTTTGGAGAATATCACAGATTTCTATATTAAATTTCCTGGGAGATGTCATAGACTGGATTCATTAAACCCTGGTGAAAATAGAACTATCTTGTATCTAAACAAGACTGCGCTAGCAACTGTCAGGACATACCCACGGGAATGTAGAGATCGATTATTGAATCGTGTCACCTTTTTTTTCTGTTTTTATTTTTCAAACTGTTTTGTGTCCATCCTTATAATCGCATTCGATGTATGAATTAGCGTATACATTTGTGCAAAAATCCCGACGGAGAGGAAGTAAACTGCGTGGACGAAACTAGACATTGAACAACAAGCAGGAATGTAAAATAGACGGTATGTATTAGTGGGCAATAGCTTAGCCTTGAGAATAAATCGTTCACTTTTGTTTTGATAGAATGGAATACGACGAACTCCGAGTGTACGAGCACAGTATTTAAAAAGCAGTGCATTTCAAGGAAAGAGAATTGTGAATAGATATCTTATCTTATATCTTATATCTGTGAATAGATAGGCAGCTAGAAAAACACATGGAGAGCGGGTATAGAATGAGACAGGTAGAAAAATAAAGGGGGCTTATAGTCTATCAGTCAGTCACTCATTTGTGGAACTTTGCCTCCCTAACAACTCTCCTGTAGGCCTCTCGGATGTAGGTAAGATGCCCTGCTGCTGATGCATCCAGTCGCAGATTATCAACGATGTCTTGCAGCCTAATTCGCCTTGGTCTTCCTCTCTTTCTTTTTCCCATTATATATCCTTCCAAAATAGTTTTCTCTAAATTCTCATGACCTTTAATGTGTCCAAAATATTTCAGTTTTCTCTTTTTAATCTTCTTTATAGTCTATAACATATAAACAAGACAGAATGACGAACGACTGAAGGAAGATAGGGAGTGGTGAGTGAGAGAAATTTGGATAGATGGATAACTAGGTATTTCATATATATATATATATATATATATTGTATTCTTTGATTACACTCCGGATCTGTAATACTCGCCTGCCTCAATTAAACCCCCCGGGGATTTGGGGGGGGGGGGGTGGGTTAAAGAAGTCATGTTTTGACTAAACGCATGCCACAAATAAATATCGGGTCTGAGATAAACGCCGGGTCAGTACATCATCTCTGTCTTTTTTATGAAAAGACGTACAGCATAGACTAATACCAATGTTGCAGAACCGTAACTGGCATTTGTGAATTAACGCCTTCCTTGAATTGACGCCGGCCTATAATAAACGGCGAATCACGAAGAAAATTTTGTAAATAAACTCTGGGGATGTTTATTCACCGAATATGGAATATAAGTTCCTTTACACTTTACAGCGGCCACTATGGGAAGACATAAAAGCTATATGGAAAAAATGTGCATTAATTGCACGAAGAAGAAATTTGTAGAGAAACTTTTACAGTTATCACACAGAGTTCTGCGTGCAAGATGGCAGAATCGAAAGGAAGAAAAGTATTTTGCATGTTGGACCTGATGAAAACCAGCAGTGCTACAGCAGAGTTTCCGTATACGCTGCTGAAAAGAAGCACCTTCATCTATTTCACCCATGATCCTTCAGTGGTATCTCTGCTCTGAAGAGTTGCTTGTGTCCCTCGAGATAGCGGTGGACCTAGGTCTGTGTCATGCCAGAAGGTGGAGAATAAATTCTCCTACCAGTGCAGTCAATGCAAATCAATTCAGCCAAGAAGTCGTCAGTTGCAGATATCAGACAAAACTGTGGTGTGTATTATAAAATCGCTTTTGCTCGAAACAACAGCTAATTTTAACAAACAAGGGCAAGGTCTTCAGCTAATAATTCTGTATAAACTTTCAAAGCAAGATTCAGGAAGTTCACTCGACGTTCCATGTAAGTTGCAAGAAGACTCAACATAATGCTCGTGTTTGTAGGACTAGTAAGTGGCAAGATGACTCGACACAATGCTCGTGTATGGGTCACAGAAAACCCACATCAGGTCACCCAGCATCGGCGGGATCCACTAAAGTTTTTTTTTACCATTTCGAGGGAGAAGGTTTATGGGCTTTTCTTTTTCGAGGAAGATTCTGTAACTGAAATGTCTTATCTCAGCATGTCAACTGATTGGTCGATGCGTCAGGTTCAGGAAGAGCCACAACTTCTGTCTTCTTCAAGACATGGCACCTCCTCACATGGTACCTCCTCACATGGCACCTCCTCACATGGCACCTCCTCACATGGTACCTCCTCACATGGCACCTCCTCACATGGTACCTCCTCACATGGCACCTCCTCACATGGCACCTCCTCACATGGCGCCTCCTCACATGGCACCTCCTCACATAGTACCTCCTCACATGGCACCTCTTCACATGGCACCTCCTCACATGGCACCTCCTCACATGGTACCTCCTCACATGGCACCTCTTCACATGGCACCTCTTCACATGGCACCTCCTCACATGGTACCTCCTCACATGGCACCTCCTCACATAGTACCTCCTCACATGGCACCTCCTCACATGGTACCTCCTCACATGGCACCTCTTCACATGGCACCTCTTCACATGGCACCTCCTCACATGGCACCTCCTCACATAGTACCTCCTCACATGGCACCTCCTCACATGGTACCTCCTCACGTGGCACCTCCTCACAGGACACCTCCTCACAGGGCATCGAGACGTGAGGGACTTTTTGTTTCTGAAAACTAATCTGGCCAATCGATGGATCGGAAGAGCTGGTAAAACGACTGACATTTGTTGGGTGCCCCCCAGCCCCTGGATCCACTGACCTGACACCGTGTGACTTTTTCTTGTACATTAAAGACAATGTTTACGTAGCCAGTTCCCACAGGATGTGAACGTTCTGAAGCAGCGAATCACAGACATCGTCGTATCTGTTACTTCAGACATGCTACATAAAACCTGGGAGGAACACCATTATCGCATTGATGTGTCCCGTATAACAGGAAAAGAGGGGGGGGGGCTACACTGAGTCCCTGTAAAGTATGTATAAAATTTGAAAGAATTTCTCTGCTTAATAATACATACTTTCTCCATGTAGATGCATCCATCTTCCAAGTGACCTCTGGAAAGTGTAAAGGAACTCATGGATGTGGGTGTGTTAGACAAATGAGAAAAATCTGAAAATCCGGAGAAATTAATGTGTGAAGACAAAGAAGAGGGCACAGACAAATCAGACAATAAGATTTATTTTCTTTAAAAATTCACACAAAAATATTTTTAAAAAACAAAACAGTAAAAGATGCTTCTGTTATCTTGTCTTATGGGAGAAAAAAAACAGAAAGCAAAATAAAAAAAAAAGACAAAACAAACTAAAAGCAAAAGGAAAAGGATATAAATAACTAAATACATAACTATATAAATAAATATAAACTAAATATATAACTAAATAAATAACTAATTATATTTCTCAGATAAGATATTTCCCCTTAATCAAAATGGAAAAGATAAGATATTTCTCAGCTTGCAAAATGACATAGAAACTTTGGTAATATGAACGAATTGTCATCTTTTGCCAATATGATAGATACTTAATTTTTAAAACATCACAGACTTATCTTTAAAATAATGATTATCCAATACGTTCAAAGCTTATATTTTGACACTTTTCGTGTGTATTTTTAACTTTAAAAGAAGAAATGAGACAATGAGTAAAATTATTTCTTACAGCATTGCCACACTTTTCAGTGCACATAAACTTATATGGAGTATAAAATTTAAAAAATTGAATGGAGGGATATATTTTTTCAGACATATTTCTTTCGATTTATGTTGGAGAAAACTTCGAATAACACATGAAATCACCGAAGAGCCAATTTTTTAACACAGATTGTCATCGTCAACCAAAAGAACATAAACTTTGATTCATATCTTCCAATAAGCAACATAAACTTTGATTTTCATTGCTAAACCAAGCAACATAAACTTTAACTCTCATCACCAAACTTAGCAACATAAATTTTCATTCAAATCATCAAATCTAGCAACATAAACTTTTATTCTCATCATCAAACCTAGAACACAAACTTTGATTCTCATTACCAAACCTAGAACACAAACTTTGATTCTCATCACCAAACCTAGCAGCATAAACTTTGATTCTCATCACCAAACCTAGCAGCACAAACTTTGATTCTCATCACCAAACCTAGCAACAAAACTTTGATTCTCATCACCAAACCTAGCAACAAAACTTTGATTCTCATCACCAAACCTAGCATCATAAACTTTGATTCTCATCATAAAACCTAACAACACAAACTTTGATTCTCATCATAAAACCTAACAACACAAACTTTGATTCTCATCATAAAACCTAACAACACAAACTTTGATTCTCATCACCAAACCTAGAACACAAACTTTGATTCTCATCACCAAACCTTGAACACAAACTTTGATTCTCATCACCAAACCTAGAACACAAACTTTGATTCTCATCACCAAACCTAGCAACACAAACTTTGTTTCTCATCACCAAACCTAGCAACACAAACTGTGATTCTCATGAACCAACCCTAGCTATAATTTTTTATTTCACTCTGACTCAATCATTATCTGTCACAGAAAATTCCTAAATCACCCCGAGACAGCTTAACAGCGAGTGGACACTCTTGAAAATAGCCAATCATTACACTCTGTGTTCTTTCTCTTCTTAGGTCTTGTTGTGATTAGAAAGCGCCAAAAGATGGTGGCTTCTCATTTACCAGTAAATAGCACCATAGTTGCCCATTTCTTCCAAAATAAAGATGTTATCTGTCTGTCATTAACTTCACATAAAGCCAAACTAGAATACAGTAAGCAATTAAGTTACTGTATGATAGTCATCGTATTTCAGTGACACATGGTAATGAATGACTTTCTAAACGCTACAAACGCCTGTATGCTTAATAGGATGACAATGTAAGCACCAGAAATGAGAGAAAATCTCTTGGTTCACACTGCACATGGTGCTAGACTTTCCTTTGATTTCTTATTCCCCTTTCTGCTTCTGGTACGCTATAAGATTTTGATGATGTTTGTATTTGATAGTGAAGGACTTTCTTGTCGTTTTATTTTCCTTCTCAAATAGTGAATATCAAACATGTTGAAGTCTAACCGTCTTCTTTGTCTTCGTCTGCTATTTGATTGCTTTATCGAATGTTTATGTCCCATAGCGGTTCCATTCAGCCAGCTGTCGGTGTTTGTGTTCAGTGAGAGGCCTTCCCTTTCTCATGCCATGTTGTCATCCTGTTTAAGATGGTCAGCTTTTGTTTGCTTTTCATTATTTTAAGCTTTTCATATGTCAGCTCGGATGCTACTTCCAGATTCATCATCATCATCATATCATCATCATCATCATCATCATCATCATCCAGCGTATGTCCATCTTGCTGTGTGTCTTGTCTTGACAACCCCATTCTGCTTCCTGCTCATCTTGTTGACCCAGAAGATGGCTACATTTATCTTTTCTTCAAGACTTTACTTCCTAGTCTGCTTTTTAGAATACTGACGCTCATTTGCATGTCTGACATGCTTAGTATTCTTTTTTCTTCTCCTTTAAGGTCAGTTCCTCGGGTACTCCTTAATTATTACTTGTTTGCTGAATACATGACATGTTTCTGTATATTCACATTTCCAGAGTTCATTCTTTTCGTTCAGTGTCATTTTTTCTTAATCATAAAGCGATATCTAGTGTCCGTTTTTATTCACCATAAAATGATGTTGTAGTGATGTTTTTTATTCACCATAAAGTGATGTTGTAGTGTTCTTTTTTATTCACCATAAAGTGATGTCTAGTGTTCTTTTTTATTCACCATAAAGTGATGTTGTAGTGTTCTTTTTTATTCAGCATAAAGTGATGTTGTAGTGTTCTTTTTTATTCACCATAAAGTGATGTCTAGTGTTCTTTTTTATTCACCATAAAGTGATCTAGAAGATCTTGATTTTGCTTATGACATAACTCTTATCAGTAATAATGTGAATTCCATGCAAGAAAAAACAGATAGCTGTCTTCACTGCCTAGCAAAATAGGACTTGAAATTAACAAGGACAAAACAAAAATAATGAAAATTCCCCTTAATCAAAATGGACAAATACACATAGGAGGGACAGATATTGAATAAGTCAATCAATTTGCATACCTTGGCAGCTACATAGACCAGGATGGTGACACTAGAAAGGAAGTTAGGGTCAGAATTGCAAAAGCAGCATCAATCTTCAAGAATCTTGAGAACATATGGAATTCAAAAGCTATAAGCACAAAAACCAAGTTAAGACTATTCAATTCAAATGTAATATCCACCCTCATTTATGCATGTGAAAGCTGGAAAACAACTAAAGAAATAGACAAGAAATTAGACTCTTTTGAAAACAAATGCCTAAGCAAAATACTCGGCATCAAGTGGAACGAATTCAAAAACAATGCAGAGATAAGACAGATGACTGAACAACAACCAGTCTCATGGGTGATCAGGAAAAGGAGATGGACATATGTTGGTCACTTGATGAGAAGAAATGATCAGAAAATCCCAAAACAAGCTATCAAGTGGAACACAACAGGCTGAAGAAAAAGAGGCAGACCGCGTGAAACTCTGAAGAGAACATTTAAGAGAGGCGAAATTAACAGGCATAAAATCCTTTGATGAGGTTGAAAGACTCGCCGAAGACAGGAAAAATTGGCGAACTACTTTGCGAGCCCTGTGTGTCGTTTAACGGCACAGGAAGGATATAAGATATAATATAAGATAAAGTGATGTTTAGTGTCAGTTTTTATTGGCCATGAAGTGATGTTTAGTGTCCTTTTCTATTCACCATAAAGTGATGTTTAGTGTTAGTTTTTATTCACCATAAAGTGATGTTTAGTGTCCATTTTTCTTCATTATAAATTGATGTTTAGCGTCTGTATTTCTTCAGCATAAAGTGATGTTTAGTGTCCGTTTTTCTTCACTGTAAAATGATGTTTAGTGTCAGTTTTTTTCACTATAAAGTTATGTTTAATGTCAGTTTTTTACCCTAAAGTGATGTTTAGTGTCCGTTTTTCTTCACTGTGAAGTGATGTGTAGTGTATGCAATACTTGGCAACTCCTAAAATAATAATTCTTAGCGATTCACTGCTCAAAGAAGCAGTTGTTTAAATCTGTACGCTTCAAAATATATGTCACTGATTTATACGTGAACATCTTTTTTTTTCTTAATACATTGACTGTTATGTTCCTTATGTTGTACGCGGACATGTATGTCATTTTACCCAACACCAGTGTCACGTGGTATAGAAATGATTGACTAAATCCCAAACAACGCAGGCCTTTCACTGCGCCTTTGAGTAAGAAACATTTTGCTGTGCATGTGCTCTTCCACGCTCAAAAGAATAAATCTTAATTTAGTACAAGCCTGTTTGAATTCTCTGCAGGATACACTTTAGTCCTCTAAAGAGGTGATCTCAAGCTATTTCAATGGATATCTTTCCTTTGTTATTTCTATCTTCTTTCAGCATTAAATATTGGCAAGCTTGAGACGGAAGTTGCTTGTGCCAGGCGGGTAGTAACTTTCAATTATTTCCCTTCATGTGATGGTGTGTTCTAATTCAAGTCCATCCTTTCATATGATGGTGTTTCTTAACTCAAGACCATCCCTTCATGTGATGCAAGTCCATCCCTTCATATGATGGTGTTTCTTAACTCAAGTAAATCCCTTCATGTGATGGTGTTTCTTAACTCAAGTCCATCCCTTCATGTGATGGTGTTTCTTAACTCAAGTCCATCCCTTCATGTGATGGTGTTTCTTAACTCAAGTCCATCCCTTCATGTGATGGTGTTTCTTAACTCAAGTCCATCCCTTCATGTGATGGTGTTTCTTAACTCAATTCCATCCCTTCATATGCTTTTCTCTCTCTCTCTCTCTGAACCTTAAGTGCCCAGGGCACATGGGGCTTCCGCAAGGGTTTTCCACAAATGCCTGTCTTTCGCCTTTTTTTCTGCTCTTGCCCAGGTGAGCCCTCTATTGCTCAACATCCTTTCTTTTGTTCTTCTCCATGTCTATTTTGGTCTACCCTTACTTCTGCTCCCCTGTGGTGTCCATCTTAGTGCTATTTTTGGTAGTGAGTTGTCAGTCATTCGGAGCACATGTCCCAACCATCGCCAGCGTCTTTCCTCAATAATTGTTGTCAGTGGTTTCATCTGCATTTCTGCCAATAAGATGTTATTTCTTATGGTGTTTGGCCAAAATATTTTTTTAATTCTACGTAAACATTTAGTCTGGAAAGAATTCAGCTTGTTTTCTATGGTTTTGGTGATTTTCCAGCATTCACTCCCATAGAGTAGTACACTTAGAACATTACTCTTAAATATCCTGATTTTCATATTTATGCTTAGTTTATTTGATTTCCATATATTCTGTAGCATTGCAAAAGCCTGGTTTGCTCTAGTAAGTCTGCTGTTGATGTCCTCTGTGCTGTCTCCATTTTCTACTACTCTGCTGCCAAGGTATACAAATTCGTTGACTTCCTCCACTAACTTGTTATCTACTCTGAGTACATTTCTGTTGTTCACATTTTGCTTCATTAACTTTGTCTTTCCTACGTTGATCTTTAGTCATATGTTGTTTGCATTCTGGGTTAACTTGTTTATTTTATCTTGCATATCTTTGTGACTGCTTGATAATAGACAAATGTCGTCCGCAAAGTCAAGGTCCTCCAGCACTGTGTTAAGGGTCCATTGTAATCCTCTGCGTTTGTCTGATGTTGCCTCCTTCATTAACCAGTCTACTGCCAAGATAAATAATGTTGGTGATAGTACACCTGGCGTTTTTTTTTCTTCATCTCCTATAAGAGTTTCTAATCACCTTTTCTGGATTACAAATGTCCACGAGAACATGCAGACAAGTTAAAATTATTTAAAACAAAACTGGGAACAGTTGTATTAATTCATGAGCATAACGTTATAACGCTTAATGTTACACCTTAGTCATACACAAATATCCAGGACAAAGAAATAGGAATAATGGATCAAATATAAATTCACACTATATAAAATAACTAAGAATATAGGTGGACGGACGGGCGGACGGACGGACAGACAGACGCCATAATAATTTAGAGAAGACATTCTTGGAAGGGTACATAATAGTAAAAAGAAAGAGAGGAAGACCAAGGCGAAGATGGCTACAAGACATTGTTGATAATCTGGAAATGGATGCACCAGCAGCAGGGAATCTTGCTTACAATGGTAGGCCTACATGAGAGCTGATTCAGAGGCAAAATGTCGCAAGGGACATGCAAATGACTGACTGACTTCCAATTCGCTATGGACAACTCCTCGGTAGTTTCATTCTTGCTTGTCCTCCAGAAATGTCAGAGTCTGCTCAGGGAAATGACCTGACGAGACCCGAATTCCCAACAAGAGAAACTATGTGGTCAGGGAGACAAACAAAGACGAACTGCTGCATTTGTCAGAGACATGATGAACGAAGAAAGTCCTAAAGACATTTACAGAGGAAGATATACTCAGCACTGAAACTTGTTGATGAAAGATGATAAACGTTTTATGCAGATTTTGGTCACAAATGCTCGAGTAATTTTCTTATTCTGCCACATCATTTCATGTACACATAACTCAGCAAAACTAACCCGATGTTTGCTCTTAGGGACTTCCAGTAACAACGGCAACTGTTACTGTTTGTTCTCCTATTTTTCTCATTACTGTAATGTAATGTTAACAGGTACGTCCTTATTTCCTATTTTCCTCCGCTGTATTTAACAGTTTTCAAAACAACTCTCGTGAGCTGTGCCGCGTTTAATTACTGGGCCTCGTCTCTTCAGTTCCGAGCATGTACAACGAGTGCATGAATGCAATTTCCAGGGAAAAAATGAAGAGAGAAAAAAACCTAGTGTTCTTTTCTTCTTGCACAAAAGTAAGCTTAAACTTCCATATTAATTGATCTGAATAGAAAAAAAAATCACATGACTGACAATCGAATCCATAGTGATGCAGAAGGCGGGCTTATCCAACCACGATGTCTCAGTGAATTTGCATGATAGGTTGAGTTCTGGCCATTTCATTTCTTACTGCTGTTTATTTCTATCTGTTACGAGCAGTGCTTTAAACTCCATACAAATGTATGCCACTAGAACATAAAGACCCAATAGTTCCCCTAATTTTTTTTCGACGAAAAAGGGTTTAACTGGACAGATACCTTGGAATTTTTCAAATAATTTATATCGATATTTAAATGTAGTATTAGAGCACTTGAAATACTTGGCCTTGACGTTTAGCAGCTGGCTTTGTTTGCACATCAATGTCGTTAATTTCCCGAATTCGAATCTCAGATGATAGGTATCCCTAATTCGAATCTTGGATGATAGGTATCCCTAATTCGAATCTTAGATGATAGGTACCCTTAATTCGAATCTTAGATGATAGGTATCCAGAATTCGAATCTTAAAGGATGACAGCGACTTTTTCATTAACCTGCGCTTGCTTTACATGCCATATTTCTCTCTGTTCGTCCAGGTAGTATTAGAAAAGCGTTTTTATTTTATTTAATATAAATAATTATTTCGATATTTAACGCGTACATCGACAGCGAGTTTAGTTCCACATCCATTGGGGACTTTAGTTCCACATCCATGGGGACTTTAGTTCCATATCCACGGGACCAAATTTTATCTTCTATCTGCAGGGAACTACAGGAAGAATGTTCTTAGCAACCAGTACCATGAAGATGTATCACAGCATCGAAGAGGTAGCGGGTTTAAGGTGATTAGTTTGAAGATTTTGAGTGTGAGCGGATTTAAGGTGATTAGTTTGAAGATTTTGAGTGTGAGCGGATTTAAGGTGGCTAGTTTGAAGAATTGGAGAATGAGCGGATTTAAGGTGATTAGTTTGAAGATTTTGAGTGTGAGCGGATTTAAGGTGGCTAGTTTGAAGAATTGGATTGGGAGCGGATTTAAGGTGGCTAGTTTGAAGAATTGGAGAATGAGCGGATTTAAGGTGGCTAGTTTGAAGAATTGGATTGGGAGCGGATTTAAGGTGGCTAGTTTGAATAATTGGAGAGTGAGCGGATTTAAGGTGGCTAGTTTGAAGAATTGGATTGGGAGCGGATTTAAGGTGGCTAGTTTGAATAATTGGAGAGTGAGCGGATTTAAGGTGGCTAGTTTGAAGAATTGGAGAGTGAGCGGATTTAAGGTGGCTAGTTTGAGGAATTAGAGTGTTAGTGGATTTAAGGTGATTAGTTTGAAGAGTTGGATTGGGAGCAGATTTAAGGTGGTTAGTTTGAAGAATTGGATTGGGATTTAAGGTAGTTAGTTTGAAGAATTGGACTGGGAGCTGATTTAAGGTGATTATTTTCAAGAATTGGACTGGGAGCTGATTTAAAGTGATTAGTTTGAAGAATTGGACTGGGAGCTGATTTAAGGTGATTAGTTTGAAGAATTGGACTTGGAGCTGATTTAAGGTGATTAGTTTGAAGAATTGGAGAGTGAGCTGATTTAAGGTGATTAGTTTGAAGAATTGGAGAGTGAGCTGATTTAAGGTGATTAGTTTGAAGAAATGGAGTGGGAGCGAGTTTAAGGTGACTAGCTTGAAGAATTTGAGTGGGAGCGGGTTTAAAGTGACTAGCTTGAAGAAATGGACTGGGAGCGAGTTTACGGTAACTGGTTTGAAGAACTGGATTGTGGACGGGTTTAAGGTGACTAGCTTGAAGAATTTGAGTGGGAGCGGGTTTAAGGTGACTAGCTTGAAGAAATGGATTGGGAGCGAGTTTAAGGTGACTAGCTTGAAGAAATGGATTGTGGACGGGTTTAAGGTAATAGCTAGTTTGAAGAACTGGATTGTGGAGAGGTTTCAGGTAGCTAGTTTGAAGAACTGGAGTGGGAGCGAAGTCTTAGCCGGGTCTGGTTTGCTAGGCTAATAAAAAAAAAACTTTCGTCCTGCTGGTTCTAGCATTTCAAATGTTCTCCTGAGACTTCAGCGTTCGATCTTCACAAGGACCGTTACTGCGTCAAGCACTGCTGCTGCGATATTTTCACCTTTCCGATCGACGCATCAGACTTCGCCATGGCCTATTTTTAAAGCCCGTATTTACCTTTTCTTTTCAATCCCTGTCCACCAGACCTGACTTTTATCTGTTCCTTGTTTCTGACTATTTGTTAAAATTGAGAATAGTGCACTTTAAAACAAAGACCTTGATGAACGGAAGTGGACGAGGAGTAAATTTACAGAACTGTCGTACAGTTTTATGCACTTAAACCGCTTTTACAAATTAATCCAGTGCTCCACCCCCACACCCCCCCCCCAAGAACTTAGTTTATATAAAGCTAGTTTCCTCAACACTTATATTAGGTACCTCATTTTATAGCTGGGTCGATATAATCACCCTTTTAGATTCCTCCAGTCCATAACTTTCCCATGAAAAACGCCTCATTGTTAAATGCAACAATCTGGGTGTTCACTGTGACGAAATCGAGTGACGGGCCACATATAAAATCAACTTGTTTTCGCCAAGTTGCATAAAAGTGACAACAAAGTGACAGTTACGAAATAAAAGGTGAATTGATTGTTTTTCATCTTTTAAACATTTTTACACGTTTTAAGATGTTTTTGTTCATTCACAACAATGACACTTTGATGATAGCCTCGCGGGCCACCACTTTGACATCTCTGTTATAACCTGACTCTCATAAAGTGAACACGCAATAAAGGGAACACACAATAAAGTGAACACACAATAAAGTGAACACACAATAAAGTGAACACACAATAAAGGGAACACACAATAAAGTGAACACACAATAAAGTGAACACACAATAAACTCCTCTAGCTTTTGCGTTGGATAGCACAGGAGATTAAAACATCATTCTGAAAAAAAAGGAAATGTTATGGAGATAAGAAACACATCTTCAATCAATGCTAACACAACACATGTATTCAAGTAATGCTAACACAACAAACATGTTCAAGTAATGCTAACACAACAAACATGTTCAAGTAATGCTAACACAACACATGTATTCAAGTAATGCTAACACAACAAACATGTTCAAGTAATGCTAACACAACAAACATGTTCAAGTAATGCTAACACAACACATGTATTCAAGTAATGCTAACACAACAAACATGTTCAAGTAATGCTAACACAACACACATGTTCAAACAATTCTAATACAACACGCATGTTCAAGCAATGCTAACACAACACACATGTTCAAACAATTCTAATACAACATGCATGTTCAAGCAATTCTAACACAACATGCATGTTCAAGCAATGCTAACACAACACACATGTTCAAACAATGCTAACACAGCACATACTCAAGCAATGCTAACACAACACACATACTCAAGCAATGCTAACACAGCACACATACTCAAGCAATGCTAACACAGCACACATACTCAAGCAATGCTAACACAGCACACATACTCAAGCAATGCTAACACAGCACACATACTCAAGCAATGCTAACACAACACACATACTCAAGCAATGCTAACACAGCACACATACTCAAGCAATGCTAACACAACACACATACTCAAGCAATGCTAACACAGCACACATACTCAAGCAATGCTAACACAGCACACATACTCAAGCAATGCTAACACAGCACACATACTCAAGCAATGCTAACACAGCATTTCAAAGTCTAAGAATGTAATCCTCTTACGAGATCTTAGTGAACTGCCATGCTAAGCGGCCTGCATGGCAACTCCTCTGACCTATTCGTTATGTTACAAGACAAATCAGAGTCCACCAGGGATGAAGAGGATCAGAAAGTTGTGGAAAATAAATTTCCTTTAATATTTGATTAATTTCAGAATTAACCAAGAAAAAGCTGCCAACGAAGCTCCCACGTATGGTTGATGCTAGGACTACACTGGGCCAGACAAGATGGCTGACGATTCTTGTATCTGCAGTCAATATGGAGGGAGATGTACTGCATCTGAAGATGAGGCTAAAGAACCGAACTTGCATACTCGTTGCTTTACAGATGTTAGAAGCATTTCATCGCTACAGTTCCACATTAAGATTCTCTATGCTGTTGTCATCTGCCTTATCGTCGCACTCATGTCTTCACTGACCATATGTTACCTCGAAATCAGCTCGCTCAAAGAAGTGCTGTCATGTCAACTGACAAGCAAAGACATTGGGAAATCCAGCTTTTATGATCGAAAAGTATCGAACAGTCATCTCGAAATGCCTTATATACATCCAGGACATCAGTTCGTCCCAGGAGAACTCCCTAACACTGGAGACCTCACTACAGGTTCGGCAAACCCGAACAGGGCAAAGAGACGAGCTGGCGTTGAAGCAGATCCGGGATCTTCCGACGACTTTTCGTGGGTGAGCTCGCTGACGAGGGAGTCGGTGAGTAGCTGGTGAAATAATTTAACTTGTTCTTATGAGTTTTCTGTCGCTTATATAAAGTTCATTTTTAATAATAAGTGACGTCATTTCTTGCCATATTAAAAGTGAAAATGGCAACGTTATATATATATATATATATATATATATATATATATATATATATCACTGGACAAAAGTTAAGGCCCGGTCATTAATTTCAAGCATATGTTTATTTTGATTGCCGTACTAAAATTGTAAATAACTTTATTGTAGAATCGTGTTTAAATTGCATTCTCAGGCAGTCCTCTATGCAGCCGGGACATAAACAACACCAACTGTTCATCACAACAAGTGTAAAAATCACGTGCAGTAGCATCGTCCTAGACAAAATGTTAGGGCACTTTTAAAAGTGGCAGCATGACCCAGCAGGTAAATAAATCATGATGATTTGTGCTGCACGTGCAAGAGGCATCCTTAGTGAACACTTCTCACCTTCCAATCATTTTTATTAACGCGATTTGGGGATATTTTTGTCATGTGAAAAACACCATGTCACTGCGAAGGCGTTTTAGCATCTTTGAGCGTCAGCGGGTCATAGCCTTGGTTGAAAGCGATTTATCTGGTCGTGAAGTTGCACGGCGTTCGGGGATGTCCCATTCTACCGTCCAGAGGCATTTGGAGCGATTTTGCGCAACCGGAGGAACGAACGAACGAGCGAACGAACATACTTTATTTTCAAAGGGTTAAGAATTGGGCACGCAGGCCCGTCTAACATTCTGCCTTTCATCATACAGCCTTCACTCAGTCACAGCCATTCAGCATTTGTTAATGAGCATAATAATCATAAAAACACAATTAAATGACTACATAAATAAATAATAAACTTATCTCATGCCCATACACTCCACACTCTGATTTATGCAACAGCATGAAATAAACTTGCATTCTTACATTCATTCAAAACTAAAATTTATAGAAAAGCTGTTAAAAACATACAACAATCAAGCCATACTTTAAACTAGTTTAAAGTATGCTTAGGGAGGCATATAGTCCATATCAAACAGATGTTGACAAAGTGTGAAGTTATAAGAACGAATATTACTTGTAAGTTTTACATAAGTTGGTAGGACATTCCAAAGGTGGGCAGCTGAGTAAGAGAAGCTTTTTTTTTTAAGATGTCACACCTTGGTTTTGGGAGAATACAATTGCTTAAGCGTTGACTGTGTTTTGGGTTGGATTTGAACAACGATCACAGATAGGGTGGAGCATTATGCGATAGAATTTTATGAATTAACTTGGCCTTGTTGAAAAGAAATCTCTTCTTGTGGGGTAGAATATCAAGATGTTTGTCATTTTTTGTTCTGCATGTTTGTCATCTATAAGCCTTATTGCTCGTTTTGAAGTGAATAAAGTCTTTTCATGTTTGACATGGAGCAACCACCCCAGACTGTGGAGCAGTAGTCCAAGTGAGTTTGTATGTGTGATATGTAGTATCATCTTCTGGCGTCTATGTCTAGGTCTGGGGTGGCATCAGCAGGCACGGAGTAGAAGACAGGCATCGTTCAGGCCAACCTCATTGCACGAGTAGACAAGATGACAGAAATCTGCAGCTGTCAACACTTCCCAACCAGACAGTAACGTCTTCCACTCTCAGAAACCAGCTAATGAATACGGCAAACGTCAATGTTAACGGCAGAACAATTCGCAGGCGTTTAAGAGAATCTGGGCTGGCTTCACGACAACCAGCAATAAGAATACCTCTTACTCCAGCTCACTGCAGAGCTAGAGTTGCCCGGTGCCAGCAGCACATCCGTTGGACGAGGTGCCAGTGGGGTGAAATTCTTTTCACGGACGAATCCCGCTTCAGTATGTCCTTCAGTGATGGCAGAATCCGTGTTTGGAGAAGGCCAGGGAAACGGTTCCATGACGCCACTATCCAAGAAGTGGATCGTTACGGAGGGGGATCAATCATGGTCTGGGGTGGCATCAGCAGGCACGCAGGACTCCCCTCCATGTCATTCATGGCACCCTAACCGCCCAGAGATACCTGAATGAAATTCTGCAACCCATTGTCCAGCCTACCTTGCAAGCCATGGGTGCAGGGGCAATCCTACAAGACGATAACGTAAGACCACATCGGGATCGTGTCGTAGAAGATTTTCTTCAACAGTAAAGGATCATTAGAATCGATTGACCACCTGGGTGGCCCGATCTGTCGCCCACTGAGCACATTTGGGATGTCTTAGGCAAACGAGTTTCGACAAATCGTCGTCCACCTGTTGATGTCACCCAGTTGACCCTTTTCCTTCAACAAGAGTGGCAGGCCATTCCACAGAATGTCCTAACAACCCTGGTTAACTCCATGAGGCAACGGTGTGTCGAATGTCTGGCAGCAAACGGTGGCCACACGCGATACTGACATGTTTGTTGTTTGAAGACCACTCTTATGAATTTTTGCTCTAGGGATGAGTGATTTCCCCTGCTTGCTGTATGTGTATTCCTATTCCGCTTTGCAAATGAAATGAATGATTTTGTTCAGTTTTAAATGCTGTTTTCTTTGGTACTAATGGCTTGTTTGTTAGTCAGTTGAATTTGTTTTTGTAGGAATTGAAAAAACCGGCCCCTAACTTTTGTCCAGTAGTATATAGTTGTTATTTTTTGCGTTCATATGTTTGAATTGTGTCTTGGCCTTATACTTTTATTGGATTTTACTATAAACACAAGCTCACTTCGTCATTATCAGTCACGTGTCCAGCATCTTCTAGTACGCTTCGGCTTGCAGTCAGAGATCCTTCATTATCAGGGACAGTTTCCATAACACAAATATCAGGTTCTCATTTTTGTTACATCCGGGTTGATAGAAGAGTGATAGTGTACAATATCTTATTTATCTGTATTCTAGGATTCCAGTGTAATCTTTATGAAGTTTACAGAACTCAAAAATGTAAACTGTTCGTAATGTACAAGAAACATTAAAGTACTTATGTACCTCCATTCATCTCTAAATCGACAACAAAATACTTTAACAGATGCCGCGCAGTCAAAGATTCATGCAGTATATTTGTCATACTTACTTTAGTTTCGTCACATCTTCATCTCATCATCTTTACTTACTTTACTGTGCCATGCCCAGCTCAAGTTCCAATATTTATCTGCAGTTTGTCCGCACTTTTGTTCTAACCGAGTAAATCTGAGAGGGTCTTGACCAATAGCTCAAATCTATTTTTACACACTGCCGACGTACTTTTACCAACAGGATTAGTTAAGTTCTAAACGCCGCAGGATCAGCAGAAGCGCAGTTATTTCTCTTGCGATTTCAGTTCACTGTAGAAACTTCCCTGCTCTATAACCATATTGTTATTTTGCTTTCTTAACGTGGAGACTTGCAAAACCTGCCTCAAAATAACTGTTACAAATCAATAATAGTATTATCAATTTCAAGGGGAGGCTAAAAGGAAGTAGCTAAATTATGTCTCTGTCACAGTCTTTTGTCGACTGTCGCAGACATGGAGTCAAAATTGGACCAGATTTAGACAAGACTTAGAAAAGTTGCAGAAGACGTCTAGTACGTAATCGAAATTCGTGGCAGTAAAAGACAACTTCAATACCAGCTTTGATACTTGTTAGAATCATAGTAATCTTGCTTCGTGAATAACAAGTAATCGATTCAGATAACTTAGACGATGTATATCCTTTAATATACATCTTCCTCTCAAGTTGTGATGGTTGTGAAACTATCTGCTGGAGCAGGAAGAAACGTTGCTGAAACTTGAAATTATTATAGTCATGATATCTTACATATTACCGAGTGCAGTGTGTATATTTCATTATTGACCACCTACTAGAGCAAATAAATAGCATCTTGTTGGCAGAAATGCAGATGAAGCCACTGACAGCAATTATTGAGGAAAGACGCTGGCGGTGGTTGGGACATGTGCTCCGAATGACTGACAACTCACTACCACAAATAGCACTAAGATGGACACCACAGGGGAACAGAAGTAAGGGTAGACCAAAATAGACATGGAGAAAGAACAAAAGAAAGGATGTTGAGCAATAGAGGGCTCACCTGGGCAAGAGCAGAAAAAAAGGCAAAGGACAGGCACTTGTGGAAAACCCTTGCGGAAGCCCCATGTGCCCTGGGCACTTAATGCCCTAGGCACTTAAGGTTCAGAGAAGGAGAGAGAGAGAGAGAGAGATAGATTGATTGATTGATTGATCTTTATTTCAAAAGGGTTAAGAATTGGGCACGCAGACCCGTCTGACATTCTGCCCTTTATCATACATCTTTCACTCTATTCCAGACATTCTACAAATATGCTGTTCATATAACAAACATAACTAACATTGAAGCTGAGAGACATAAAATAAAATATAACATTTACGTTTCGCTCTTAAACATTCACTCAGTAGAGAAGTAACTACATACATTATAAATGACTATATACTAAACAAAATTTTCGGGACTATACAGAAAACAATTAATTGTATTCGGTGTCTGTAAGAGCAGCTTAAGATAAGAGAGAGAGAGAGAGAGAGAGAGAGAGAGAGAGTAAGTAGAGCAAATCTTTTCCGGGTTAATGTCAGATTTCACTTTTCAGCAAGTCACTGGTAACTAGTAAAGTCATCACAGTCTGATTATAGAAAAATTGTGGAAAATAAGCTTTTTTTTTTTTTGGCTGCTCATCATACTCATCGACCTCTGAAAATGATCTTTTCATCATTCTTGATATTTTTCTTCTATCTGTGTTTCCATTTCCCTTTTTTTTAAATCTCGTTTCCCATTCTCAAGTGACTTCTCTCAAAAACAAACCTCATCTCTGACCAGCTTCTTGGTGCTTTCTTAGCGTTGCGTGTGCTGTACATCATTAATTACCTAACCAAGTTCTTTCAGTGTTTTCTAAAGAGCCAGTTTTTCAGTCAGTGATTCATGCTCTGTTCTCATTCAGTGCACTCGTAGTAGTGGAACAAAGAAGGCACATCATTAAAATAAATCCAGAAAAAGTTGTAAGACGGCGCGATAACATAAGTATTAGACGTGCGATAACATGAAGTATTATACGTACGATAACATAAGTATTAGACGTGCGATAACATGAAGTATTAGACGCGTGATAACATGAAGTATTAGACGTGCGATAACATAAGTATTAGACGTGCGATAGCATAAGTATTAGACGTACGATAACATGAAGTATTAGACGTGCGATAACATAAGTATTAGACGTGCGATAACATAAGTATTAGACGTGCGATAACATAAGTATTAGACGTACGATAACATGAAGTATTAGACGCGTGATAACATGAAGTATTAAACGCGTGATAACATAAAGTATTAGACGCGTGATAATATGAAGTATTAAACGTGCTGTTTCGTTCTTCACGTATATCCGAGATGATATATGAGAGTTATCGAAATGGAAGAAGAAAAACTAAGAAGAAGAAAAAGAAATAGAAGTATGTAAATCTATCTTTTCGATTTTCATTTGCATACTTCTTGATATTATCATCACAAAAAGACGCAAATTTATACAAAAGACCTTCAGCGTATAATTTTAACAATTCAGTGTTGCTTGTAAATTTTTTAAACTGCTGTTTTGTAATAAGAATTTATTTCTCGTTAACGCTGCAATAAGATTTTCTTATTCTCCTGCTGCATTTATTTGTCATATCTTCCAGTTATTTGTTATGCCTTATTTAAAATTTCTGGAGTGTGGCCTTATTTAAAATATCGGAGGTTCTGCACAGCAGTCCACGGGGCGGGGGTAGCATGAGACTCGGGTTACTGAAATCCAGATTATCTGGCCACATGTGTCACTCACATTATCTCTTTGTAAACAGTAAATCTGTATTAATCTGGGAAGCTCATCTCAAGGAGATAGTGTCATAGAAAGCAAAGAATAGAAATGAGAATCGAAAGTTCATTTGAACACCAGGTTTAAAATTCCAGACTGCGATACCTGTAGCAGCAATCTTCTATCTTGCATGGCTACAGCTAGAGCTATGTCTCATTGGATACGTATTAGTTGTATTATTTAGCATCTACCTTCAGTTTTGTAAGCTTTAATAATAACATAATGAGGTTCACTGTAGAGAAGAGGTTTCTGAGATTTTTACTAGAAAAACACTAAAAATAAACATTCTTCAAGCGGCTTTCGCGTTCGACAGATTTCAGATTGTATCGGTTTTGTGAACTTTGCTCATCTTATGTTTAAGGGTTTTACTATTCTAATCAATGCGATGACACCTTATAAGGAATCAACCGAAACAAATAAGGAATCAAGCGAAACACATAAGAATCAACCGAAACAAATAAGGAATCAAGCGAAACACATAGGAATCAACCGAAACAAATAAGGAATCAAGCGAAACACGTAGGAATCAAACGAAACAAATAAGGAATCAAGCGAAACACATAGGAATCAAACGAAACAAATAAGGAATCAGCCGAAAGAAATAAGGAATTAATTTTCAGAAATGTTCTCCATACTCCTCCGCTCATAATAACTTAACCTTGGAATAAATAAACCAACCCAGTCCCTGCACTGTCTCTCGATTTTATCTTCTTTATTCTTCCTTGCAACTGTTTGTTTCCGTTCATCAATCTTGACAATGTGGTTAAATTCTCTGCTTTACTTGACATTGTGATTAAATTCTTTGCACTAGTTCTCCGAAAGTTTCATATTTCCTTGTCTTTCTACATCCTCCTGTTACGCCTAATGGACTTCGTATTGCCATCTCTGTTATGGATGTTCCAGTTCAGCAACATAAGACATGCTAGAACTTAGGACATTTACCTGTTACACATTTACGAAGACAACTGGGGCGGAGAGGTAGCTCTTAAATCCGCAGGGACGGATTTCAAGCAGATCTGAACCGAAATGTATGTCTTATATTTATTATTTCCATGTGGCACACATGACAAAACAACCAAGGCAGTTAAAATATGTATCAATGAGGAAAAACTGGAAGAAGTGGAGAGTTTTTAATATCTTGGATCACTGCTAACTAATAATGGAAATGCAATGAGGGAAATTAAAAGGAGGACATCTATCGCTCTTCAGAAAGTAAAACAACTAAAGAATCTGTGGAGAAGAACAGACAGAACCAGAAAAATAAGATTTTTAAGGGCATGCATCTTTCCCATCGCAACATATGCCTGTGAGACCTGGACATTTAACAAAACAGCTGAGAAACACATAAATGCCTTGGAATGTAAATGATACAGAATAGTTCTCCAAATATCGTGGACACAAAAAAGAACAAATATATCTATACTACAAGAACTTAATATTGAAGAAGGCTGGCTGGTAAAGAGGATTTAAAAAGAGAAAACGTATATATTTTGGACACATTAAACGTCATGATAATCTAGAGAAGACCGTCTTGGAAGGGTACATAATAGGAAAAAGAAAGAGAGGAAGACCAAGGCGAAGATGGCTGCAAGACATCGTTGATAATCTGCAGATGGGTGCATCAGCAGCAGGCCATCTTGCTTACAACCGATAGGCCTACAAGAGAGCTGTGAGGGAGGCAAAGTTCCGCAAGGGACAAGCAAATAAATGAATTTCTCATTTCCGCAGGTGTAGCTGGTGTTTTACTCGCCGAGCTGCCAGACAAATCTCCTCTAATAAGTTCCACTACGACGCAGACCAATGTCTGTGCTACTTTTCTCTCTACACTGCACTCATTTCTTCCTTTTTTAAAATTCAGATTTTCCCATTTCTGCCAGGTGCAATGGTAGATTCATATTTCTGGCAGGTACAAAGTTAAATTCATACTCGTATTTCTGCTGATTCTCATCGTCATATATTTAATGATCTCCAGATGAAATGTAGATAATTTGTCTGAATATAATGCCTGATCATGAACTAAATAGTAAAAAATATCTATCTATCTATCTATCTATCTATCTATCTATCTATCTATCTATCTATCTATCTATCTATCTATCTATCTATCTATCTATCTATCTATCTATCTATCTATCTATCTATCTGTCTATCTGTCTATCTGTCTGTCTGTCTGTCTGTCTGTCTGTCTGTCTGTCTGTCTGTCTGTCTGTCTGTCTGTCTGTCTAGTTATTGTTAGAAATTATTTTAATGTTTGTTAAAAAAACATATGTTAGAAGATCTGTGTTTACAATGTATTTTTGTTTATGTATATGTCTGTGTGTGTATGTGTGCGTGAGAGCTATTTTATTAGGTTAATTACTTCTTCTCTTTTACTTTGAATGTAATAGTTAAATCTTACACTCTTTTGATATGTTTTTTCCTAATTTAATGTGTATATTTGTATTAAATCGAGTGTGTAGGAAGAATGAAAGATGAAGTGATGAAGGGCAGAATGTAAGACGGACCTGCGTGCCCAATTCTTTACCCTTTAAAAATAAAGATTATTCATTCATTCATTCTATCTATCTATCTACAGTCTACACTAGTGAATACGATTGTATTAATCTAGAATCAACTCTTCAGTTTGATTTATACACTTTAATTAAATGGAGCAAAAACAATGGCACGATTATAAAACAAAATCACTGCTCATAACAACAAGACAGAAACTACAAAACGCAACAAAAACAACACTTCGGCTCAGCACGGAAACATCACAGATAGAAAACGTTAGCGAGCACAAAACACTAGGTCTTATTATTGACCAATATCTGACCTGGAACTCTCATTTGCAAGGTCTAACAAAACTCATCACACAAAAAGTATACCAGTTAGTCAAAATTAAGCACTTCATCGATCAAGACACAAGGAAGACATACTACATATCACATACATAAACACATTTAGACTATTGCTCAACAGTCTCGGATGGTTGCTCAGTGTCAAATACAAAGAGGCGTTGCTCACTCCAAAAGCGAGCAGTAAAACTTATTAGTGACAAAGATCAAACACAAACAACTAACCATCACAAACGTATCAAAATACTGCCTCTTAAGAGCAGGTTCCTCTTCAACAAAGCCAAGTTAGTACATCAAATTCTTGCACAGCATGCTCCGCCTTATCTATGGAACATGTTTAAATTTAGCCCAAAGGGCAGCCAACGCTTGAACAACATATGTCTTCCAATACCTAGACTTGATCTTTACAAGAAAAGCTTTAGTTATTCTGCTGCTCATCTTTGGAATACCCTCCCATTCTGTATAAAAAATATAAATTATACTCCTTCCTACAACTACAAACTTTAATATCTATTTGATGTCGACTACATGCCTCCATGAATTATAAAACTTAAAAGTTATCTTAAACTGCTCTTACAGACACCGAATACAGTTAATTGTTTATTCTGAATAGTCCAGAAATTTTTGTTTAGTAGACAGTCATTTATATATGTATGTAGTTACTTCTGTACTGAGTGAATATTTAAGAGCGAAACGAAATTGTTATATTTTATTTTATGTCTATCAGCTTTAATGTTAATTATGTTTGTTACATAAACAGCATATTTGTAGAATGTCTGGAATGGAGTGAAAGATATATGACAAAGGGCAGAATGTCATAAGGGCCTGCGTGCCCAATTCTTAACCCTTTTGAAATAAAGATCTATCTATCTATATATCTATCTATCTATCTATCTATCTATCTATCTATCTATCTATCTATCTATCTATCTATCTATCTATCTATCTATCTATCTATCTATCTATCTATCTATCTATCTATCTATCCATCTATCTATCTATCTATCTATCAGTGAAAAACGTATATAGGTATTCCCTTTGAAATCTTCCAGAACGTAACTAATGACTGATACAAAACACTTTCTTCATATCTTCTCTTTCTTTCTGTACTTCCACAAACTCACTTTAGGCCAAATTCCGAGCACCTGGTCTCTCTCCTACAGTTCTCCATAACCACCAGACTGGCCTTCTGCTGAAGAAAGCCACAATTTGTACTCTCTGTAAGGCAGACGGGATTTAGATTCTCAGACGAATGGCAATACAAGGAACGCTCCAAACCTTTCGTTTTAACAAACAGAATGAGATGTCTTGCCTTTAATTCAATCTTGGAATCCTTGAGGACGCTTCAAGTTCAGTTCGTGGGGTGGTGGGGGAAGGGGAAGAGGTGGGGGAGGACAGGGGGAGGGGTGAACCACGGGGTGAGAATAATTCACCAAGAATAAATCTTTAAACAGTTTTATTTTAGCCGAAGTATGGATGGAGGCGGCAGATTTTAGAGGCTGACTCTGCTAGCACCGAGATATCAAGCCCTTCTCCTAAGACCTTCAGATTATGATAAATAAAATAGCATGATTATCGTCGTGAATTAACGCTGTACTGGCCATGTTTTATGCAACTCTTATAAAAATCTAATTTCTACAATTTGCCAGTTTCAATGTTGTCTTTCCACTTTCCTTCCAAGACCGCCACAGAAAACTTTTGTACATAAATGTAGTTCATCCACCGATTAGTAATTTCAGTGAATTATTTTTTCATGAAAAAAATTAAAACAATGAATTAACTTCGTGTTTTTGATGTAGTGCCTGGCGGAAAATTACGGCACAGCTTAGACGCCGGTTAATTTACAGAGTTTTTTTACTCATTCCCATTTTCAGTATTTAAAGAAGAATAATTTTTTTAATGATTCCCATTTTCAGTATTTAAAGAAGAATAAATTTGATCTTCAAAGCTAACAAAACATTTAATAGTTCTTCCTTTCCTATCATCGACTGTAAAATCAGTAGGAAATAACTATAGGAAACAATTAGTTTGTTTATATAGGAAACAACTATTTTGTTTATATTTTCTTGAAGGAAATAAAGACATTTATTTTTGTTTGTGCTGTCTACTATTGTGTGGGGAACGTCAGGATAATGCTAATCAATCAGTTATGGTTTTTTTTCTTCACGAAATAAATATCTTCTGTCGTTATTATCTGTTCGGAAAAATGTATTTGATTTTTATTACATTGTCGTAATTTGAATTTTTTTAATGACATAAAATAATTGTGTTATACTTGCTTTCTTTAACTGAATTTCTGTTCTTTTTGCTAACTTCAAATAATTTCCTTTATATGTCATTTTAAATAAAACTTTCCGCGAGATAGCAGATTGCTTATAAATACAGGCAGCCATGCACTTTTAAAACGTTTCCTTGTACTTTTCTTATACTAACGACATCCTAAATGCGACAAAGTTCTGTACGAGGCGACCTTCCAACTCGAGCAGCGACATCTCTACGAGTTATCAGACTTGAGTATACAAGTGTTTTCCGTACGTTTAGGACTGGCTAGCACTGATTGTAAAAGAGAAAACAGATTGAAAAGTGTACCGTTATAATGACGTAGGATCTGTCGTCTGGAATGGTCAGAAAACGACTTTTCGGCAAATAGAGGACCCGCAGCATCGACCGTTTTCTGGGAAGTCATAGAAAATAATCGAAGGGGCGTTGTACAATCAAGGGCAATAACGGCTTCCAGAGTGTTATCCAAAGGACTGCAGAATTGGGCGCCCCTGGTTTGGAGACCAGATCACATGCTTATTCAATGCGCATATTTGGACAAGCGCTATGTCAAACACAAATGCTATCCTGTCTGTTGAGAAAAGGATGGTTCTTTTAAGAGATTTGGGCTTCTTCTTCATTTTTCACAACTTACACCCCTTTAGGCACGCCGCCTCTTCGATGTAAGGGATCTTTCCATCACGCTGACCTTTTTAATGGATCGATCGCTTTCCGCACAGCATCTTCATTATTTGACTCAAAAGATCAAGTCTTATTCAAAGGCTTGATTTTTATTATAACTTCCTAGAAAACTTCATCACGGCTTAAAGCTCCGAGAAAATCGCGATAGCCAATGTTTGTTCCACGTTATGTTCCTTCGCGTCTTTATACCAGGAAGATGTCCTTTCAAACATGCAATTCTTAAATATGCTTATAACAAAAATAGAAACGTTCGTATAATGCATAGCAATAGTTAATTAATTTCTTAATGTCATGCTTGCTAAGAAAAAGATGGGCTAGGGCGCTCCTTGTCTGATACAATGTTGTTCTTTTCACAAAGATAATGCAAGTATTTTTCTTCTATTCTGAGTTTTTTCTTGGCGATTTCCAGAACTTTCTATGCACGGACGTGCCCTAATGCCAGAGTCGATCGAGGATTCCTGATAATGTTATCGTTTGTGGAGACGAAAATTTCTTTTCATTGTAGATCGTATATGCCTACGTTTATTTATCTTCATTTCAGATCTTATACGTGTATGTTTGTTTGTCTACTTCTGTATGTTTGTGTTGGATTCAGAGTTGGTAATGAAAGAATTTCTGGTATATAAAAAAGGAGCTTTAAAGTCTCAAAAAATGAGTGCTTTCAAAGAAAACAGAGCAGAAAAATGTCGCTTTAAAATACTGAAAAAACTTCAGAATCGAGGATATGCCGCACTTTGCGAGAACAAGTCTCTACAAGGATTGACTTATGAGAGCAGGTCTCTAAAAGGGTTGACTTATTAGAGCAAGTCTCTACAAGGGTTGACTTACGAGATTAGGTCTCTAAAAGGGTTGACTAATGAGAGCAGGTCTCTAAAAGGGTTGGCTTATGAGAGCAGGTCTCTACAAGGGTTGACTTATGAGAGCAAGTCTCTAAAAGGGTTGACTTATGAGAGCAGGTCTCTACAAGGGTTGACTTATGAGAGCAAGTCTCTACAAGGGTTGACTTATGAGAGCAGGTCTCTACAAGGGTTGACTTATGAGAGCAGGTCTCTACAAGGGTTGACTTATGAGAGCAAGTCTCTACAAGGGTTGACTTATGAAAGCAGGTCTCAACTTCTTTGACGTTCTGTCCACCCCTGTTTTTTAAATCACTCAGATCTTTCCAATAATTCGTCATTCGTTTTAAATGGTTCGAAGTTTTAATTATTTTTTAAACGGAAAGCACACTCTTCAATTAAGCTTTACGTGTAAAATACACTTTTTAGACATAAAAAATATAATTTAATCATCCTTATCATCAAAAGCCATTTCGAAAGGCTGGAGTAATCGTCTTCTTCTCACATCTCAATCTTCTTTCTTGTTTTCCATCTTCTCATTCCGTGATTTTCCTATCATGCCATCTCTTCAGGTTGCTCAGTGTCTTATATCGGAACCTTCTTGAACCTCTCTTTTTAAAATTTTTTTCCATTGTTACGATGTTTTCTAGATTCCTTTTTTCCTCTTCCATGCCCAACGAATGTTCTTATAATTATATGTGTATATTCATATATAATTATATATGTTCTTAATTACACTCCATCACCAACACTTCCTGTTCTTTGTTGTTGCTTGCCAGCTAGCCCCATCCTGCACGTTCGAACAAACAATGACTGGCAGTTATCATTCCATATCTAAATGGCTAGCACTACCTACCACCTCAAACGCTCTGGAAAAGAACTGGTTCCTTTATTTATATCTTACATCCTTCCTGTGCCGTCAGAGGTCACACAAGGCTCACAGTGTGACTCCCCATGGGTCTCTATGGTTCCTTTGTGTTATTTATTTTAATCAAATGTAGAGAAAATAACGCATACGTTTTTTTTAACTTTTACCAGTATCAGTGGCATGTCAGCAATTACAGTAAGAAAGTTGACTAGCTGGTGTGTTGTTTGTTTGAATCATCAGAATCATCAGTTTTAATAAGAAAGCTGACTAGCTGCCATGTTGTTTGTTTGAATCATCAGATTAATCAGTTTTATTAAGGAAATCAATATGTTGTTAAATAATTTGACTGGTTGATTCACTGAATAGTCATCGTTATGAGTTTTAGTAAGAAAACTCAAGTGTTGGTTATTTGTTGGGTGGTTGTATCATCAGTTTTTGAGTTGTTCCACGTCATAAGGCTATACACAGACACGCATCTTGAGCTACTCGATAAACATACTCAACAAGAGCTCCAGACAAATGGTCAGCCAATAAAGAACGGGTGTCATCAGTTAGTTACCGCTGAAGATTGGAACACCTAAGGGGAATATGTCCAGAGTGCATGGATGGCCCTTCCTAAATAGCTAAGTATCGATATAAGTAGTTACACTAAGGAAAATGATATTGGTTGGTTGGTTGGTTGGTTGGTTGGTTGGTTGGTTGGTTGGTTGGTTGGTTGGTTGAATCTTCAGTCCAGTAAGGACATGTGATTAGTTGTTAAATTATTTGGTTTAATGGATCTATCATCACTATCATCATTTGCAGCAATGAAAGTTAATTAATCGGTTAATTATTTGTTGATTATTTACTGCTGACTTAAAGTCTGTTACTAGGAGCTGTTGCATATGATTCAGCTAAAAAAGAACAAGTATAATACAAGAACAATATGGAGACATTGACGATGATGAAGTAACATAACAATATAAAGGACACAACAACACAGATAACTCGCTGAAGTAACACATCATAGATAGCGCGCTGCAGTAACATGCCATAGATAACGCGCTGAAGTAACACGCCATAGATAACGCGCTGCAGTAACACATCATAGATAACGCGCTGAAGTAACACGCCATAGATAACGCGCTGAAGTAACACATCATAGATAACGCGCCGAAGTAACACGCCATAGATAACGCGCTGAAGTAACACGTCATAGATAGCGCGCTGAAGTAACACGTCATAGACAATGCGCTGAACTAATACAACATGGAGGATGCAGTGGAGTAAAATAGCAACATATATAACGCATTGAAATAACAGAATAACATGGAGGACACGCTGAAGTAACGCAACAACATAGATAACGCACTGAAGTTACGCAACAACATAGATAATGCACTAAAGTACCACAATAATATAGATGACGCACTCAGTTCACACAAAACAACACAGAGATCACGAAGACGACGCTGAAGTAATACAGTAACATGGAGAACTCACAGACGACGCTGAAATAACGCAACAGTATGAAGGACACACAGACGACGCTAAAATAACGCAACAGTATGAAGGACACACAGACGACGCTAAAATAACGCAACAGTATGAAGGACACACAGACGACGCTGAAATAACGCAACATTATGGAGGACACACAGACGACGCTGAAATAACGCAACAGTATGAAGGACACACAGACGACGCTGAAATAACGCAACAGTATGAAGGACACAACGGCAACGCAGAAAAAAAAAACACAACCTTCTCTCAGAACTAGTGGAGGTTCGCTAATATTCACGGTTGCCTGTAACGTAGCCTCTTTGCTCCCACAAAACTGAAGTAGCTATTAATAGTTCATTCATTCTTTACGTGTTATAACTTAGGCTATTGTGTTTCTCCGTCTTGTGCAATCCTTGTCAGTCATTTCTAATGTTGCTTTTTTTTCCTTCTTTTTCCATGTCACTTGGTCAGTCCACTGAGATATTTTTCTTGTGACCTTCCTTTCTGTTTGTCTTTAGTTTTCTCGTCGTTCTCTTAACTTGCGTCAGCATGTGACGTGCCAGGGGGAGCCTGCCCTTAGATGCCTCCACTGAGTGGAGGATGGCGGGCCGACCTCTAGATGTAGAAGTAGGTTGAATATTTAAATAAACAGCAGACCAGAACGGTTCCTCTGCTGCGTTGTGGGCAATCTCAGTGGTTCGCATACTTTCTGTGCCTCATGCACCCTTTTATGTCAGATTGCCATCTTCCTTCTTCTCCCTCCCTCATTCCAAGATTATGTTCAATCCATAGAATTGTTGCTTGTAGAAAAATCAATATTCCAACCAAACAGTGTGATTCTGTCAACCTGTGCCCTCCCCCCCCCCAAAAAAAAATATAAAATCCCCCCTCCCAGTGGGGGAAGTCCCTACTGGTTGAGAACCATTGCTTCAGACAAAAGTCATCAGAGAAAACTGTAGACAAACCGAACAGAAGACAAAGGTTAGTAGAGGAAACTGCAAACAAACAAAACAGAAGACAAAGGTCATCAGAGAAAACTGTAGACAAATCGAACAGAAGACAAAGGTTAGCAGAGGAAACTGCAAACAAACAAAACAGAAGACAAAGGTCATCAGAGAAAAATGTAGACAAATCGAACAGAAGACAAATGTCAGCAGAGAAAACTGTAAACAAACAAAACAGAAGACAAAGCTCATCAGAGAAAACTGTAAACAAACAGAATAGAAGACAAAGGTCATCAGAGAAAACTGTAGACAAACAGAAGAGAAGACAAAACTCAGCAGCGAAAACTGTAAATAAACAGAACAGAAGACGAAGGGAGACAATTGCGTATTTAATCACTTGTCAAATGATGCTTCGCCAATGTATGACTTTTTCAACAATTACATTGAGGAAGTAGGCACAACTGTAAATGAGAAATATGATGCCTTCTTTAGGATTAAAAATAAACAAACAAACAAAGAAAATATAAACATTCACAATATAATTTCTTCAACATAGTTGTTTTTCTATTCAATGGTTTTTAAAAATCTGACTATTTTATTCGAAGCATCCTGCTATATGTTTTTTTTTAAAATTCCGGCTAAAGTACGCTGTGGTCTCCACACTCTGTACTTTATGGTACAACAGATTCTATGCGTTGTGCATGCTTGTATCTTGTGGCTGCATTTTATAACACACACTACTGGTGGTCTTGCTCATATATTTTGTCTCAGATATCTGAGTGTTTTCTTAGTGACTGTCTCTATATCTTATCATAGATATTTGAGTGGTTTTTTTTTGGCGACAATCTCTATATCTCACTGCAGGTATCTGAGTGTGTTGTTGTGACTGTCTCTATGTATTATCTGAGATATTTGAGTGTGTTGTTGTGACTGTCTCTATGTATTATCTTAGATATTTGAGTGTGTTGTGTGACTGTCTCTATGTATATCTTAGATATTTGAGTGTATTGTTGTGACTGTCTCTATGTATTATCTTAGATATTTGAGTTTGTTGTTGTGACTGTCTCTATGTATTATCTTAGATATTTGAGTGTGTTGTTGTGACTGTCTCTATGTATTATCTTAGATATTTGAGTGTGTTGTTGTGACTGTCTCTATGTATTATCTTAGATATTTGAGTGTGTTGTTGTGACTGTCTCTATGTATTATCTTAGATATTTGAGTGTATTGTTGTGACTGTCTCTATGTATTATCTTAGATATTTGAGTGTGTTGTTGTGACTGTCTCTATGTATTATCTTAGATATTTGAGTGTATTGTTGTGACTGTCTCTATGTATTATCTTAGATATTTGAGTTTGTTGTTGTGACTGTCTCTATGTATTATCTTAGATATTTGAGTGTGTTGTTGTGACTGTCTCTATGTATTATCTTAGATATTTGAGTGTATTGTTGTGACTGTCTCTATGTATTATCTTAGATATTTGAGTGTGTTGTTGTGACTGTCTCTATGTATTATCTTAGATATTTGAGTGTATTGTTGTGACTGTCTCTATGTATTATCTTAGATATTTGAGTTTGTTGTTGTGACTGTCTCTATGTATTATCTTAGATATTTGAGTTTGTTGTTGTGACTGTCTCTATGTATTATCTTAGATATTTGAGTTTGTTGTTGTGACTGTCTCTATGTATTATCATAGATATCTGAGTATTTTGTTGGCGACTGTCCCTTTATTTCATCAAAAGACACTCTGTGCTGTTCATGGCTCTTGTGGCTGCTACTTTATCTCTGGTACTATGTTGCTTATGGCTCTGACCGTATAATTTATCTCAGGTACTGTGTTGTTTATGGCTCTGACCGTATAATTTATCTCTGGTACTGTGTTGCTTATGGCTCTCTCCGTATAATTTATCACAGATACTGTGTTGTTTATGGCTCTGTCTGTATAATGTATCACAAATACTATGTTTGTTATGGCTCTGTCCGTATAATTTATCACAGATGCAATATGTTGTCCATTTCTCCAGACGCTGTTGGAGGTTCAGTTATGAGAAAATGTTTCTGTTATTTTCCTCGTCTCCGAAGTCGAACGTAAACACTTCCAGCTTCTAAACACAATTTGCATTCAGATGTAACCGAGTTTATTACCTAACTTAAACAGCAACGTTTCTCACCTACAACTCCACAGTGGGGGCATCTATCATAACGGTTGATTTTCTGTTACAGAATCCAGCGGCTGCAAGAAACATCTTTGCCTTGACGGCTATCTTTCAGAGTCAGTCCGAACTGTTTTCCTGCAGTAACGGTCTTCAAACTATGCAATGGCAGTCAGTTGGGTATTCTATGCTGCATATTGTCGTTCGGGTACAAACTAAGACTGGTTCTAACTGAAATACATACACATGACTTCATACTGCAATTACAAAACTCAGCAGCGAAAACTGTAAATAAACAGAACAGAAGACGAAGGGAGACAATTGCGTATTTAATCACTTGTCAAATGATGCTTCGCCAATGTATGACTTTTTCAACAATTACATTGAGGAAGTAGGCACAACTGTAAATGAGAAATATGATGCCTTCTTTAGGATTAAAAATAAACAAACAAACAAAGAAAATATAAACATTCACAATATAATTTCTTCAACATAGTTGTTTTTCTATTCAATGGTTTTTAAAATCTGACTATTTTATTCGAAGCATCCTGCTATATGTTTTTTTTTAAAATTCCGGCTAAAGTACGCTGTGGTCTCCACACTCTGTACTTTATGGTACAACAGATTCTATGCGTTGTGCATGCTTGTATCTTGTGGCTGCATTTTATAACACACACTACTGGTGGTCTTGCTCATATATTTTGTCTCAGATATCTGAGTGTTTTCTTAGTGACTGTCTCTATATCTTATCATAGATATTTGAGTGGTTTTTTTTGGCGACAATCTCTATATCTCACTGCAGGTATCTGAGTGTGTTGTTGTGACTGTCTCTATGTATTATCTGAGATATTTGAGTGTGTTGTTGTGACTGTCTCTATGTATTATCTTAGATATTTGAGTGTGTTGTTGTGACTGTCTCTATGTATTATCATAGATATTTGAGTGTGTTGTTGTGACTGTCTCTATGTATTATCTTAGATATTTGAGTGTGTTGTTGTGACTGTCTCTATGTATTATCATAGATATCTGAGTATTTTGTTGGCGATTGTCCCTTTATTTCATCAAAAGACACTCTGTGCTGTTCATGGCTCTTGTGGCTGCTACTTTATCTCTGGTACTGTGTTGCTTATGGCTCTGTTCGTATAATTTATCTCTGGTACTATGTTGCTTATGGCTCTGACCGTATAATTTATCTCTGGTACTGTGTTGCTTATGGCTCTGTCCGTATAATTTATCTCAGGTACTGTGTTGTTTATGGCTCTGTCTGTATAATGTATCACAAATACTATGTTTGTTATGGCTCTGTCCGTATAATTTATCACAGATGCAATATGTTGTCCATTTCTCCAGACGCTGTTGGAGGTTCAGTTATGAGAAAATGTTTCTGTTATTTTCCTCGTCTCCGAAGTCGAACGTAAACACTTCCAGCTTCTAAACACAATTTGCATTCAGATGTAACCGAGTTTATTACCTAACTTAAACAGCAACGTTTCTCACCTACAACTCCACAGTGGGGGCATCTATCATAACGGTTGATTTTCTGTTACAGAATCCAGCGGCTGCAAGAAACATCTTTGCCTTGACGGCTATCTTTCAGAGTCAGTCCGAACTGTTTTCCTGCAGTAACGGTCTTCAAACTATGCAATGGCAGTCAGTTGGGTATTCTATGCTGCATATTGTCGTTCGGGTACAAACTAAGACTGGTTCTAACTGAAATACATACACATGACTTCATACTGCAATTACAAAACTCTGAACATGTAAAATTTAACACATAAATTAAATGGAATGCGTAAAAACTTCACTTTAAATCATTTGGATTAATCAAGAGTTTTAACTTTTTTTTTACTACATGTTTAAGAATGCAGTCTGGTTGGCCTAGTGGTTAAGCCCTCAGTTCATGTATCATGTGATACCGGGTTCAGTTCAAGCAGTGGGATTTTTTCTGGTACACACCAAAAAGGGGCTGGGGCCCACCCAGCCTCTAAAAATGGGTACCAGAGAAATCTGTGAAGATAAAGGGGCCAGGCGTGATACTGACCATATCACACTTTCATGTGCCGGGCGTGATACTGACCATATCAGACTTTCATGTGCCAGGCGTGATACTGACCATATCAGACTTTCATGTGCCAGGCGTGATACTGACCATATCAGACTTTCATGTGCCAGGCGTGATACTGACCATATCAGACTTTCATGTGCCAGGCGTGATACTGACCATATCAGACTTTCATGTGCCGAAGGTCGTGGAAGATACGGCCCTAACACCATATTCCTCAATATGCCTTCATGGCGCGATGTTTACCTTTTACCTTTACATGATTAAGAGAGTGTTAAACTCTTATTTCTTATCAATTTCTTATCCAATTCTTTGTCTCTGTTAATGTAACGTTCGCTTCATTCTCTTCTTATCTTTTTATCTGTCTGCAATTATGGCCCAAAACATGGCAGAGATAGAGCTTCACTTCATATAAAAAGAGAAGAGCTTCAGTTCATATAAAAGGTGAAAAGCTTCAGTTCATATATATATATATATATATATAATATATATATATATAAGAACTTCAGTTCATATATTAGGAGAAAAGCTTCAGTTCATATATAAGGAGAAGAGCTTCAGTTCATATATATGGAGAAGAGCTTCAGTTCATATATAAGGAGAAGAGCTTCAGTTCATATATAAGAAGAAGAGCGTCGGTCACATATAAGGTGAAGAGCTTCAGTTCATATATAAGGAGAAGAGCTTCAGTTCATATATAAGGAGTAGAGCTTCAGTTCACATATAAGGAGAAGAGCTTCAGTTCATATATAAGGAGAAGAGCTTCAGTTCATATATAAGGAGAAGCACTGAAACAGATAGGAAAAATGTAGTGCTTCAGTTCACATATATGGAGAAGCACTGAAACATATAGGAAAAAGGTAATGCTTCAGTTCACATATATGGAGAAACACTGAAACAGATAGGAAAAATGTAGTGCTTCAGTTCACATATATGGAGAAGCACTGAAACATATAGGAAAAAGGTAGTGCTTCAGTTCATATATATGGAGAAACACTGATACAGATAGGAAAAAGGTAGTGCTTCAGTTCACATATATGGAGAAGCACTGATACAGATAGGAAAAAGGTAGTTCTTCAGTTCACATATATGGAGAAGCACTGATAGAGACAGGATGAAAGTTTTCTTGTGTGGCTGGGAATGTGTGTAAGGTTCCGGGTATACTTGCTGAAATTGCTGCGAGGCTGGCTGTAAGGTTTATCGGGAGAGCTTTCATCCTGATCAAGTGTGGCTGGAGTAACGTGCCGTGAACAAACATCCTTGTCAATCATGAAAAGATGATATTCCGCCTGGACGTTTTCTCCCCACAGCAAACACGAAACCTGCGATGGCGCCTCCAGTTTAGGAGCAAGACAAGCAATAATCAGACATTGGACTCAGTCAAGCAGAAATTATGTTCTTAGTTTAATCTCACCGGAAGATGTAACAAGTCGTTCTTGAAACTTGATCCTATGACCTTCTGAAAGTTACCCTAGTGTCCGTTCTTAATACTATTCTTTCCTAAACTTTATTTTCTTATTTTCATTTTATTTTGGCTTTTTTCCTTGGGGTTGGAAGGGTGGAGCTTAGAGAAAGATTGATTGATAAATTGATTGACTGATTGAACTTTATTTGCAAAAGGGTGAAGAATTGGGCAGGCATGTCCATTTGACATTCTGCCCTATGTCATACAACTTTCTCTACTCCAGACATTCTACATTATATAGTATAGTTATAGTCTGCATATAACGAACATGATTAAGACTGAAGTAATGAAGTTGAAATCGACAGACTTGTTTCTCCTACCCCTCACGCCCTATACATGAAATAGCCACATAAATGCAACAAAGTTATTCTCCCTGTCTAGATACATAGATAGACAGACATATATTCGCACGTACCTACACATGCAGACAGACAGACAGACAGACAGACAGACAGACAGACAGACAGACAGATAGATAGATAGATAGATAGATAGATAGACAGACAGACAGACAGACAGACAGACAGACAGACAGACAGACAGACAGACAGACAGACAGACAGATAGATAGATATATAGATAGATAGATAGATAGATAGATAGACAGACAGACAGACAGACAGACAGACAGACAGACAGACAGACAGACAGACAGACAGACAGATAGATAGATAGATAGATAGATAGATAGATAGATAGATAGATAGATAGATACACGTACAGGTTGCGGGTGGGGGGTCTGATGTGTGCTGAGCTGAGGCGTACATTCTCCACATTCTCTTTAGACCTGACTTTCCCGGGGTATCTTGCTTCGTTTTCTCTGATTACCACTCAGCGAGTTATCCTCCCCTCTAAACTAAGATGAAGGCCACCGTAACAAAGTTGTGCTCCATGAAGTTGTCTTCGTTCACTTAGGACATTTCTGCTCAAATTTGTTTCACACGTTTCAGTGTAGGTAGACCAGACGATGTCTGTCGGAGACACAAAGAAATGTGAAGTGAAATCTGGATGTTTCAATTTATTTCCTTCCAAATATTTCTGTGTTAGCTGATTAAGTTTCCCATTTTATTTTAAGGTATAAATGTAACAGATTTGGCCGTGCACAAAGTAAAGTAATACACTACAATGTTGTAGGCTTAGTTCTAGAAGACACAGCACTTAAAATAATGAAACAAGTCTGTCCCAGTCACGGGTTCTGTAGGGCGACCGTCCGCCTAACTACCACAGCTTTCCAATCAAGTGACATGCAGCCTCTGACTGTTTATGATGAAAGTACAGTGGCGAAGTGGTTAGTGCACTGGTCTCTCATGGCGAAGGTCGGGTGTTCGAATCCGGCCGGAGGCACCCCAGACACCCAGCTGTAGAAATGGGTACCTGACTTTTTCTGGAGTTGGGGAAGGAAAGGCGGCCAAGCGTGATACTGACCATATCACCCTCTAGTATGTTGACAGGTCAAGGAAAATATGGGCACTAACACCATATCCCTATGTGCCTCTAGGGCATGACAGGACTACCTTTAGCTTACTTACTTAACTTACAGTTAAACTGCACCATTGAATATTTTGTTTTAAATTGTTGTCCCGTGTGCACTAGACATTTACAGGAGGCCAGGTGTGTATGTTTTATGTCTCAGACTGGGTTCCTGCTGGAGAATGAATTTATGCGACAGACTTTCCGTGTCGTGACCTGGTTTTCTTTCCAGGTTTCACGATTTCAGACACGCATTAAAGACTCACTCTGAATATGTCACTGTTAGACCCCGGTCAGCTCGCGCAAGACCGCATTGTATTCAAGGAGGCTGTGAGAGGGACAACCTTCTGGAAATGACACGTCACATGGAGAAATTAAAGACTTGGCTATCACAATTTTTTATGTGACGTAAGATGACCAAGTGGATAAGTGGGTGTACTTTAGTGGCTCGGCGGCTGCTAGTCTTTCCGGAGTCCACGTTTCAAATTCCGACCATTCTCTTGTCACTGTTCTTTCTCTCTCTCCTCTAAAAATGCTTTGTCTACTAATATTCGAAAGGCTAATCATACAACAATGCTCCATCATTTGCATGCCATGGCTTTTCTCTGTTTGTCATTCATCTTTCTGTCGTTCTTTTTTAATATTAATCTCTATTATTCTTTTTGTCTGCGTTGTCCTTTGTTGTTCTTCAGGATTTTGTACTCGCATATGTTCAGCTGTTTAAAAGTTTGTTTAAAATGTATATCTGAACTTCAAGCAATAAAAACTGAAAAAAATAAAAACATAAAAGCAGACAGTTCATGAACTTTGACCATGTCAAGAATAAGACTTTTTTTTCCCAACCTTGCTGCAGGAAGAAAGTTTACAGGAAAAGTATAAGAGAACAAGTATACATAAAGTTCAAGTATACGTATAGTTCAAGTATACGTATAGTTCAAGTATACGTATAGTTCAAGTATACATATAGTTCAAGTATACGTATAGTTCAAGTATACATATAGTTCAAGTATACATATAGTTCAAGTATACGTATAGTTCAAGTATAGTAAGATGCGGACATGCGGCAGTTTGGCTACATGCACTGAACGAGAGAAAGAGAGACAGAGAGAAAAAAATGTGTGTGTGAGAGAGGGACAGAGAAAAAGTGTGAGAGAAAGAGAGAGGAGAGAGAGAGAAACAGAAAGACGGAAATAAAAAGTGTATGTGTGGGAAAGAAAATCTGTGTGTGAGAGAGGGACAGAGAAAAAATGTGAGGCAGAGAGAGAGGTGAGAGAGAGAGAGAGAGAGAGAGAGAGAGAGAGAGAGAGAGAGAATAAAACAAACATAAGCAACAAAATGGTGGAAAGTGCTACTAAATTGTTTCTTGACATCACATGAACCCACATCTTCCCTTACTTTCGTGTTTAATATTGTATCTTTAACGGAAAAAACTAATAACTTTTTTTCGTTTAACACAAAATTGTGACTAACGTTATTTTTTTTAAATAACAGAGAATGATTTCTCAGACAAAGAAAAAAAAGACTCTCTTCTGGACATGGTGGCCAGTAATTCCTGTAAAAGTTGTGGGACAAAGCTTTCTTACCCTCGCAGCGCCACCTATCTTTGAAATCTCTGCGATGACGTGGCCATAGAAAAGTGTCTCCAAACTTTGCACATACAGATTTCTAAGAGACCTCCCCTTCCGCTCATGTTTAACACTGGCAGGGTCAAACTAATAGAATTTGCAATGTAAAGTAAAACAGAATGAAGTTGGGCACAACT
Organism: Achatina immaculata; assembly: GCA_009760885.1. Lineage (NCBI taxonomy): Eukaryota > Metazoa > Mollusca > Gastropoda > Stylommatophora > Achatinidae > Lissachatina > Lissachatina immaculata. The sequence continues at coordinate 51,922,149 of CM019695.1, forward strand.
TAAGAGCCCATGTCCTAGTGTAAGTCCTGGCCCCCCCAGGGACCCGTGTCATGTATAATTCAAACACATTGTACCTACGTTTCCGTTTGCCTAAATGAGATGCTCTCCCGGTCGTGGCCACTAAATCTCATTAAAACCTGTCTCGAGTAAAGAGTCTTAATTGCGTCTCAGAACCGGCTGCTCCCCCTTCCTGAAGAAAGAAGTCATCAGACTTTTAATTTCTTGTGTAAGTAACCTCACTTCCCATTTCTGACCCTCGGAAGTCACCGTGCTGAGATCTGTCTCATCTGGTGATCTATCGGGACTTGTTTCAGTGAATTACAACAGAAAAATGTACGAAAATTTGCAGAGCAGAACTTGGCGTACACGCTTGCCGCTCACACATGTACGGCGTGGTCCAGTGCATGATGAGTTATGTTGCTAGTAGTGACAGCTCCACATAAAACAACACCCAAACAAGCGAACAGTTCACGCTGACCCTTGGTTGGGACCCGATAATGATCTCTACACTGAAGAACAGATCCAAGCATAAGTCCAATTCAAAGATCTCACATGCCCCACGTTTAATCACTCTCTCGGCTCTCGTGTAGACCTCCAACCTTTAACTTCCACACAGCTCTTCTCTCTTCAGAGTCCCGCAGAAAGACCTTCTCGTGACCAAGTTCAGTAAAAACTTAGTTCACATGGTCACTTGCGTGTGTTGTAATATGATCAGAACAGCCACGACACTCCTAGTATATATACTGCTCTACTGATTAGTTCAGACTGATTATTCTTTTCTGTCCTTCTCTGCTTCTTGTACCATTAAAACTTTGTGCAAGGAGAGTTTATAGAGCGACAACTTGAACTTTATCAGGTTACATTGTGTATTGTGCCTGTCTTTCTCGGTGAACTCATGCCTGTCTTTCTCAGTGAACTCATGCCTGTCTTTCTCAGTGAACTCATGCCTGTCTTTCTCGGTGAACTCATGCCTGTCTTTCTCAATGAACTCATGCCTGTCTTTCTCGGTGAACTCATGCCTGTCTTTCTCGGTGAACTCATGCCTGTCTGTCTCAGTGAACTCATGCCTGTCTTTCTCGGTGAACTCATGCCTGTCTTTCTCGGTGAACTCATGCCTGTCTTTCTCGGTGAACTCATGCCTGTCTTTCTCGGTGAACTCATGGCTGCCTAGCTCGGTGAACTCATGGCTGCTTAGCTCGGTGAACTCATGGCTGCCTAGCTCGGTGAACTCATGGCTGCCTAGCTCGGTGAACTCATGGCTGCCTAGCTCGGTGAACTCATGGCTGCCTAGCTCGGTGAACTCATGGCTGCCTAGCTCGGTGAACTCATGGCTGCCTAGCTCGGTGAACTCATGGCTGTATGTATGTATGTATGTACCACCTCTTACATACATACATACATACATACATACATACATACATACATACACATACATACATACATATACATACATACATACATACATACATATATACATACATACATTCATTACATAATTTCTCCTTATAGAGATTGAGTTAAGTTACGTAGAATATTTAAGGTCCCTTACATCAAAGAACACTGCCATATTTGCAAAATCATTTTTAGCCGGTAGGTCGTATACAGACATTTGTCTGTCTGATTTTGATGCTGTGTCTGTCATAAACATGTATCCAGTAACACTGACCTTTTTTTTTTTTTTGCTAATATTTTGAGCGAAAACATCAGGTGTCCCGTTGCCTGGGTTACACACTAGGGACAAAAATCTCCGCACCAAAAAATAGGTCACAGAGCACGTGGGTTCCTTTTACTTCACAAATAGTTCTGTCTTTCTTTTTCTGCCGTTAATACATCATGGCTTTTGTCTTTCTTTTTCTGCCGTTAATACATCATGGCTTTTGTCTTTCTTTTTTTGCCGTTAATACATCATAGTTTCTGTCTTTCTTTTTTTGCCGTTAATACATCATAGTTTCTGTCTTTCTTTTTTGCCGTTAATACATCATAGTTTCTGTCTTTCTTTTTCTGCCGTTAATACATCATAGTTTCTGTCTTTCTTTTTCTGCCGTTAATACATCATAGTTTCTGTCTTTCTTTTTTTGCCGTTAATACATCATAGTTTCTGTCTTTCTTTTTCTGCCGTTAATACATCATAGTTTCTGTCTTTCTTTTTCTGCCGTTAATACATCATGGCTTTTGTCTTTCTTTTTCTGCCGTTAATACATCATAGTTTCTGTCTTTCTTTTTCTGCCGTTAATACATCATGGCTTTTGTCTTTCCATACTGCTCAAAAAAAGAAACGCAACATTAATGTAATCGTAATGGACACCAAATTTCAAATTTCTATCAACAACTTTTATTTTACAGAATTAATATTTCAATCTTGAAATGAAGAAACTTGACTTTAACAATGAAATAATATTCATTAAATATGGTTTGGACTTTTATTCTTTGTGACTGAGACCTCCGTTTCAGTAAGGTGTATGGCCTCCTCTGGCCTGTATCAGAGAAGGACATCTCCTTGACATGGATCCGATTAGCTGTTGGATCTGTTGTGGGATGGCTGCCCGCTCTTCCTGCAGTGCAAGAGACAACTGTTGGAGATTGGTTGGCGCCACGTCTCGCTGGCGGACTTGTCTGTTGAGTTCATCCCATAAATGTTCTATTGGGTTCATGTCTGATGACATGGATGGTCACGGAATGGTCTGGACGTTCTTGTCAGCGAATGGACTCCGTGGTAACTTCTCCGTCTATCGTGTCGCTGGAGCAGAAAGAATGATTCGTCACTAAACCAAACTATTCTCCAATCATTCGCAACGGTCCATGACGATGCTGGTCGACCACTGCAGTCGGTTCTGGCGATGCCGGTCGGTAAGAACAGGATCTCTGTAGAGTCTTTTAGGTCAAAAGACCAGCGTCATGGAGCCGGTTCCTGGCCGTTTTATTTGAAATTTGACGAGCTGCTGTCATTGACTGGACTGTTGAGGACGCAGATGCAAATCTATTCCTGAAGTGACGCAGGCGTATGAAGCTGTCTTCGGCAGGAGTTGTCGTTATGGGTCTTCCACTGCGCGGGCGGTCTGCAACTGAGCCAGTTTTTCTTGAAATCGTCTCCAAAGGCGACTAATGGTGCTTCTAACAACATTAAATTGTTTGGCCACTGCAGTTTGTGACTGTCCAGTCTGTAAACGTCCAGTGATGATGAGTCGTTGTTCTGTAGTGAGATGAGCAATTCATGCGCATTGAATTTTCAAATGAATTGATTCGAAGAGAGTCAATCCAGACTAAACTGGTGCAACGAAAACCACAGTGTCACGCAATGCCGCTTCTGTGACCCACGAGAATATAGACCCAAGGCTCACGATGCTCTGAGCCTCCATCCTAAATGGGACTATCGCGACGAGAACCACAAAGTAAATTCAGTAGGATCAAGGGTCGATTTTGGTGGTAGGAGCGAACGAAAAAGAAGAAAAAGATGGTGAGCATCAATCTTTTATACCCCTTCAATAACATGGTCGGTGAGTTTCGTTTTCAGTAAGTTTCACTGGATTCTCGTATGCTGTTTTGACTAGTGTCGCTTTTCTGTGCTCATGAATCATCTGCTGAATACAATTCCGGTCAGCACATGAAGTTGATGTCCAAGTGAACATTTCAGGCAATTTGCCCTTGTCTGATCAGCAAACTTCAGTTTAAATCGCAACATCGTATTTGTTGCGTTTCTTTTTTTTTAACAGTATATTTCTACGTTTTATATACCACGGCTTGTCTCTTTCTATTTCTACAGTTCATATATCATGATTTTTGTCTTTCTATTTCTGCGGTTTGTATACCATGTTTTTTCTTTGTCTTTCTGTTTCTACGGTTTATATACCACGTTTTTTTCTATCTTTCTATTTCTACGGTTTATATACCAAGATTTTTGTCTTTCTGTATCTGTGGTTAATATACCACGGTTTTTTGTCTTTCTATTTCGACGGTTTATATACCACGGTTTTTTTCTCTTTCTATTTCTATGGCTTACGTACCATGTTTTTTTTTTTTGTCTTTCTATTTCCTCGGTTTACATACCACAGTTTTCTTTTGTCTTTCTATTTCTACGGTTTATATACCACGTTTTTTTTTTTTGTCTTGTGTCTATGGTTTATATACCACTATTTCTTGTCTTTCTATTTCTACGGTTTATATACAACATTTTTCGTCTTTCTATTTCTGCGGTTTATATATCACGGTTTTTTTTTCTATTTCTACGGCTTATGTACCACGTTTTTTTTTTGTCTTTCTATTTCCTTGGTTTATATACCACGGTTCTTTGTCTTTCTATTTCTACGGTTTATATACTACGATTTCTTGTATTTCTATTTGTACGGTTTATATAACAGGTTTTTTTATCGTTCTATTTCTACGGTTTATGTACCACGTTTTGTGTCGTTCTATTTCTACGGCACGGAAAATATGGGCATTAATACCATATCCCTATGTGCCTCTAAGGCGTGACAAGATTACCTTTACCTATACCTTTTTTTTATTTCTACGGTTTATATACAACATTTTTTTGTCTTTCTATTTCTGCGGTTTATATACCACGTTTTAGTCATTCTGTTTCTGCGATTTATATACCGCGGTTTTTGTCTTTCTATTTCTACTGTTTATATACCACGAGGTTTTTTCTTTCTATTTCTAAGGTTTATATACCACGTTCTTTGTCTTTCTAATTCTACGGTTTATATACCACGGTTTTTTGTCTTTCTATTTCGACGGTTTATATACCACGGTTTTTTTCTCTTTCTATTTCTATGGCTTACGTACCATGTTTTTTTTTTTTGTCTTTCTATTTCCTTGGTTTATATACCACGTTTTTTTTTTGTCTTTCTATTTCTACGGTTTATATACCACGTTTTTTTTTTGTCTTGTGTCTATGGTTTATATACCACTATTTCTTGTCTTTCTATTTCTACGGTTTATATACAACATTTTTCGTCTTTCTATTTCTGCGGTTTATATATCACGGTTTTTTTTTCTATTTCTACGGCTTATGTACCACGTTTTTTTTTGTCTTTCTATTTCCTTGGTTTATATACCACGGTTCTTTGTCTTTCTATTTCTACGGTTTATATACTACGATTTCTTGTATTTCTATTTGTACGGTTTATATACCAGGTTTTTTGTCGTTCTATTTCTACGGTTTATGTACCACGTTTTGTGTCGTTCTATTTCTACGGCACGGAAAATATGGGCATTAATACCATATCCCTATGTGCCTCTAAGGCGTGACAAGATTACCTTTACCTATACCTTTTTTTTATTTCTACGGCTTATATACCACATTTTTTGTCTTTCTATTTCTGTGGTTTATATACCACGTTTTGGTCATTGTGTTTCTGCGATTTATATACCGCGGTTTTTGTCTTTCTATTTCTACTGTTTATATACCAGGAGGTTTTTTCTTTCTATTTCTAAGGTTTATATACCACGTTCTTTGTCTTTCTAATTCTACGGTTTATATACCACGGTTTTTGTCTTTCTATTTCGCGGTTTATATACCACAATTTTTTGTCTTTTTATTTCTATGGTTTATATACCGCGGTTTTTGTCTTTCTGTATCTACTGTTTGTATACCACAGTTTTTTTTGTCTTTCTTTTTCTGCGGTTTATAAACCACGGTTTTTTGTGTTTATATTTCTGCGTTTAATATTTCACGTTTTTGTTCTTTCCAGTAAAACTGTAGGCGTTCTTTCTGTGTATTTTTGCTGTGCTTCTTAAATGTCTTCTTCCGATGTCGCATTTCCTATCATTCTTGTCTGTCTTATCCATTTTCTTATCTTTATTGTTTATCTTATCGATAATTATTTTTTTCTGCTTTTCCCGCTTTATTTTGTCTTGTTTCTTCTGTTTTTCTTATTCACGTCTTTCCTGGCTTTCTTCTATGAACTCCTTTTCTCGTTTTTCTTATCTGGATTTCTAAGTTAGGGAGATCTTTATTTGCTCATGTTCAACGTTTGCTCTTCTTGTTCCCCGTCTTTCTATGCTGTTTCTAATTCTTCTCCAGTTTTCTTATTCTTCTCCTCCAGTTTTCTTACACACGTTATTCTTCTCCTCCAGTTTTCTTACACACGTTATTCTTCTCCTCCAGTTTTCTTACACACGTTATTCTTTTCCTCCAGTTTTCTTATTCTTCTCCTCCAGTTTTCTTATTCTTCTCCTCCAGTTTTCTTATTCTTCTCCTCCAGTTTTCTTATTCTTCTTCTCTTGTTTTCTTATTCTTCTCCTCCAGTTTTCTTACACACGTTATTCTTCTCCTCTAGTTTTCTTATTCTTCTCCTCCAGTTTTCTTATTCTTCTCCTCCAGTTTTCTTATTCTTCTCCTCCAGTTTTCTTACACACGTTTAAGTGGCTGGTAGAAAGTGAATGTAACTAGTGGTATTACAATCATGCACGACCTTCATTTACTTTCAAGAGACGTACGACAGGTGATTGACAGCTTGCTATGAAATCTTCGTTTGAAATAAGATTCGAGGATTTGTGATTCACAATTTTAAAATACGATAAGTTCTGAGCTAATTATTCAAATTCTATCTACTTTCGCACACAGCATGTCAGTCCCGCTTGACAGATTTCTCTGCCTTCTTCTCAATTTACCTTCTGTCAAATTTACAATACTTAAATAAGCTCATTAAAAACCTAACATGAAAAAAAAACGAAATAACTCTAGCAAGAACGTGCCTGAAAGAGAGATCGATAATATGAGAAGATTCGAGGAAGTGAAGGTGAAAACTATGATTAATTTTGCTTGCAGATATTAGCGTGCTAGTTTATCATGTATGTAGCTGTTATAATCTTGATGCAGATATCCATTTATGAAAGCACTTAAGGGTCGCTTGCGTGTTTGTGCAATATTCCTAATTGAATAAGAGACCAGAAACGTAGCACAATATAGGAGTAGATAACCCTGCACGTGATTGCGCATCCGTTTCCTTCAGAAACTCTTAACATTGTCTCCCTTGACTTGAGAGCTGCCCAGCTAACGCTATGGAGCCCAGATCTTAATTCAATCGACTGAAAAGGATAACACAGGACTAGACGCAGCAAAGGAAGACGATAAGTGATCGCTGCTCTAGCTATCCAGCTCTGAATCAACACTTAATATTGTTATTGGTCCGAGTGAAATTTGACCATGAAAAACGAGAAGGCAATTTTACAATTCATTTGCGTTTACAGCCAACCAGTCTGACTTGAAGTGGTAACCCATCTGATCGTCAATGTTTATAGTCTTTACTGTTCGCTGTTTTGCTCTGGATTAGTTGGATATCTAGGAATTGATTAGCTGTTGTTATTGTTGTTCTGTTTCGGATAAGGCTGCAGTGGCTAGTTTGAAGACCCATAATTTACCTCTCCCCGCCCCCCCCCAAAAAAAAAGATAAAAAAGCTAACTCTTTTATAGACTCCACCAAGATTAGGATTGCGAGAGCCCTGCCCAGTTACCCAGGCTGAGACTTGTACTAGGAGATCTAATGATCTTAGGGAGCACGTGGTCTCTGACAAGCCGTGCTGTCACGCCACTCTAGTGCACTAGTCTTTGCTCGCCAATAATTAAATTACCCTCTAAATGAGTGTTTCTCAGCTGCAGGTCGAAGTAAAGTCTAAATCAGCTAAAAGATACATCAAACTGGGTCGAAGTAAAATCTATCCAGCTAAAAGATACATCAAACTGTGTCGAAATAAAGTCTAACCAGCTAAAAGATACAGCAAACCAGGTGGAAGGAAGTCTGAGGTAAGGTCGCGACCCAAATCAGAGTTGAAGAAAGTCTGAGTTAAGATCGCTATCCAAATCAGGGGCGGAGGAAGTATGAGGTAGAGTCGCGATCCAAATTAGGGTCGAAGGAAGTATGAGGTAGAGTCGCGATCCAAATTAGGGTAGAAAGAAGTATGAGGTAGAGTCGCGATACGGCATTATAATTTTTTGCTGAAATTCCTTTTTTTTTTGATGGGTCGCGTGTCACATATGATTGCTTGTTTAGAGTAGCCAGTCACATACCATGGCTTGTTTGGAGTAGCCAATCACATACCATGGCTTGTTTAGGGTAGCCGGTCACATACCATTACTTGTTTAGGGTAGCCGGTCACATACCATTACTTGTTTAGGGTAGCCGGTCAAACACCGTGGTTTGTTTAGGGTCGCATTGAAAAAAAAGGCTAGGAACCATAACTCTAAGTAATATTTAATATGTTAATGTATTAACTGGTTAGATCTACAGTTTACAAAACACAGTTATGTGGTAGATTGTTGTTTCTTTTAGTTAGTTACACTTACAGTTTACTAAACAGTTATGTTATAGATGACTGTTATATTTTAGATGGTTAAACCTATAGTTTACTAAACAGTTATTTTATAGATGGCTGTTATCTTTTAGATAGCTAGACCTATAGTTTACTAAACAGTTATGTTATAGATGGCTGTTATCTTTTAGATAGCTAGACTTATAGTTTACTAAACAGTTATGTTATAGATGGCTGTTATATTTTAGATAGCTAGACCTATAGTTTACAAAACAGTTATTTTATAGATGGCTGTTATATTTTAGATAGCTAGACCTATAGTTTACTAAACAGTTATTTTATAGATGGCTGTTATATTTTAGATAGCTAGACCTACAGTTTACTAAAAAAAAGTTATGTTATAGGTGGCTGTTATCTTTTAGATAGCTAGACCTATAGTTTACTAAATAGTTATGTTATAGATGGCTGTTATCTTTTAGATAGCTAGACCTATAGTTTACTAAAAAGTTATGTTATAGATGGCTGTTATCTTTTAGATAGCTAGACTTATAGTTTACTAAACAGTTATGTTATAGATGGCTGTTATATTTTAGATAGCTAGACCTATAGTTTACTAAATAGTTGTTATACTTGGTTGTTATCTTTTAGATAGCTAGACCTATAGTTTACTAAACAGTTATGTTATAGATGGCTGTTATCTTTTAGATAGCTAGACAAATAGTTTACTAAACAGTTATGTTATAGATGGCTGTTACATTTTAGATAGCTAGACATATAGTCTACTAAACAGTTATGTTGTAGATGGCTGTTATATTTTAGATAGCTAGACCTATAGTTTACTAAACAGTTGTTATACATGGTTGTTATCTTTTAGTGGTAGACCAATAGTTTACTAAACAGTTATGTTATAGATGGCTGTTCTCTTTTAGATGGTTAAACTTATAGTTTACTTAACAGTTATGTTATAGATGGCTGTTCTCTTTTAGATGGTTAAACTTATAGTTTACTTAACAGTTATGTTATGGATGACTGTTATCTTTTTTGTGGTTAGACCTATAGTTTACTAAACAGTTATGTTGTAGATGGCTGTTCTGTTTTAGATAGTTAGACCTATAGTTTACTAAACAGTTATTTTATGGATGGCTGTTCTCTTTTAGCTAGTTAGACCTATAGTTTACCAAACGCAGTTACTGATTGGTCAGATAGACTGTTAAACCTCAGGTCTGCCAAACACTAGTTCCTGGTTGGTCCACTGGCTAATTAACCCTACAGTCTACCAAACATTATTGCCTGGTTGGTCTATTTGCTAATTAACCCTACAGTCTACCGAACATTATTGCCTGGCTGGCCTTTTGGCTAACTAACCTTAGTCTAGCAAACACATTTGCCTGGTTTGTGGATGGTACTCTTACAACTTCAGGTGTAGTTTACTTGCAGCAGACATGGCTGTGGTGGTTGTGAAACACTGGTACGAGCGTAACATTTGCTACAGTTTTAACTCCGGAGTGAAAGCCATGTGTATGCTTCTCGATTAATTCCACCACCAAGCGGAAGAAAGGAGGATGAGGAATACAACATTTTAATCCTCGTCGATTTAGCTCAAATCAGCTCCCTTTCAAGGCGAAGATGGCTGCAATACATGTTTGATAACCTGCAGATGGATGCAGCAGCAGCAGGCCATCTTGCTTACAACCGCGAGGCCTATAAGAAGGCTGTTAGGGAGGCAAAGTTCCGCAAGGGACATGCAAATGACTGACTGACCGGCAGCCCCCTTTCAGTAGCACTATCTGAACCCAGGGTCTCTATAATCTCTGTTTTGTTGGACTCAATATTTGCACAGTTCTTCAAGAACATCCATTTTGATCTTTTTTAGCTGATGCCTTCATACAATGTTTTCATTAAAACACAGAACAAAACAAAATAAAACAAATCTGTCACTTTTAAAATGTTCGCTACAGGACAAAAATGGCCGATTTATACAAATATATTACATTCTCCTTTAGATGACTATTAGCAATATATTTTGTGCATTTCCCATGGGGACTTTATCTGTGTAAGAGATTTCCCGCGCGAAACCTGGACCTTTCTGGAAGATTTTTCCTTAGATTCTACACTGAACATAATAGTGAGAACTTAAATAACTGCCACCCTGCTCATCATCTGGACGCTGGTATGGTATTATTTGCAATAACTGCCCACTATCTCGTACCCCTGATACTTTTATAATGTCTCTCGCGACGGTTTTTCTATCAAAATTTACGCCCGAAAGTGAATAGTTTCTGGATCTGGACTGGCCGCTGTTCAAACTGCTCGTAAATCTAAGCCATGTGTTTAAGAAATGTATATTTCCATTAGTTACATTTATCTGTCATCTTTCTTATCTACTGACAATTATTGCTAAAGATTTATTGTACAGGAGTTTCCTCGTGAAGATGTCTGCAGTTCTGGAAGAATATAAATCGTACATTTACATCAATGTTCAGATGTCTGATCACAGCCAGATAGAAGTAAGACTAGATATGACCCCAACTGAGTGAACTACGTCCACAAAATATAATGAAGCTGTCAAGAAACACAGAGAAGTGTTCTGCATCCAGTGTCTGTTATAGAAAAGATTTAACATTTATGTAGTCTCGGAGAAATGTGATTATTTGTGTGTGTGTGTTTTTTTTGCTGAGAAATGTGAACATTTGTGTTACGCACAGAGAAATATGAATATGTATGTTACACATAGAGAAATGTGAATACTTATGTTACGCACAGAGAAATGTGAATATTTATGTTACGCACAGAGAAATGTGAATATGTATGTTACACATAGAGAAATGTGAATACGTATGTTACGCACAGAGAAATGTGAATATGTATGTTACACATAGAGAAATGTGAATATGTATGTTACACATAGAGAAATGTGAATACGTATGTTACGCACAGAGAAATGTGAATATGTATGTTACACATAGAGAAATGTGAATACTTATGTTACGCACAGAGAAATATTAAGATCTGACACTAGAAAGAAAATACTAACAGCAAAAGAATAAATCCAGTGTGAGGAATCATCATCATCATCATCATCATCATTGCACTAAGAACAACGCCGATAGGTCCTCCAGTATCATCAGAACGGCTTCACGCCTGCCGCAGCACTAGCAACAGTCCTTACCGACTGGAGGGGGACGGTAGACAGAACCTGCTGTCATCAGCCTGGAAGCTCCGTCAGTATTTGTTCCATCACTCCCATCTTCTGAAAAAAAAACCGAGTCAAAATTGACAGAATTCATTAACTGCCATGCTTCCCTCCGAATTATTTAATAACCTCTCATCAACCTTCCATGACTAAAGCTAACAAAATGTTTATAAAACCAAGAACTATTGTAAAAGTGTTCAAAACCTTCCAAGGAACAATTTAGGAGCGTTTTTGAAATAGGCCCTTCTTAGTAGAAAGAAAAAAAAAGAAAGGTTTTTATTTTGTAGCAAGAAAATCTCACTGTTGACTGATAATGAAAACAAGTTACTGAACTTCCTTCGTTTGTTTACAACTCATTAACAAATGTTAAAGATTAACAGAGGTTTGTTTACAGCTCATTAACATATGTTAAAGATTAGAAGAGGTTAGTTTACAGCTCATTAATAAATGTTAAAGGCTAGCAGAAGTCTGGACCCTGGGGTAGAATCTAGAGTGATGTTATAAGAGAGCGCATGTCGGTTATGATGAATAGAGTTCTCCTGGACAGATTTACCGAGCTAAATTCAATGTTTAACAGGCTGTGGGAAAAGCCATTTTAAACACACACGTCATGTCTAAAGCTATGATCCCTAAATGGGGTGGGGTAGCGGGGTTGGGCGGTTAAAATTAGAGCAACGTCTAAAAATATCAAGTAGTCTTTTTTTCCCAACGAAATACGATAAGCCAAGTTTAGAAGCACTTAGCGGCATTAAATTAAGCAAAAATAGACAATCCTTCGCTTTCTGTGTTTTGTTTTGTTGCTAAAGTGTCCGCAGATAGTGATATCAGAAGCAGATTGTGCTGCGCGCTTTATGACAGTTCTAATTTGTCCAGCTCTCGCACGCTAATTACATTTGATAAGGCCCTCGAAACCGCGAGAGACCAACTCCAGCCGCTAGAATAAAAAGTTCAGCGGGCTAAACCGATTACTTGTCAATCACTTTGCTCGCTTCGCATCCCTCGATGTGTCTTGCCATTGTCTTTCTCTATCGTTTTTCGCGTTTTCACTACAATTAAAAGCACACGGACCACACTGGACGTGCAAGTTCAAGGCGCACGAGAGAGAGAGAGAGAGAGAGAGAGAGAGAGAGAGAGAGAGAGACTAGAAGAAGGATTAGAAAGCATTAGAGAAGAAAGTGTTAATTTCTGCAGTAATTTTCGTGAATGTGAATCAAACTTTGTTTTCTTCATTTTTCCACCTTCATTTATCCTGTCTCTAACTTTTATTCCTGTCTCTAACTTAAACAGAGGAAATGTGGTTCATAAGAAGGTTGCTGGAAGGTACCATGGACAGCAAAGAAAACCAACGAAGAAGTTTTAAGAGAGACTGGAGTTAAAAGGCAAATTACAGCAAAGATCAGAGGCAGACAAGCGAGATTTGTAGAATATTTTCTGAGAAAAGGAAAACTGGAACACATTGTGGCAACTGGAAAAACTCAGGGAAGAAGAGATAGATCAAGACAGATAGAGAAGTTATTGGGTGGGCTGTCAGTGTGGCTAGGAAGAAAGTCACCGGCGGATCTCATAATCAAGTCTAAAGACAAGGAATTGTGGAGAGAAATGATCGTCTACGCCACTTGCTTGATTGATTGATTGATTGATTGATTGATTGAACTTAAACAGGAGTAAAGGGGAAACTGACGGCCTTCCGCTTTCTGTGTACAGTAACACGCTCGTCTAATACCATAATTTTCTAAGTTTGACGGAATGCAACCGTCACTACGTCATAGGGCGAATGAATGAGATTTGTGTTTGTGTGTGTGTGTGCGCCCGCGTGTGGATATTTGTGCTTGCGTGTGAGAACTCTTTCCCTTCCTTACTCAGGCTCAAACTTACATGAAAGTGTTAGTGAGCAGAGATCTAAATGTTAGTGAGCAGAGATCTAAATGTTAGTGAGCAGAGATCTAAATGTTAGTGAGCAGAGATCTAAATGTTAGTGAGCAGAGATCTAAATGTTAGTGAGCAGAGATCTAAATGTTAGTGAGCATAGATCTAAATGTTAGTGAGCAGAGATCTAAATGTTAGTGAGCATAGATCTAAATGTTAGTGAGCAGAGATCTAAATGTTAGTGAGCATAGATCTAAATGTTAGTGAGCAGAGATCTAAATGTTAGTGAGCATAGATCTAAATGTTAGTGAGCAGAGATCTAAATGTTAGTGAGCAGAGATCTAAATGTTAGTGAGCAGAGATCTAAATGTTAGTGAGCAGAGATCTAAATGTTATTGAGCAGAGATCTAAATGTTAGTGAGCAGAGATCTAAATGTTAGTGAGCAGAGATCTAAATGTAAGTGAGCAGAGATCTAAATGTTAGTGAGCAGAGATCTAAATGTTAGTGAGCATAGATCTAAATGTTAGTGAGCAGAGATCTAAATGTTAGTGAGCATAGATCTAAATGTTAGTGAGAATAGATCTAAATGTTAGTGAGCAGAGATCTAAATGTTAGTGAGCATAGATCTAAATGTTAGTGAGCAGAGATCTAAATGTTAGTGAGCATAGATCTAAATGTTAGTGAGCAGAGATCTAAATGTTATTGAGCATAGATCTAAATGTTAGTGAGATAGATCTAAATGTTATTGAGCATAGATCTAAATGTTAGTGAGATAGATCTAAATGTTAGTGAGCAGAGATCTAAATGTTAGTGAGCAGAGATCTAAATGTTAGTGAGCAGAGATCTAAATGTTAGTGAGCATAGATCTAAATGTTAGTGAGCAGAGATCTAAATGTTAGTGAGCAGAGATCTAAATGTTAGTGAGCAGAGATCTAAATGTTAGTGAGCAGAGATCTAAATGTTATTGAGCAGAGATCTAAATGTTAGTGAGCAGAGATCTAAATGTTAGTGAGCAGAGATCTAAATGTAAGTGAGCAGAGATCTAAATGTTAGTGAGCAGAGATCTAAATGTTAGTGAGCATAGATCTAAATGTTAGTGAGCAGAGATCTAAATGTTAGTGAGCATAGATCTAAATGTTAGTGAGCAGAGATCTAAATGTTAGTGAGCAGAGATCTAAATGTCAGTGAGCAGAGATCTAAATGTTAGTGAGCAGAGATCTAAATGTTATTGAGCAGAGATCTAAATGTTAGTGAGCATAGATCTAAATGTTAGTGAGCATAGATCTAAATGTTAGTGAGCATAGATCTAAATGTTAGTGAGCAGAGATCTAAATATTAGTGAGCAGAGATCTAAATGTTAGTGAGCATAGATCTAAATGTTAGTGAGCAGAGATCTAAATGTTAGTGAGCATAGATCTAAATGTTAGTGAGCAGAGATCTAAATGTTAGTGAGCAGAGATCTAAATGTTAGTGAGCATAGATCTAAATGTTAGTGAGCATAGATCTAAATGTTAGTGAGCATAGATCTAAATGTTAGTGAGCAGAGATCTAAATGTTAGTGAGCATAGATCTAAATGTTAGTGAGCATAGATCTAAATGTTAGTGAGCAGAGATCTAAATGTTAGTGAGCAGAGATCTAAATGTTAGTGAGCATAGATCTAAATGTTAGTGAGCAGAGATCTAAATGTTAGTGAGCAGAGATCTAAATGTTAGTGAGCATAGATCTAAATGTTAGTGAGCATAGAGCTAAATGTTAGTGAGCAGAGATCTAAATGTTAGTGAGCAGAGATCTAAATGTTAGTGAGCATAGATCTAAATGTTAGTGAGCATAGATCTAAATGTTAGTGAGCAGAGATCTAAATATTAGTGAGCATAGATCTAAATGTTAGTGAGCATAGATCTAAATGTTAGTGAGCATAGATCTAAATGTTATTGAGCATAGATCTAAATGTTAGTGAGCATAGATCTAAATGTTAGTGAGCAGAGATCTAAATGTTAGTGAGCATAGATCTAAATGTTAGTGAGCAGAGATCTAAATGTTAGTGAGCATAGATCTAAATGTTAGTGAGCAGAGATCTAAATGTTAGTGAGCATAGATCTAAATGTTATTGAGCATAGATCTAAATGTTAGTGAGCATAGATCTAAATGTTAGTGAGCAGAGATCTAAATGTTAGTGAGCATAGATCTAAATGTTAGTGAGCAGAGATCTAAATGTTAGTGAGCATAGATCTAAATGTTAGTGAGCATAGATCTAAATGTTAGTGAGCATAGATCTAAATGTTAGTGAGCAGAGATCTAAATGTTATTGAGCATAGATCTAAATGTTAGTGAGCATAGATCTAAATGTTAGTGAGCATAGATCTAAATGTTGCTGGAAATTTAATAATAAACACGTGATTGATGGGGTTTTCTTTTTTTTTTATTTCAAAATAAAATTTCTAGATTAATGGTGTATTTCTTAATGGATGGCACAAAGTAAAAATAAATATATAGAGAGACAAACCGTGGTTTCGTTTGTGTCTTTTGCCACCACAGCCTGATTTTTATCATACTGTTTTACCTCAAGATGCCCATAAAGGGTTGGCCTTGTTTTATTCTTAGTGTGGTTTCACTGATCACGTGTCATATTCAGAGTTCGTTGATTGCTGCATTTTGTTTGTCTGGAGATTCTTAGATTGTCTTATATACCCAGTGATATCATAAATATGCTGTAACTTCTCAATTTTAATCATTCTTTTATTCATTTAGCCATCTGGTGTGTTCATGATGGAGAATGGTTCTTGAGATCATTTGAAAGTAGGGAAAACTATCGCGGTTCATATCCGGTGTCAAATAACTCTTTTCTGCTGTTTTGCAACTTAGCATTAGTTGCCAGTAGCTCCACGATCATACTTGCAGGAACTCACAACAACAAAAACAGTAACAACAGGGACAAAGAAACAATAATAAGTTTGCCTTGCACTCGAAACGCAAGACCAACTTTCACTTAGTGTGACACAAAGAGATATTTTCTTCATTGTTTATATTTTAGCAAGGCAAATAAAAATAGATGTGAGGAGGCCATTTTGAAAAACCGACCTGTCAACGATCGCCGATCACGAATATTCTCGCGGGACCAGCGAGAACTCGCGCGGGGAACCACATAGTATTGATGATGTCATTCAGAAATGGCACACACTTCCTCCGCGTGCCTCTCTGTCGACCTGGATCGCGTGATAACGACAATGATAATTTAGATGAAGAGAATCGTTGTTGACGCGCATTGTATTGCGTTTATTGCTGTATGATACATTTCCACGACCTCCTGACTAGTGAAAACAAGTTTTCTCTCTTGTGTTGATGCATCCGAGGTCATTGGTCCAAGTTGTAATTGCAACACATCCTTAAACGAATTGTCCTCTTTTGACATTTAGCTTAAATAGACAGCAGATGAGTTATTTGAAACTCGATTACATTTTTATTTTGATTCCAGTACGCTCATGCTGCAAGTTCTTAGTTTGTTTCTTCCAGTATCCCCAGCCTGACCCCCTTAGAGTTTAAGATCGACGAAGACATGGTAGGAATCGATTATCGCAACACATTCCTTTATTTTTGTTAGAAACCGTTCATGAATGAGATAAGAAGGGAAGTAATTTTCTCCTTGTTTCTGTGTTCGCACAAGCCAAAATAATCTAATCCTCGTTTGCAGTTATTGCTTCCCCTAGTTCGCTGTAATGTTACAATGTTTGTTCACTACTGCAGCTGTTGTCAAGTTTCTGCGTATTTGTCTAATGTAATTGCGCTTTATCTGTTGCATGCAGCGATCAAAGGAGGTAATGGTAAGATGGTGTGTCGTTCTGCTGTAGCGTCGAAAAATCTTTTGTATATTGTGATCATCTGTCTAGTAATAGTCTAATTTATGCGAACAGGGGCGGGTAATTGAAGCATTATCGCCCTTCATCAAGTGGTTAAATCAAGAGGAATAATTTCTGATTCTTGTTAATGAAACTGGTGTAACTATGTTCAGAATGCTATTTGACCGGATTGAAATGGAAGTGATGAGACACACAAGCTATAATTCTAAGGAAAAACAGACAAATATAGAGATCAGTCGCTTACACACTCAGACGTTCAGACAGACAGGCGGACAAGCAGAGATAACAGATATTATAATACTAAGCTGCTTTGAGAAATCCTGTAAGGATCTTTAAGAATATCAGGTTATGAGTATGCTGTTCTGATGTTTTAACTTGTCCGAGACAGAAACCAAAACACGACCACGTGACGTGAAGATGGTTAAACTGGAGGGTCTCATTGTTTAGAGAACGGATTCGGAGAAAAATGTGATATCATTGATAAAGATTGCTAAGACAGGCCAGATAGGATGAAGGAAAGAAAGAAAGAAAGAAAGAAAGAACGAAAGTAAATGCGTGAGTGTGTGTGCAAGTAAGTGGGTTTATGAGAGAGAGAGAGAGAGAGGGAGAGAAGAGAGAGAAAGTATGTATGTGAGAGAGTTCTGTGTGAGTGACTGTATCAGAGCTTGCGTGTATACATGAATGAGTGTACATGTGTGTAAGAGAGTGTATGTATGTAAGTGAGTGAGCGAGTGTATGTGTGTGTGAGAGAGATAGAGAGAGATAACTCTATTTTCAAAAGATGAAGAACTAGGCTTGTAGACCTTCTGACATTCTGTCTATCATCTCTCAGCTTTGATCTTAACGTAATCAATCAACACCAAGGCAGTGCTGGTGTAAAACAGGTATCAAGAACAATAACAAAGCCCAACAATTTTTTTCTCTTGGTGCCTTGTTCCTGGGGTTATTTGTGGCTCTGGTTCAGAACATTGCATTGGACAGACCACATCAGCTCTAGTTTCTTAGATATGGTTGAATTTATAAAATTTTAGTCCACTCTTTAACAAATCTCTTCTGCAGAATTGTGATGTCATAACAATCTGTCTTATTTGAATAGGAAATTTCTGTACTTAATTTACCCACATTTTTTTGTTCACAGTGACCTTTGTTTCACAACTTTTCATCTACTTCATTTCCCATAATGCACACTGTTATAAAAATGTATAGCTCGAATGACAAAATCGCTTTTGTTCTGTTTTATTGCATAATTATATGCACAAAATAAAGATAGTAAATCATGGTTTTCGGAGACTTCATAAATTTGTATTTCAAAGATTTTTCACCCGGATCTGTTTAAAACAGTTGCGATGTATAAAACTTATGATTGTATAGGAAGTGTTTGTATATTCCCTTCATAGCTTTTAATTTTTGCAAATCTAACACCGTAGAGGTTATGGCTACTTCAAGACGTAGCTGCTTGAATCATCCCAACGTATTTTGCTATATTTGTGGGGAGTACACGCTGAAAGCAAGTAGGAAACCTATTTCTGAGTTTGTAAAAAAGAGCTTATGTAGGTTATTTTGGTGTCAAGCTTGGAGATCAAGATAAGCCATGGGCTCCTCACGTTGTATGCAAAACTTGTACGGAGCATATGTGCCAGTGGACAAATGGAAAGAGAAGCTGCCTGAAATTTGGAGTACCAATGGTGGAGGGAACTGAAAAACCACTTCGATGACTGTTATTTTTGTATTGTTAATATCACAGACATCAATCGAAGTAAGAGTGACAAGTTGTCTTACCCTGATCTAACTTCAGCCAGAAGACCTGCTCCGCACTCGGATCTTGTACCTGTTCCACTTTTCCTTGAACTACCACAGCTCTCAGAGGATGAGCCTTGCATGTCTGATATCGCACAAGGTAAAGAAAGTGGGGGCAGTGAAAATGACATTTTATCGAAGGAGATAAAAGGTTTGCTGCCATTCTTTATCAAAGACAACAACTTAGTATTCTACAACAACATCGGAAACCTTGTGAAGAAAACTGGTCTTCCAGAATATAACCCAAGTGAATGGAGTGTTTTCATTGACAATTCAAAACGTAGTTTGAAATGTGTTCTTTTAAATAACGGGGAAAAATATGGTTCTATTCTAATCGGACATTCCACCAGGATGAAAAAAGAGCACAAGGCCATTTCTTTAGTCTTGGAAAAGATAAATTACTAAGAACATCAATGAGTGATTTGTGTAGACTTGAAGATGTTTATTTTCTTCTTGGTCAACAAAGTTGCTACACAAAATATCCTTGCTTTTTTATGCCTGTGTGATAGTAAACATGAACATTGGGCAAGAAAAGATTGGCCTCCTTCATATGGTGGTTTGAGGACAAAATGTAATAAATGAATGTTTGGTAGCACGAGTTAGAACAATACTGCCACCACTACATATAAAGGTATGTCTGATGAAACAATTTGTAAAGGCTTTAAATAAAGACGGTTAGTGCATTGAATACATAGTGCATAAGCTACCTGGATTTACCATGGAAAAACTGAAGGCAGGAATTTTCGACGGTCCACAGATCAGACAACTTATAAATGACCCACATTTCGTAGCATCAATGAATGAACTCGAATCATGTGCCTGGTCTTCATTTCTTCTTGTTGTGAAAAGTTTTGTTGGCAACAAGAAGGCAAACAACTACACACAATTGGTAGAGAACATGCTCTTTCATTTCAACAGGCTTGGCTGTAACATGAGTGTTAAAATCTATAATCTGCACTGTCACTAAGATCTCTCTCTCTCTCTCTCTCTCTCTCTCTCTCTCTGAACCTTAAGTGCCCAGGGCACATGGGGCTTCCGCAAGGGTTTTCCACAAATGCCTGTCCTTTGCCTTTTTTTCTACTCTTGCCCAGGTGAGCCCTCTATTGCTCAACATCCTTTCTGTTGTTCTTCTCCATGTCTCTTTTGGTCTACCCTTACTTCTGTTCCCCTGTGGTGTCCATCGTAGTGCTATTTTTGGTAGTGAGTTGTCAGTCATTCTGAGCACATGTCCCAACCATCGCCAGCGTCTTTCCTGATAAGATCGCTTTCCAAATAACCTTGGTGACTTAAGCGAAGAGCAAGGTGAAATATTTCACCAAGACATAAAAACAATGGAAGCCAGATATCAAGGAAGATGGGATGCACACATGATGGCAGGCTATTGCTGCAATGTTATGCGGGATTGTCCTGGCAGATGCTGTTTTCGAAAGTCTTACAAAAGGAGCTTCTTGTGTGTCGAATCAGTGGAAAGTTTGTATCATAAACGTGTGCTTTTGGTATGAAATAGAAGGTTTTCATGTAATACAGTTTTCTTTTAATTTTTAATGTTTCTTTCATACTTAAAAGATATTAATTTAAACACTACATTAAAATATCCTGATTTATTAAGGGCGAGCAGAGTGAAAAGTGGTGTATGGCATATGTTCTGTATCTCAAAAACTAGAGCTGATAGGGGAAACCTTGTGCCATTTTTAGAATCAGCAGATCAAATATACCAAGAAACATGTCTGACATTTAAGATACCAAAATGTGTGTTGGCCAATGTAATAAACAATAAATGAACAACTTTTACGTATAACTTCTTAGTCATACATTCAACAATTATATTACACACACACACGCACACGCCCATACGCACACACATATACGAGGTGTGAATGATAAGTTCTCGGCATAAGGTACAAATACTTGAAGCACACAGTTGATATTATGTGCATAGATCAGGTTAATGTAAGACTAAACACCAAGTTTCAATAAATTAACAGCAACCATTTTTTTACACGCTACTGAAGTGGTAAGGGGTGGCAGATATTGAGAAAATTGATAAAATTTCTCATGGAGCTACCTCTGCATCAAGGGCTTATCATCGAAGGAGATCCATGAGGATATGGTGGAGACTCTAGGGGAGAGTGCCCCTTCTTATAGCACAGTGAAGAAATTGGCAGCTCAATTCAAACACAGAAAGGAGAGTCTGGAAGATGATCCCCGTCCAGGAAGACCAAGAACGGTAACCACCCATGAAACCACCGGCAGAATCCATGACATGATCATGGATGATCGACGACTAACTGAGCGGTACATTGCTACTAAGTTGGGCATCTCCCAGGAACGTGTTCATGCCATTATTCACAATGATCTTCAAATGACAAAGGTTTCTGCTCGATGGGTCCTGAAACTTCTTGGAGCTGATTACAAACGACAGCGTCTCAACATGTCAAGAGACAATCTTGGCCATTTTTCTGCAGATCCTGAAAACTTTCTTCAGCAATTTGTGACTATGGATGAGACTTGGGTTCATCATTTTGAACCAGAAACCAAAGAACAGCCAAAGCAGTGGAAACATCATAGATCCCCTCCTCCAAAGAAAGCAAGGGTGGTTCTGTCTGCAGGCAAAGTGATGACTTCCATCTTTTGGGACTCAGAAGGTATGCTATTGATACACTATCTTCAAAAGGGCAGAACGGTCACCGGGGCCTATTACGCTAATCTTGTGAAGCAACTGCGGGTCAAATTGAAGGAACAGCGTTGAGGAAAATTTACTAAAAGGAGTCATCTATCAGCAAGACAATGCTCCAGTTCACAAGTCGGCGGTGGCAATGGCTGCCATTCATGAATGCAGCCTCCAGTTTCTTGAACATCCTCCTTATTGTCAAGATTTGGCTCCATCGGACTATTACCTGTTTACCAAACTCAAAAAGGAGCTCAGATTCGCAAATTTGCTTCAGATGATGACGTCATTCATGCTGTAGATCACTTTCTACTGGCACAACATGCTGACTTTTACAAAGAAGGGATCTGTATGTTCCAGGATCGCTGGACTAAGTGAATAAACTTGCAAGGGGACTATGTTGAGAAATAACCCAAAAAAGTGTCCACAAATAATCTGTTGCACCTTATGACGAGAACTTATCAATCACCTCATATATATATATATATATATATTATATATATATATATATATATCCGACACATAAACTACAGAGAAATTGATGGACAAACCTGGTACTAGCATATTTCATCCTCCCTGTCAGCATAGGACAATTTCCGGGAAGTAAAACTACGAGAAAAATGCATGTTTCAAGCGGGCGTGTAATCAAAGTCAAGTGAGCACTGAAGATGTTTGAACTTACAGGAAAGAGCATCACGTATGAATATGTCGCTGGGATGGAAATGTATTCCAGATGTAAGAGGCATTGTAAGCAAGCTTGTCTTGTTCAAGTCAGTTCTAAGTTTTGAGAGAAAACGTTTAGGCCGGCGTTACTTTTGTTTTAGATTATTTTTGAAAAACGGCCACAAAAGAGAGAGGAAAATGTTCATGCAGAATTCCATGAACTAATTTAAACTCCTTATTAACAAAAATCTATGTTTGAGAGATAGAATTCTGAAAAGTCTGATCTGATAGAATTCTGAAATGTCTGCTCTGATCTATAGTCTGTGCTGGATGTTTATCAGTGGCAAGATCTACTACTCTTTTTCGTGATATGTTAAGGCCATTTGTCTTTGTCATGAAATAAACATCACAGATTGTAGAGTTGTAGTTTCCATCACAGATTGTAGAGTTGTAGTTTCCATCACAAATTGTAGAGTTGTAGTTTCCATCACAGATTGTAGAGTTGTAGTTTCCATCACAGATTGTAGAGTTGTAGTTTCCATCACAAATTGTAGAGTTGTAGTTTCCATCACAAATTGTAGAGTTGTAGTCTACATCACAAATTGTGGAGCTGTAGTCTACATCACAAACTGTGGAGCTGTAGTCATCATAACAGACTGTGGAGCTGTAGTCATCATAACAGACTGTGGAGCTGTAGTCATCATAACAGACTGTGGAGCTGTAGTCATCATAACAGACTGTGGAGCTGTAGTCATCATAACAGACTGTGGAGCTGTAGTCATCATAACAGACTGTGGAGCTGTAGTCTAAGTGTGACTGTTTATGTGACATGTAGCATGTCTTTCTTGTGTCTTGATCAATCAAATGCTTAATTCTGGCTAACTTGTAAGCTTTTGTGCTATGAGTTTTGTTAGACTTTGTACAATGAGAGTTCAAAGTTAAGTGTTGATCGATAGTAAGACCTGCAATTTTGTGTTTGCTAGCTTTCTGTATATGTGATGTTTCATCAAAGAGCTGCAGTGTTGTTTTTGCTGAGCTTCGAAATTTCTTTCTTGTACTTGTTACTGCTTCATTTAACTGAAATATATATTTCCATTAAACAACTGATTTTGCCTCAGTGAGATCAAGATCTAATGTAAATTGTTGCCGGCAGTAATATCACCTGAAGATTGCCCTTTATCGGGCAAAGAGAGTTGATATACAAGTATGATCAAAATGAAAACCTTAAAATTCCGACAGAAAGTCTAAGCATCTTCCTATCGTTATGTACGTTGACAGCATCGTTACTAATGACGTATTGAACGGTGTCACATGACGTTGTAGTAGCACTGTAAAGGAGGCTGCTCCTATAGAGACATGCACAAAAGCGAAACAGCGTTCATTAGTGAATGGAGGTTCAGTATGATTATGCATATATGTTATTGTGCCCAGAATTAAATCCAAACGACGGGGACCTCTGAGTACAGGTTTCCTGTTTGCAATATGACAATGTTCGACTCCATACTCCCCGTGCAACTGTTGAAACTATTACCGACCTGCGCTTCAAGTATCACCCACATCCGACATATTCGCCAGACCTCGCGCCAAATGATTATGACATTTTTGGACCCCTGAAAGAGGCGATGGACGGAAAGACTTTCAGATCTGAAGAAGAGTTGCAACAGGCGATGCATAAGTGCGCACTCGATCAAACGACTTTTCGTTATAGAGGAATCCGTGCAATTTATAGCACTGAAGGACTTGCATGGAACTTAATGGAAACTATATAGACAATAATGCTGTTGTATGACTATTGTGCGGCAATATATTATGGGGTGAAAATGTAATATTTTCGTGTGGATCACCTTCGTAGTTAGCACAGAGACGCAGAACAAGAATAGAATCTGTCAAATATCGGTATTAATTCTTCTTCTTCTTCTTCTTCTTCAGCTTTCCGAGCCATTAAGGCTCATTTCTGCAGATAAAGTTCGCCTCCATTCTTCTCTATTCCTAATCTTCTTTCTCCAGTTGGTGACACCAGTTTCTTTTGTATCCTCTTCCTTGTTGTCTTTCCATCTCTTGGTCTAACCCTTGGTCTTGTTTCCCTCACCTCTTGTGCATACATCATTTTCGTTTGTCTGTTCTCTTCCATTCTTTCTACATGCCCCAGCCAGCGTAGTCTGGTCAGTTTCAAGACATTTATAATTCGTTGAGATTTAAATAAGCTGTTCAATTCCGTATTCTTTCTACGACTCAACTCTACACTATCAGTATTAATTTCAAAAGAAAATTCGACATATTTTTAAAGCCTACTATTTGCTGTCTGCCTGAAAGAAATGATGTAATAGGTTTTGGTAGGTCAGCGTTTAGACTTCAAAGTTTTCTGTAAGAACTCAGTGGTCAGTCATATCGAGTGATTTATTAAAGTCATTAAAGTTAGTACAGCATATTGTATCTTCATTTGTAATTGATGACCAACTTTCTGTTATTTTAGTAAGAGCTGTGTGGTAGGAATATGTGAGCCTAAAACCTGACTGACAGTATCTGTGTGACAAGAATATGTGAGTCTAAAACCTGACTGTCAGTCGCTGTGTGACAAGAATATGTTATCCTAAAACCTGACTGAACTGACAGTTAAATAACAAATAATTTTATTTTATATATGTAACACCCCTGTGTGGTACCCGGGAGTTAGGCACATGCCTAGGAAGCAAAGAATAGGACCAAGCATTATCGTAAAAGGCGACTAAGGAGGGTTCAGCATAGGGCCAGCAACCCTATCTGGTAAAAAAAACTATCAGACTACTACAGAAACAGAAGCAAGGAAAAAACAAATGCAGGTGGAAGGAGAAATGCTTATCAGGAAACTGAGCCCATGAAGGTTGTGGATGAAAGCCAACCACTGGAAGTCCCCAGCCCGACTGCAGACCTTCTGGAACCTAAACACAAGATGCAAATAGGCAGCTGGAATGTAAGAACACTTAATCAGACTGGAAAAATAGCACAAACCATCAAGGAAATGCAGTTACAAACTAGACATACTAGGAATACAAGAAGCAAGATGGACAGGACAAGGCAGAAGGAAATTAACAACACAGCACACAGAAGATACAATAATATGGTCAGGTAAAGAAGATCATCATGAAGGAGGAGTAGCATTGATTATAACAAAAGAAGCATCAAGAGAATTGCTGAAATGGACCCCTATAAATGAGAGATTATTATATGCACACTTCAACTCAAGATTCACGAAGCTGTCTGTTATAGTTTGTTATGCACCAACAGAAGCAGCTAAAGAGGAATTAAAAGAAGATTTTTACAACAGCCTCCAAGCCACAGTGGGAACAATATCCAAGCATGATATGCTACTCATCTTGGGCGACTTCAATGCAAAAGTAGGTGAGGGAAATGAAGATAAAAGAAAAATCATGGGAAGAGAAGGAATCGGAGAAATAAATGAAAATGGAGAAAGATTTTGTGCAGTTTTTGTGAAGAAAACATGATGATCATCGGAGGGACAATTTTCCAACATAAAAACATCCATAAAGTGACTTGGAGAACCCCAGATAAAACCACAGAAAACCAAATCAATAACATACTAATAAACACCAAGTGGAAACGGTCACTACAAGATGTGAGAGCAAGGAAAGGAGCAGATGTAGAAAGTGATCACAACCTTCTGGTAGCAAAATAAAACTAAAATTAAGGAAAGCCAAAATCAGAGAATACAGAAAGGTACAATTTGATACAACAAAACTGAAAGACCAGCAAACAAGGAGTGAATTCTTAACAGTACTTAAGAACCACTTCAGTGTCCTACGAGACAAAGCAGAAATGTCTATACTAGAGTTCAATACTCTAGGAAACAGCAAAAGAGGTGCTGGGATATCGGAAACAGAGAAAAGAGGAATGGATAAGCAAGACCACATGGAAAAAGATAGAGCAAAGAAAAGAAATCAAGAAAAAATTACTGAACACCAAATCACAAAGGCTTAAAGAACAAGTTTTAAGTAAGTATGTACAAAAAGACAAAGAAGTAAAGGAATCATGCCGTCAAGATAAACGTCAATACTATGACAACTTAACAGAAGCAGCAGAGAAAGCAGCATATGCAAATGACATGAAAACCATATACAAAATCACAAAGCAGATGACAGGTAACTTCAGCACAAGATGTGAGAGTGCAATAAGGACACATAAGGGATAATTGATCAGTGGAGAAAGAGAAAAAAATTGAAAGATGGAGGGAACACTTTAACACCCTACTAAACAGAACACAAACAGCACAAACAATAGACATACCTGAAGCAGAAATGGAACTAAACATCAATACAGGACCAATAACAATAAGTGAAGTAAAGGAGCCAATAAAGAAGCTAAAATTAGGTGATGATGAAATGACTGCTGAGATGTTGAAAGCAGAAGAGACAAAAACACCAAAACAACTTTGTCGGATACTACAACAAATTTGGGATCTAGAAAAAGCTCCAGAGGAGTGGAAAACTGGCCTTTAGTAAAACTACCAAAGAAGGGTGACCTCAGAGATTGCGGGAACAGGAGAGGCATTACCTTACTGCCACTCACGAGTAAAGTATTTTGCAGAATAATCATCAACAGAATTGTACCAGCGCTTGAGGGAAAACTTTGGAAAGAGCAGGCAGGATTTAGGAAAGGAAGATCATTCATAGACCACATATTTGTACTTAGACAAATATTAGAACAGGCAAATGAGTGGCATAGCACAACATATGCATTGTTTATAGATTTTGAGAAAGCCTTTGACAGTGTCAACAGAATTGCACTGTGGAAAATTCTAAGATGGCATGGCTTCCCTATAAGATAGTGAATGTCATCAAAGCCTTATATGAGGGTTTTCAGTGCAAAGTGATCTGTGGAGAACATACCTCCAGCAGCTTTAGGGTACAAACAGGAATGAAACAGGGATGTGTACTATCACCAACATTATTTATCTTGACAGTAGACTGGTTAATGAAGGAGGCAACATCAGACAAACGCAGAAGATTACAATGGACCCTTGACACAGTGCTGGAGGACCTTGGCTTTGCGGACAACATCTGTCTAATATCAAGCAGCCACAAAGATATGCAAGATAAAATAAACAAGCTAACTCAGAATGCAAACAACATAGGACTAAAGATTAACGTAGGAAAGACAAAATTAATGAAGCAAAATATGAACAACAGAAATGTACTCAGAATAGATAGCAAGTTAGTGGGGGAGATCAACGAATTTGTATATCTTGGCAGTAAAGTAGTAGAAAATGGAGACAGCACAGAGGACATCAACAGCAGACTTACTAGAGCAAACCAGGCTTTTGCAGTGCTGCAGACTATATGGAAATCTAAAAAACTAAGTATAAATACGAAAATCAGGATATTTAAGAGTAATGTTCTAAGTGTACTACTCTATGAAAGTGAATGCTGGAAAATCACTAAAACCATAGAAAGCAAACTGAATTCTTTCCAGACTAAATGTTTACGAAGAATTAGAAAAATATTTTGAGCATACACCTTAAGAAATAACATCTTGTTGGCAGAAATGCAGATGAAGCCACTGACAGCAATTATTGAGGAAAGACGCTGGCGATGGTTGGGACACGTGCTACGGAGTAAAAGTAGATAAACAGAGACATGGAGAAGGACAAAAGAGAGGATAATGAGCAATAAAGGGCTCACTTGGGCAAGAGTGGAAAAAGGCAAATGACAGGCATTTGTGGAAAGCCTTGCGGAAGCCCCATGTACCCTGGGCAATTAAGGTTCTCTCTCTCTCTCTCTCTTTCACACACACACACAGATATATATATATGTGTGTGTATATATATATATATATATATATATATATATATATATATTGATGTGTGCACGTGTATATGTATTTTCCAGTATAACTCTTGAACGCCTGGAGCAAATTCAGTCAAACTTGGTACATGCATGACTTACAATCTGGAGAAACGTACTGTGTTGGTAATACGTCTCTAGCACTCCTGGGGGGACTGATATTTTGGGTGGGATGGGGGTGACATGTAAAAATAATCGAAAACGACCGATATTAATGTCGCGTCCATTGTGTTCGGAGTCGCTGAGATGAATGGTGACGCCCCTGATGCCGTTTACGATCAAGTTCAGCCCCTATCCGCATGGGGGGGGGGCGGGGTGAGAGGAGGTGAAAATTAGGTTTGGATCTGCAATTAGTTTACTACTGAACCTCGACCCACCAAAACTTTGCAACGGCACAAGGCTGTGTGTAAAGAGGATGCCGGGCAATGTAGTTGAAGCGACTATCTTAACAGGGCAGAGAGACGGTGAAGCAGTTTTTATCCCACGGATACCACTCATTCTGACGGATCTCCCTTTTAACTTTAAGAGATTGCAATTTCCAGTGAGACTCTCTCTTGAGGATTCTTTCACTAGCTCCCCATGTAGTTCCACTCAATTTTCTTAATATGGCTAGTTTTCTTCTGGCTTTTGCTTCTGCACTGTTGATGTGTTGCTTCCACGTCAGTTTTGAGTCAAGAGTCACTCCTAAGTAAGTGGGTTGGTTGTCCATCCTTAAGGGTATTTCATTTACAAAGATCTTACCTGCTTTCTGTTTAGATGAGAGGGTGAACAGAGTGGTACTTGATTTCTCTGTATTGATACTTACACACCATTTGTCCATGATGTCAAGATGTCTGCTGCTCTTTGGAGTCTCTGTGTGGCAACTGTTGCATATTCATCTGTACACCACATGACTCCCCCCCCCCCAACCTCCTTGAGCAACAAACAACATCAGGTTGTCCATGGGAGAAATATGGCGATCTCAAATCCACTCCGCAGTATCAATAACTAATAAATTCCCGAGCAACGCCGGGTAATCAGCTAGTGTGTGTGTGTGTGTATATATATATCTATAACAAGATTGTCTTGTATATGTTGTTTTCAAGAAGTTTGAATAAAGATGACTGAATGAAGACAGATCTTTAGTTGGAAAGATTAATGAACTGTATATCAATAGGGAATACATTTTTGCAATTTTAAAAGACATGGGGAGGTAACTGTTTACAGGGCATTGGTAAATGTATGTTGGGTGTATCTGTAAGTATGGGCACAAAGTCACGTAATATCTTACTGCTAATACCTTCAAGTAGGGCGGTCTTAACGGCCTCGGAGTTCCCTGGGCCACTACCCTTCCTTACTAACCTATAAATACATTCACATACATAGATTTCCATGGGCTGGTTGGGCCACATGCACTTGGGGCCCCTGATCTGCATAGGTGGGTCCATGCTTTAAGACGGCACTGCCTTCAAGCCCTGTAGATTTGTTGTACTTCAAAAAGTTTTTTAATGACTGTAAACGTCATGAACTGTTAGTAGACAGAAATTGAGTGAATGAATGAATGAATGAATCTTTATTTTTAAAGGGTAAAGAATTGGGCACGCAGGCCCGTCTTACATTCTGCCCTAGAGAGACAATGAGAAAGGAAAGAGAGTGAGAGAGTGTGAGACATAGAGAGACAGAGAGAAAGAAAAATGCCACATCAAATGCACGGCAAAGACATTGTAAATATCTTCCTTGTATTTTCTGGACTTTTAAAAAATGTGCTTCCCGACTTTTTTTGTTGTCATGACAACCGATAAAACAAGTTTTTCACAGCTGAAAGTACCTGACCAGTGCTATTTGTTTTTTGTATTTTATGATAGGAAAGTTTCACATCAGCGGCTGCTTGCTGCAAGTTATACGCGCAGGTAGAGTAACTGACGACTGGATACGTGTTTAAACAGCTCTTTTACGTACATGGAAACGAATGTACGGTTTTCAGGGCCAAGCAAGCAGGACAGGAACGTAGTTTCAGGGCCAAGCAAGCAGGACAGGAACGTAGTTTCAGGGCCAAGCAAGCAGGACAGGAACGTAGCTTCAGGGCCAAGCAAGCAGGACAGGAACGTAGTTTCAGGGCCAAGCAAGCAGGACAGGAACGTAGTTTCAGGGCCAAGCAAGCAGGACAGGAACGTAGTTTCAGGGCCAAGCAAGCAGGACAGGAACGTAGTTTCAGGGCCAAGCAAGCAGGACAGGAACGTAGTTTCAGGGCCAAGCAAGCAGGACAGGAACGTAGTTTTCATGTTCCATGTCTTCAGCGCAGAAAACAAGCTGTGGCGGTAATTAAGTAATCCTGAGATATCTTGGAGATCTGAAGTTCGTGGAGTAATTAGAGGAGTAATTAGATGAGTAATCAGATGAGTAATTAGATGAGTAATTAGATGAGTAACTAGGGGAATAATTAGATGAGTAATTAGAGGAGTAACTAGGGGAATAATTAGATGAGTAATTAGAGGAGTAATTAGATCAGTAATTAGATGAGTAATTAGATAGGTAATTAGAGGAGTAATTAGAGAAGTAATTAGAGGAGTAACTAGATGAGTAATTAATTAGATGAGTAATTAGAGGAGTAGTTAGATAAGTAATTAGAAGAGTAATTAGAGGAGTAATTAGAGGAGTAATTAGATAAGTAATTAGAAGAGTAATTAGAGGAGTAATTAGATAAGTGATTAGAGGAGTAATTAGAGGAGTAATTAGAGGAGTAATTAGAGGAGTAATTAGAGGAGTAATTAGGGTGAATTGAACACGGGACAACTAATAAAAAAGTGTGCTCCTTGAAAAGTGTGAGATGTAGAAAAGTTCACTTCAATTATGTGATATATGAAATTTTGCACTCAACCATAAATGATGCTCAATCCCAATAAGTTACATAATTCTTCATTTTTGTTCAGCATTGAATGATATTGCCCGATTTTGCTTGACTTGTCAAACTAACTTGACAAACTAACCAACCTTCCATGTTATCTCAAGTAATAGTACAAACATCATGACTCTCATGTCATAGTATACATACATTACGACTGTCATGTCATAGTATACACACATCATGACCCACATGTCACAGTTTGCACACATCATGACTCTCATGTAATATTTTACACCCATCATGACACTCATGTCATATTTTACACCCATCATGACACTCATGTCATAGTATACACACATCATGACTCTCATGTCATCATGACTCTCATGTCATATTTTACACCCATCATGACACTCATGTCATATTTTACACCCATCATGACACTCATGTCATAGTATACACACATCATGACTCTCATGTCATATTATACACACATGATATTCTCAGGTCAAAAATACACACATCATGAGCAAATCAACCTACCTTCTACTTTCTCTCACGTCACCTTACACAACACACTATCAACAAACCAACCTACCTTCTGTGCAGGAAAAGTTGAAAATATGAACATTAATCTGCACAATGCCTGCGAAATGTCATTTCCATTTTTGAGTGACTGACTGACTACAATTTCTTTAATATTAATTAGTCCATAGTTTTCACTATTTATGCAGTTTGTGAATTACTGTGAATACATTCAGAGGAGATAAACTTGTTTTTATGAAAAAAGAAGTCCACAATATAAAGGAATCAAAAATCAGGATGTTACATGTAGTTAACAAGAAAGCTAACTTTATGTTAACAATTCTTAGTTGCATAGCTTTTAAATAATTTTGAATATATCAAAAATTTTCGTCTTTTCTTTACAATTGTTACTATCGTAATTTTCCATAGGCCTTGCACGACTGTAGTTTACATGTAGTATATGAATGTGATTGGCAGTTCAATCTTATATACGTACGTTCATCCATAGGTATCTGTTCTCCACAACTATTGCAAAGGTGCACAGCTTTATTGCTCTGCAGCGGGAAAACCAGGTATATTTTAATTTAACAGATGTAACTGTGCTTTGTGTGTGGGTTTGTGTGGGTCTGGTGTGTGTGTGGGTCTGTGTGTGTGTGTGGGTCTGTGTGTGTGGGTCTGGTCTGTGTGTGGGTCTGTGTGTGTCTGTGTGTCTGTGTGTCTGTGAGTCCGTGTGTGTGTGGGTCTGTGTGTATGTAGGTCTGTGTGGGTGGGTCTGTATGTGTGTGGATCTTTGTGTGGGTCTGTGTGTGGGTCTGTGTGTGTCTGTGGGTCTGTGTGTGTGGATCTTTGTGTGGATCTGGTATGTGTTTGGGTCTGTGTGTGTGGGTCTGGTGTGTCTGGTGTGGGTATGTGTGTCTGTATATCTATGTGTCTGTGAGTCCGTGTGTGTGTGTGTGGGTCTGTGTGTATGTAGGTCTGTGTGGGTGGGTCTGTGTGTGGGTCTGTGTGTCTGGGTCTGTGTTTATATTTGAGTGTGCAACTATATATTTTGCTAACAGGGTAACAAGAAACGGCTGACTATATCAGAATCACTAGAAAGGAGAATAACAGCATTTGAAATGAACTGTAATAGAAGCGCACTTAGAATATCATGGATAGACCGAAAATCAGAGATATCGATGGGATTATGTGTCGCAGAAAACTAGCTCGTTAACGCCATAAAATTTAGAAAGCTGAGATACTTCGGCCAAATCAAGAGACACAATTGCTTGGACAGGTTGATAGTAGAAGGTATCTTATATATCCTATAACTTATATCCTGCCTGTGCCGTTAAACGTCACATAGGGCTCGCAAAGTAGTTCGCCAATTTTTCATGTTTTCTGCAAGCTTTTCAACCTCATCAAGGGATTTTATGCCTGTTAATTTGTCCTCTCTTAACAATGTCCTCTTCAGAGTTTCATGCAGTCTGCCTCTTTTTCTTTGGCCTGTTGTGTTCCACTTGATAGCTTGTTTTGGGATTCTCTGATCGTTTCTTCTCATCAAGTGACCAACATATGTCCATCTCCTTTTCCTGATCACCCATGAGACTGGTTGTTGTTCAGTCATCTGTCTTATCTCAGCATTGCTCTTGAATTCATTCTACTTGATGCCGAGTATTTTCCTTATGCATTTGTTTTCAAAAGAGTCTCATTTCTTGTCCATGTCTTTAGTTGTTTTCCAGCTTTCACATGCATAAATGAGGTTGGATATTACATGTGAATTGAATAGGTTTAACTCGGTTTTTGTGCTTATAACTTTTGAATGCAATATGCTATCAAGATTCTTGAAGATCGAAGCTGCTTTTGCAATTTTAATTCTAACTTTCTTTCTGATGTCACCATCCTGGTCACTGTAGCTGCCAAGGTATGCACATTGACTGACTTCTTCATTTGTCCTTTCTACGTGTATTTTTTTTTCATTTTGATTAATGGGAAGTTTCATTATTTTTTTTTTATTTGTCCTTGTTAAATTACTGAAAACTGTGATGAACCATCAGTACTTGAAGATGAAATCATAGATGCCATCAAACACATGAAGAAAGGAAAAGCGACTGGGCCTGATAATATAACAACAGAAGAAATAGAGGCATTAAAGGAGGCAGGAAATAAAAATAATAACCAAGTTACTGTGTGACATTTACAACAGTGGTTATATGGCCAGTGAATTGCTTAAATCCACGTTTATAGCACTACCAAAGAAACCAGGTACAAAGGAATGTGATGACCACCGGACTATCAGCCTCTCATGTCACATAACGAAGCTACTTCTGAGAATCATTATGAGAAGAACAAGAAAAAAGATAAAAATGGAAATAGCAGATGAACAGTTTGGATTTGTTGAAAGAAAGGGAACACACTATGCCATTTATGCTTTACGAACACTAACAGAAAGAGCTTTAGAAGTACAGAAAAATCTCTACTTATTCTGCATTTATTACACCAAGGCATTCGACAAGGTGAAACATAATGAAATTATTAAAATGCTTGAAGACATCAATATAGACGGCAAAGACCTGAGGATTGTAAAACATCTATACTGGCAGCAAGAAGCAGCAGTTCGAGTTGAAAATGGAACTAGAAAATATCAACCGATAAAACAAGGGGTGCGACAAGGATGTGTACTATTTCCAGACCTTTTTTCTCTGTACAGCAAGAATATTCTAAGAACGATTATCACAGAACCAGGCATAAATATTGGAGGATACAATATTAACAACCTTCGGTCTGCTGACGACACAGTACTGATAGCTGAAAACCAACAAGACCTGCAAAATTTCTTGGATAAAGAAAGTGAACAGAAAGGCCTTACTTTGAACATCAAAAAGACAGAGACTATGGTTATATCTAAGAAATAGAATCCACCAAAATGCAGTATAAAATTAAACGGAACTATTCTATAGCATGTGCAGAAATTCAAATACCTTGGAGCAGTAATAACTTCAGTTGGGAAATGCATAACAGAAATTAGGAACAGAATAGGCCAAGCAAAGACTGCATTTCAGAGAATGAGAAACATATTAGCTAACACATCTTTATCAATGAATATTAGAAAATGAGTCATAAAATGCTATATTGAACCTATCTTGTTATATGGAAGTGAATCATGGACAATAGACAAGTCTGCACAAAAATCATTGGAAGCAGCACAAATGTGGTTTATTAGAAGAATGTTGCGAATCCCCTGGACAGCAAAATAACTAATGAAGAATGTATGAGAAGAGCTGGAGAGATAAAAAAAAAAAGATTTTGTCAAAAAGATAAGAGAGAGACAATGTAATTTCACAGGACATGCAATGAGAAGAGGGGGCATTGAAAATATTATAACAACAGGAAAAATAGAAGGAAGAAGATCAAGAGGAAGACCAAGAGAAATGATACTGGACAGTCTGACGGGATGGTGTGAGAGGAGATCACCAACTGAACTGATGGTCTGCATGAAGTATCGTGTACTCTGGAGAAGCATAATAGCCAACGCCAGTCAGCACGGAACCTGATGATGATGATGATGATGTTAAATTAACGGGGGCGGCCTGGTTAGCCGAGTGGTTAGGCGCTCGGTTTGCTAATCCGGTGGTACAGGGTTCAGTCCCAGCAGCGAGATTTCTTCTGGTACACACTTGAAAAAGGTTCCGGGGTTCACCCATCCTCTAAAAATGGGTGTCAGAGAAATCTGACAAGGTGAGGCAGCCAGGCGTGATACTGACCATATCAAACTTTCATGTGCCGAAGGTCATGGAAAATACGGGCCTAACACCATATTCCCCAATATGCCTTAATGGTATGGAAATGGGAAATTTACCTTTTCTACCTTGTTAACTTCAAGCCCTATTTTGCTAGCCAGTGAAGACAGGCTATCTGTTTTTTCTTGTATGGAATTCACATTGTTACTGACAAGAGTTATATCATAAGCGAAATCAAGATCTCCTAGTTGGGTCCCATGTACCCAGTCAATACCTGTGTTATATGTGCAGCATTTTTTCATTATGAAGTCTATTGTAATTCCAAAAGGCAAAGGAGACAGTATACATCCTTGTTTCACACCTGTTTCAACCTGTAACCATTCACTCATCCCTTCTTCTATTTTGACTGCACAAACATAACCATTGTGGAGGTTCTTAATGATGTTGACAATTTTAGATGGTATTCCATTTAGACTTAATATTTTCCACAATGAATCTCTGTGTATGCTATCAAATCCCTTTTTAAAGTCTATGAAGTTCAGTATTAATGGTTTCTGCTTTTCAATATGTTCTTCAAGTTTTATTTTTAGAGTAAAGATCTGGTCGAGACAGCTTCTCCTTTTTCGAAATCCTGCTTGTTCTTCTCTCATTGCGGTATCCACTATATCTTTAAATCTATTCAAAATACTTTTGACACCATTGATACTAAGGTTATTCCTTTCAATTGTTACAGTCGCTAAGATTGCCTTTTTGGTATTTTAACAATGATTTCTTTTTTTCCATTTAGAAGGGACTTTTTCTTCTTTCCAAATCTTGTTAAACATTCTCTGTAGTTGTCTCATGTTGTCACTATTGATAACTTTTAGCATTTCGGATATTATTTCATCTTCACCTGCAGCTTTGTTGTTAACCATTAAATTCATCGCTGTTTCAATTTCATGCAATTTAATTTCATCTAGGTTGACATTTAGTTGTGGGGCTGGTAAGTCAGTTTCAAGGTTTAACAATTCTTTTGGGTGTGGTCGATTAAGTATTTCTTGGAAGTGTTCAGCCCATCTTTGCTTTTGGTCTTTACTTCATGTTAATAGGGTTCCAGTTTTGCTAAGGATTGGTCTTTCGTTAGATGTAATAGTACCTGTTAGCCTCTTGTGTATGCTAAATAAAGTTTTGCTGTCTCCTGTTTTTGCTGCTTTCTCTGCCCCTTTGGTCATATTGTCTGTGTATTCTCTTTTATCCCTTCTAGCTGAACTTTTTAATTTCTTGTCTATTTCTTTGTATGTTGATTTTGCCAGATCTTTTCCAATATCTGTCTTTACATTCAACATGTCCATTTGTTTGCTCGTCTTTCGTGTATGTACTTCCATGTGTTTTCTGCTATCCATGCTTTTCTATCTGTTTTTTTTTTTTTTGCAGTCCAGCACTTGCTTTTGCTGCTGTGATTATGGCTGTGCTGTAAGAATTCCATAATTCATCTATACCTATCTCTTCTACTTCACTGGGTGTTATGGAATTATTGGAAAGTTCCTGGTTGAAATTACTGTTAGTATTTTCTTCTTATAGGTTGTGGCTGTTTATCTTTATGCGTACTGATTTCTTGTGTTGGCTTTTCAGTTTTAGTTTTATTTTCCCTATACACAGGTTGTGATCACTGTTGACACCTGCACTGCTATATTCCCTTACATCTATCATAGATGGTCTGTATTGCTTTCTAATACAAAAATGGTCTATCTGGTTTCTAGTTCTATCATCTGGAGATATCCACGATGTTTTATGTATCTCTTTGTGTGGGAATATTGTGCCTCCAATGACCATGCCCTCTGTTAGACATATTTCAATTAATCTTTCTCCGTTCTGATTAACCATGTCAATTCCTTCTTTCCCCATCACTTTTTCAACGTCGGTATTATCTTTCCCTACCTTAGCGTTGAAGTCCCCCATAGAAATTAGGATTTCGTGTTTAGGGACTATCTTAATGATGTGTTGCAATTGGTGATAGAAGTCGTCTTTCACCTCATCATCTGCATCGTTCGTGGGTGCATAACACTATATTACTGTCAGTGTTCAGTGTCTTAGGTTGTATCGTGCTCCTATTATGCGACTTCACTGGTTCCCATTCTACAAGGCTATTTGCTGCTACATTTGACATAATAATACCTACCCCTTCTCGATGTTTACCGTCGTCTCTGCCTGAATGTATTATTAACTTACCGTTTTCCGCCGATCTGTTACCTGCTTCTGGCCATCGCATTTCACTGATGCTCAGTACGTCTAGGTGGTATCTCTCCATTTCTCTGATGACCTGAGTAGTTTATTTTTGGTGCTGCCATCGTTCTTACATTCCAGAATCCAATCTTTGTCATATGTTTAGGACCGACGAATGTATTATTTGAGCTCTTCGGAGGTGACATCCCTGATGCTCGGTTTCCATAACAAGTTCTTTTTTCCCCATCTAGAGTCGCCTCCAGACAGGTCCCAGGATAAGGTTTTTAGCCTTATGCCCAACTCCCGGTACATGATGTGTGACAGATCAAGCGGAATTCCGCTGATTTCTGCATGCCGGCGAGAGCGTTAAAAAATACGTCCGCCATCTTGCATGTCACATCGGAAGTAGTAGGTATAGGGTCCAGCAAAAGAGAAAAGGGATGACCTCGCCGCAGATGGACTCGTGACATCACGGAAAGTCCGAATTTGTCACTGCAAGACGCTGGCCAACTTGTGCAAATAATAAAGGTAGATAGAGGTGTATGCTGCGGTTTTACAGGGCGGTAGAACCTACACCATCCACCTCTACCTACCTTTATTATTTGAACCAGTTTTACTGCAGTCGCCCCCCTTTTATCTATCAACTTGTGCAAGACCTCATTGCATTCAAAGAGGCTGTGAGAATGACAACGTTCTGGAAATGACATATCATAAGAATGAATGAATGAATGAATGACTATATTAGATAGTTTGAAAAATAAAATGAAATAGAATAGAAATTCTAGTAATCATCAGCCTGTAAGTAATTTTCTGAAAGTGATACTCAGTTCTTACAATCTTCACATGCTTCCAGTGTCCTTTCTGAAACTGAAGAAATGGCGTTTAAAAAAGTGACTATTTGTGTAGATCAAATGGCGTACATAAAGCAGAGTTTTTCTTTCGTTTTGTCTCAGCGACCTCCACCTGATACCAGGACCTGCTGCAATTCTTCATTCTTTAATATCTCAGAGAGAACTGAAGAAGTGTGTGTATATATATATATATATATATATATATATATATGTGTGTGTGTGTGTGTGTGCGTGTGTGTATATGTCTGTGTGTTTATGTGTGTGTGAGAGAGAGAGGGGGAGAGAGAGAGAGAGAGAGGAGAGCCCTGAACAATTAAAACATAAATGAAATAACTGGAAACAGCAGCGATTTTTTGAGAAGGATGAAATGTAAGCCAGGGTGGCCAGGGAAATGTGAAGTTTTCAGAGAAGTTGCGAAACATCTGAACAAATTAACAGAAAAATGGAAAAACAGAAAAGCTTGAGACGACAGATATTAGAAAACCTAATAATCACTGAAAAACTTAAAATCGAGTGTGTTGAAAGGGGGAGGGACAGGGCAACAGGGAAAGCAGGAGAAAGAGAAAAATGAGAGAAAAAAATGTGAGCCTATTTGGCAGGCGAGAAGACTTGCCTCCATGTTTTTTGTTTTTTTTGTATGAGAGATTGAACACATTTTAGAAAATGGTCCTCAGAGTTTATAGGAAAGTAAATGAATGAATGAATATTATTCTGTCTACTGTCATTTCTCAAAGAGAAAAGAAATATAATGTATCTTAATTTGTCTACATCTTCTCTTATATGAATGAGAAAAGAAATAGAATTTATCTTAA
This sequence comes from Achatina immaculata, assembly GCA_009760885.1. NCBI lineage: Eukaryota > Metazoa > Mollusca > Gastropoda > Stylommatophora > Achatinidae > Lissachatina > Lissachatina immaculata. The sequence goes on from CM019695.1 coordinate 51,961,212, forward strand.
TCTGTCTACATCTTCTCTACCAGGTCCTCCTGGTGCTCCAGGTCCGAAAGGCCACCCAGGACAAAAAGGTTTGCTAATTTTTTTAATATTAAAATTATGATATAAGCATAAAAACAGGGTCAGACAATTAAGTAATGAGACTAATTTTATTATGGTCAAGACAAAAATGCCATCTATAAAGCAAAGCATGGAATCCAAAGAGGCAACCTTCATCTATGATCTGGCAACTTTTCATCTCCGCACGATAAGCAGACGACAAACAAGCCGCCATTTTGTTGACCTAGTCAGAGGTGCATTGTTACGTAATCAGCATGGAGGGAAAAAGCTAACATTAAATTCTGTTTAAAGCTCGGAAAAAGTGCCATTGAGTCATTTGAATTGATGCGACAAGTTTATGGGGATAATTGTTTATCTCATGCACAGATATTCACTTGTCTGATGTGGGAGGGGGAAGGGTGCTTCCTCTGGTGGTCTGAAGGAGTTGTGTTGTTGTTCCGCTCTCTGCGGTAGAGAGTTTCATGCATACAGAGCATGGCGATGCCATTGACAATCGGGAAAGACCGATGGACACTGGGAAAGACCAGAATCCTCACTGGGAAAGCGTCCCTGAACTGGGCTGTCCGGGCCAGCAACCCTGTCAGCCGTCATACTATTGCTACAAAGTCCAAAAAGAAGAAATGCCCCCAGGATTCACCGAAAAAAGGGGGTGGGGGGGGGAGAGAGAGAATAATAGATCCGCAGGTGACTATAACGACCATGCCCGCCCCAATTAATTCGAGCTCAGAACAGCGGATGGAGTATCCATGCATCTGTGGCAGGAAATTTAGCACTCAATGTGGCATGAAGATACACAGAACGAAGAAGGGATGTTGTGGTTCCTCGCTGCCCAATACTCAACAGTGCACTGTGACGCCAGTCTCAGATAAGACATTAGAAGATCTCTGTCAGGATATACACCACAGCACAGAGAATATTCAGGTTGAGTCAGGCAGCAGGGAGGCAATGCAGCCCTCCGACGAGACCAGAGACAAGACCAGCAAGTGCCAAAAGCATATGGGAAAACCTGGACACAGGATTATGCAAAGAACTGGACAAACGGATGAGAGGGAAAAACTTTGAGCAAAAACTGGAAGCATTTGGTAACATCATATATCTTCACTGCCACAAAGAGTTTGGAACCAAACAGGCAAAAAGAGGGAAAGTAACACAAGGAAAGTCCAGAAGACGGAGGAAAATAGAAGCAATAAGACAGCAGAAGAACCACGCCCGGAAAATGTTCAAGAAGGCACATTAATCAGAAAAAGAAGGACTAAGACAGGTTTGGCAGCATCTAAAATCCCAGCATAATGCCCTTTGCAGAGCTGAAAGACTATGTAAAAGGAAGAGGAAAACCAGATATGCAAGAGGGAAGTTCTACAGAGATCCTTTCGGGTTTGCCAAGCAGTTATTTGAACAGCCAAAATCAGGTACGCTGAAAGCAGGTAAGGAGGTGCTCGAGGAACATCTGAGCAAGACATGCTCTGATAAAAATCAGCATACACCTCTCGGGCAGATGAAAGGTCTAGTGTGGCCCTGTGCACCAGGCAGCAAATTCAGCCCACCAACCTTACAAGAAGTAGAGAGCATCGTAGGAAAAGCTAAAGCAAAGTCTGCACCAGGCCCAAATGGGGTCCCTTGCATACTATACAAAAGATGCCCCGAAGTACTAAAGAAGCTCCATAAACTCCTACGAACAGCATGGACCAATGGACTCGTAAGTAAAGAATGGAAAAAAAGGCTAACGGAGTATACATCCCAAAGGAGCAGAATTCCGCTGAAATCAATCAGTTCAGACCGATCTCACTTCTGAATGTGGAAGGAAAGATATTCTTCTCTGTAATGGCAAGGAGACTAACAAAATACCTCCTAGATAATGGTTAGGTTGATATATCCGTGAAGAAGGGAAGAATTCCAGGTCTCCCAGGATGTCTCGAGCATGCGTCAATGATTTGGGAAGCTATTCAGCAGGCAAGATCTGGAAAGAAGACCTACAGGTAATATGGCTTGACCTAGCCAATGCGTATGGCTCAGTACCGCACCAGATGATATGGCTAGCACTAGACATGTATCATGTGCCAAAAGAAATTAAGAAGAAGCTGAAAAGGTACTTCTTTCAAAGGCTTCCTCGTGAGATTTGGAACATCAGGATATATTACAAGATGGACTGAGCTTCAAGTAGGACTTTCAATGGGCTGTACAATATCTCTCATACTGTTCGTACTAGCCGTGCAAGTTATCCTGAGAGCAGCAGAAGGAGCAGCAGAAGGCCCAAGATTCAGAAACGGATGTCAAATGCCACCACTAAAAGCATTCATGGATGACACAACAGTAATAACAACCAGTGAAGCACAGGCACGAAAGATGTTAGAGCGTTTGGACAGCCTTATCATATGATGCCACAAGAGTTTGGAACCAAACAGGCAAAAAGAGGGAAAGTAACACAAGGAAAGTCCAGAAGACAGAGGAAAATAGAAGCAATAAGACAGCAGAAGAACCACGCCCGGAAAATGTTCAAGAAGGCACATTAATCAGAAAAAGAAGGACTAAGACAGGTTTGGCAGCATCTAAAATCCCAGCATAATGCCCTTTGCAGAGCTGAAAGACTATGTAAAAGGAAGAGGAAAACCAGATATGCAAGAGGGAAGTTCTACAGAGATCCTTTCGGGTTTGCCAAGCAGTTATTTGAACAGCCAAAATCAGGTACGCTGAAAGCAGGTAAGGAGGTGCTCGAGGAACATCTGAGCAAGACATGCTCTGATAAAAATCAGCATACACCTCTCGGGCAGATGAAAGGTCTAGTGTGGCCCTGTGCACCAGGCAGCAAATTCAGCCCACCAACCTTACAAGAAGTAGAGAGCATCGTAGGAAAAGCTAAAGCAAAGTCTGCACCAGGCCCAAATGGGGTCCCTTGCATACTATACAAAAGATGCCCCGAAGTACTAAAGAAGCTCCATAAACTCCTACGAACAGCATGGACCAATGGACTCGTAAGTAAAGAATGGAAAAAAAGGCTAACGGAGTATACATCCCAAAGGAGCAGAATTCCGCTGAAATCAATCAGTTCAGACCGATCTCACTTCTGAATGTGGAAGGAAAGATATTCTTCTCTGTAATGGCAAGGAGACTAACAAAATACCTCCTAGATAATGGTTAGGTTGATATATCCGTGAAGAAGGGAAGAATTCCAGGTCTCCCAGGATGTCTCGAGCATGCGTCAATGATTTGGGAAGCTATTCAGCAGGCAAGATCTGGAAAGAAGACCTACAGGTAATATGGCTTGACCTAGCCAATGCGTATGGCTCAGTACCGCACCAGATGATATGGCTAGCACTAGACATGTATCATGTGCCAAAAGAAATTAAGAAGAAGCTGAAAAGGTACTTCTTTCAAAGGCTTCCTCGTGAGATTTGGAACATCAGGATATATTACAAGATGGACTGAGCTTCAAGTAGGACTTTCAATGGGCTGTACAATATCTCTCATACTGTTCGTACTAGCCGTGCAAGTTATCCTGAGAGCAGCAGAAGGAGCAGCAGAAGGCCCAAGATTCAGAAACGGATGTCAAATGCCACCACTAAAAGCATTCATGGATGACACAACAGTAATAACAACCAGTGAAGCACAGGCACGAAAGATGTTAGAGCGTTTGGACAGCCTTATCATATGATGCCGCATGAGCTTCAAGCCAAAGAAGTCAAGAAGTCTGTCACTCATGAAAGGGAAAGTGATAGAAAGATCGTACACAGTGGCAAATCAAATAATCCCAACTGTAGGGGAAGAGCCGGTGAAGAGCCTTGGCAGGGTATATGATGTTTCCATGAAAGACTCAAATTAGGTGAAGCAGGTCATAGAAATGGCACAAGATGGATTGAACATCATAGACAAAGCAAGCTACTGGGGAAGTTCAAAATATGGTGCCTCCAGTTCATGCTGATTCCAAAATTAATGTGGCCACTACTCATTTACGAAGTAAGTACCAGCACAGTAGAAGCAGTCAAAAGAAAGATAAATAAATCCATAAGAAAGTGGCTGGGCGTACAACCAGGATTAACTGATGTAGCGCTGTACTGCAAGAACAGCAAACTGCAGCTGCCATTCAAATCTGTGGTTGAAGAATACAAGGTAGGAAAGACAAGGCTTGCAATGATGCTACAAGAATCTACAGATCCAGTAGTAAGAGAAATGCAACCAACACTTAAAATTTGACGAAAATGGAAAGTAAGTGAGGAAGTGACCGCAGCCAGGGAAACACAGGAGTTGAAAGAAGTAAAAGGATACACCAAGACCAACAGAAGGGGATTTGGTCATGGTGAAATCAAATGGTGGTCAAAGGCCTCCTGTAAGGAAAGAAGGGATATGATCATCAGTGAAGTAAGGAATTCAGAGGATGATAAGCGGGTCCAGAAGACAGTCCAACAAGCACAGCAAGGTCAATGGACAACATAGAAGGAAGTCCTGCAGAGATCACTAACATGGAATGACATCTGGAAAATGGCACCCTTGAGACTCAGCTTCATCGTCAGACCTACATGACCTTCTGTCTACAGGCTCCAACCTATACAAATGGAGTTTATCAGAGGACACAAAGTGCCCTCTCTGCAACGAAAGGCAAACATTGGAACACATGCTGTCAGCATGCAGAGTATCATGAGGTCAAGGACGCTACACCTGGCGGCACAACTAATAGCCATTGTAAACAGAGCAAAAGATAAAGCAAATAACAGAAAAAGAGTTGAGATCCCACCTAAATACTTCATAGGCGCTGGTACGACATCGAATATTGAAATCAGGGACATTCCTTTACCATCACTGCTAGATATTGGAAATGACTGGGATGTGATAGCGGACCTACCAGGAAGAAGAGAATACCCGACTGCCATCAGGAACACAGGAATGCGACCGGACATTGTAGAAAAACAGGAACTAATAATGATCGAGCTTACGGTCCCATACGAAACAAGAATAGAGGAACAGCATCTATTCAAATGTGAGAAGTACAATGACCTGGTCAAGCAACTGAGGCAGGGGGCAGGAATCAGGGCAAAAGTGATAGCTGTAGAAATGGGAGCGAGAGGATTAGTAGCAACATCAGCATACGACCTATCTAAGCAACTGGGCATAAAGGGACAAGCAAGAGCAAGGGCATTGAAAAGTCTTTCAGAAACAGCAGAAAAGGCTTCATGCTGGCTGTGGAGTATGCGAAACAAGCATTGAGAACAAAAATAATTTCGTTTGTCACAGCCAATACCAGTCCTCCGTGGCTAAATCGCTAAAGACGCACTTCAAAGTGCAGTGCCAACTCAGTCCCGAGACGAAAAAAGCAAAGGCTCACAGGACCTGTGGGAGTCATGGCCCAGAGGGGATCACCCCTTTAGTGTCGGGAGTTTGGTAGGGCTGAGACACTTTATTGAGAGGTGGGGGTGCTTCCTCTGATGATCTGAAGGAGTTGTGTTGTTGTTCCGCTCTCTAGAGAGTTTACTACATGCATTCAGGTGGTATTCACGATTCAAAAGTGGTGTGGAAACGATTACAAATGCAGCTAGACATGGACGCCCAATTTCTGTTCGTGATAAGGAACTCATTGCAAAATTCAAAGAACAAACTCAAGAAGATCGTTATTTGACTGTGAGATGATGGCAGATGAGTCTGGTGTTAACCGAGAGACTATTCGTAAATTTTAATGGAAGATGTGGGCAAGAAAAAAGTTGCTTGCCTGTTTTTACCACATTCGTTGTCTGAGACCAAAAACATCAGCGCGTTGAGTACACAAAAGACATCATCAAAACGTGTCGCATAAACAAACATTTCTTAAATTTGATTGTTGCAGAGGATGAAACATGGATTTTCCACTATGATCCCACAACTAAACGTCAAAGTCCTCAGTGGAAGTCATCATCATCACCAAAAGACAAAAAAATTCGTCTTCAAAAGTCGAAAGTGAAGATAATGTTGATGTGCTTCTATGACAGCAAAGAAGTTATTCACAAACAATTTATTCCAGAAGGATAGACTGTCACTGCCAGAGTTTATTTCAGTATTTTGAAACACCTATTGAAAAGGATTCTCCTAGTCCGACCCGAGTATACAACACCTGGCAGTTTTTTCCTTCTTCATGATAATGCACCGGCTCACCGTGCTGTAGTTGTACAGGAAATTTTGGCTAAAAAACAAATGTGTGTTTTCAACCATCCACTCTGTTCCCCAGATTTGTCTCCCTGCGATTATTTTCTATTCCAAAAATTAAATTACCATTGAAAGGACGCTTTTTTATGATACTGATGACATCCAAAGGGCCCTAACATCGAGTTTAATGGCCATACAAACAGAATAACTGCAGAGGTCGTTCCAGTGTTTGTTAGATCGTGCCACTCGCTGTATCAATGCACAAGGGGGTTATTTTGATTAAAATACAGGTTATATCTTCAGCTGTTGTTTATATTTAGTTATTATAACTCTCTCTCTCTCTCTCTCTCTCTCTCTCTCTCTCTCTCTCTCTGAACCTTAAGTGCCCAGGGCACATGGGGCTTCCGCAAGGGTTTTCCACAAATGCCTGTCCTTCGCCTTTTTTTCTGCTCTTGCCCAGGTGAGCCCTCTGTTGCTCAACATCCTTTCTGTTGTTCTTCTCCATGTCTCTTTTGGTCTACCCTTACTTCTGCTCCCCTGTGGTGTCCATCTTAGTGCTATTTTTGGTAGTGAGTTGTCAGTCATTCGGAGCACATGTACCAACCATTGCCAGCGTCTTTCCTCAATAATTGTTGTCAGTGGTTTCATCTGCATTTCTGCTAATAAGATGTTATATATTAGAAAAATTGTAAATTGTTATTGAGAATTTCTTACAGGTCATAGACCCGACGTTTTCTGAAAATGGACATATAATACATAGAGCAGCTATCCTGTGTTCCGAATGAGAGAAATGGGTACCTGAATTTCTTGCTATGATGCAAATGCCTTTACCTGAGATATCCTGCTTTGGTTGTTATATAGTTCATGGAGAAAAACCCACCAGTTCGTGATTTATAGGACAGATGGATAAGTGTTTACCTTTAGAACGAGCTTAATGCTTACTGATGGATAGTTACAGAATTAGACGTTACATAACTCGGATTGGAGTATGATGAATGTTTCCCACATATGTATGTGCTTCCTCTTGGTGTTTACCTCCTCCGACACATGTAGAGCTTACATGGGGTCACAGCTATGGTAAGTTTATCGCATGGGTCTTTTGTAGACCTAGTTATTCCATTTTGGGCCCGTACATATGGTACGTGGCATATAGTCCTTTGGGAGGACTTATTGTAAGGCGGATTGTCTTTTACTCATTTTCCTGTTCTGTGCATGTTGTGGATAGTCTCATGTGACAGATATAAGTTGGATTGTTTTGATACCCGTATGCTTATACCCTGTTCTGCTCATGTTGCGAGTAAGCACATGTGACAGATATAGAATGGTTTGTTATGGAGAGTGCATATGTTATACTCTACTACTCATGGCATTGGATACATATACATGTTTGATTGATTGAGCTTTATTTCGAAAGGGTTAAGAATGAGAGTAAGTAGTTATTTGAATAGAGTACAAAGATACCAGTAAAGCTACTGTCTACAAGTAGATATTGAATCTATAATAAGGAAATGGTAGACAGGTGAGAGAGTAATAAAACTCAGTAGGTCTGAGTTATATTAATGGATTGAACGAAAAAAAAACTCTACATGGGTTGAACTGTTGAGTTCATTATCCATGAACGGTTTAAAAATCATCTGGTACACCTTGTGGGTCGGACCAAGGTTGTGTTGGATAGTGGAGTACCCTCGATCAAGTCTCTTTTTGAGAGTTTTCCTTTCAGTAAAATTGTGCTTAGCGGGAGGGGAGATATCTATAACAGAATGTTAGAATGTAAGATAGATAACTCATCTGAGAATTGGAAAAATTAATATAAAAAGAGTTATCTTCTAAAGCAGTCAGCTGTTTGTGAGTAGAGTCCACTCGCGTTATCTCAATTTTCACGTGCGATTCATGGGTCACGGATAAGGTATGACAAATAAAGGTCAGGTGAGAGAGAAATCATATGACTGAGGAGAGATGGGTTTTGTGTATCGTCTGGACAAGACGTAGATTTAGGTTGTTAGAAATGTAGTCGTTAGAAAGGTAGCTGTTAGTGAAATAGTTGTAGAAACAGAGTGTCTGGTGGCGACAAACCTCTGCCGGGAACAAATATTCTGTCGTGGAATTGTAAATTACGTCCAGTCTTGTGTTCATGGCGTTTGTTGTTGCCTTGTCGTCCTCGTCATGTCGTTCATCGACTCATCGTCACCTCGTGCATCATTAAAGTCACTTCAAATGATAAAGTTGCTGCATCTGTATTGGTATTTCCACTGAGAGAGAATGAACCTGGGAGAATGAAGTCTGCGAAGTGAATAACAAAACAGACGCAGAACAGACGTGAGACACAAGCTAACAGTAATATAGGAGAGAACATTATTACAGTGGACAATAGTGGACATTTACAGAGACATGAATAATTATAAGCAACAAGTTTACATTTAGACATAAGCAGACGAGTAGAAGATAGAATCCCAGGGGATCCTGCTTCGAGGAGGTTTTTGTTTTTTTTTTAATAACAGATACAAGCATGCATACATACTCAAGCGTATACGCACAGAATCACTCTTCTCTCCTCATCTCAACAGGTGAGAGGGGCGATCCAGCCAGCGAATCGGCCATCGCGATGAACCTGGCCAGCTTAGAAGTTGCGAGAGGACCACCTGGACCTAAAGGTAAAATAGGTCACATCGTCTAAAACACAAAATACATGAACGTAAATAGGCCACACCGTCTAAAACGGAAAGTGCATGAATCAAAAGAGATCCCATACGGGACAAAAATCATGTTACTTACTCTTGAAGGCTTAATAAAAATATAAATAAAATCTTGGAAACATTTCTAAACAAAACTCACCCAAGAAAAGATCTTGTCTAACGAAAGCTATTATTCTATTTCTTGAAATGATTCTATTTCTTGAAATTAATACCCATTTTAAATATTGCGTTATTATTAGTAAGCATTAAGCTGTATTATTAGTGTGAATAGAAGCTGTTTGAAGCTGGGAATAGATTGTAGAAATATATTGTTCGTTACAGAATAGAACAGCACAGTTTCTTCTGCCTGCAAAATCTGTTTCTATTCATATATTATCTTAATGCTTTAAGACCTTGTGCTGCACTCATCTACAGGAGATAAGGGGTCAGAAGGATCACCGGGTCCTGCTGGACCTAAAGGTCAACAAGGCGAGCCAGGACTCCCAGGAGAAAAAGGCGCCGAAGGTTATCCAGGTAGGACATGGAGTCCACATATTTTCTGTAGAGTAGCTCTTTCAGGCTTTGCTTCAAGTGTATCAAATGTTTAGTCATGTAAGCAGACATACTCTACAGCAGAGAGTGAGAAAAGACAATATAACTGCAGACGATGCAGATCATCAGCTAAGTACCTAATCTCCTACAACAAGTGTTCGCATTCTTGAAACTTCTAGCACTTGTAACATTGTCGAGTATTAGAGCCGTGAAGCTGTATTCTGATCGACAGACTTCAGCAGTCAGAGAGTTAAACAAAGGCGTTCCGATGTCTTTTCATCTCTAGACAAACCTTCCACATGAAGCTTCCTGATAAAGCTGCAACGACAGACAAAGAATGTATAGTATGCATTCGACGGTCTCTTTGACCATCAACGCTCGGCCATTGTGAAGGAAATGTTAGGAATATTTTGAAGATAGAAGGAAGTTGAGTGAATAACATATTCATTATAACATTACAGTCACGTATAACTCCTAGAAGCATGCACGTTTTTTATCCCCCCCTCCCCAACCCGTGTTCGATGTTCTCTGTAGACACATCAAATGTTAACCAGACATTAAATGCTCAAGGTTTGACGTTTTGTTGGGAACTTGTTTATCAAGTGTTAGACGTTCGCTGATTCTGTCCAGTTTCTGTTCTGTATCTTAAATTGCAGTGTGTCCGGTTAAGGGAAAAAACCCAGTTAATTCTGAGGAGGATTTTTCTTTGGAAATACACATTTATCGTTTTTGGTTTGAGATTATACATTTTCTTAATTTACTCAGTGTAATTAAGGAACATTTTTATCTTATTCACACTAGACATTATGTGTCTCATTTAAAGACTTACATAGAATTGGAGGTTTGCGAGAATGAAAGTTGCGCATGAAGACGTCTGATTGTAATAGTTCCAAAAATATCATTCATGCCTTGATCGTTATCTTCTGATGTAAAACACGAATATAAGTGTCAATTTTCACATTATTTGAGAAGGGTAGAGACGGATGATCAGTCTCTTTCAATTCACCATTAATTTCATGTATGTTATTTTTAACAATTAGACAACGATCTTTTCCTTACCTTAGACATGTAGCACAGCGTTTTCCTATACCAGACAACCATCTTTTCCTTACCTTAGACATGTAGCACAGCGTTTTCCTATACCAGACAACCATCTTTTCCTTACCTTAGACATGTAGCACAGCGTTTTCCTATACCAGACAACCATCTTTTCCTTACCTTAGACATGTAGCACAGCGTTTTCCTATACCAGACAACCATCTTTTCCTTACCTTAGACATGTAGCACAGCGTTTTCCTATACCAGACAACGATCTTTTCTTTACCTTAGACATGCAGCACAGCGTTTTCCTATACCAGACAACGATCTTTTCCTTACCTTAGACATGTAGCACAGCGTTTTCCTATACCAGACAACCATCTTTTCCTTACCTTAGACATGTAGCACAGCGTTTTCCTATACCAGACAACCATCTTTTCCTTACCTTAGACATGCAGCACAGCGTTTTCCTATACCAGACAACCATCTTTTCCTTACCTTAGACATGTAGCATAGCGTTTTCCTATACCAGACAACCATCTTTTCCTTACCTTAGACATGCAGCACAGCGTTTTCCTATACCAGACAACGATCTTTTCCTTACCTTAGACATGCAGCACAACGTTTTCCTATACCAGACAACGATTGTGCCCATCAATGATTATATATCATTTGATAAAACTTTTATTCAACATTACTTAATACGAGGTCTTTTATTCTTATTAAATAACTTAAAAGATACTTCTTTCACCATTGACAATTGACAAGCTCTTGATTTAAAATATCTCATTACAGTATATAAGTTTCTTGTAAGGCGTCACTTCCTGTTTGGCTGACATTTTAGTCCCCCCCCCAGGAAGGTCTAATGAGTGACAGGTAAACCAGTGTGTCTCATGGTGGTGTTGTGACGGACTCATAGAGCACGCTAAGGAAGGATGTGTCTCATGGTGGTGTTGTGACGGACTCATAGAGCACGCTAAGGAAGGATGTGTATCATGGTGGTGTTGTGACGGACTCATAGAGCACGCTAAGGAAGGATGTGTCTCATGGTGGTGTTGTGACGGACTCATATAGCACGCTAACGAAGAATGAGAAAAATATTCTTCGAAGAGAATGGGTGAAACTGTTGGGGCAGTCACGTGTTAGGGTCTTCTGTTCAGGGCATGCGGGTGTGCATGGAAATGACTCTGCTGATAGACTGACTGGAATACAAGGCTGAACTGACAAGGAGGACATTGCGAAGGCCGTTCTGGGCAGGATGATGGAGAATGAGGAGAGGGAGTGCATGGACAATGTATATATGCAGAGACTGACGATGTTAGGACAGAGGAAGGGTGCTGGAAGAAAACCTGAACTTGCCGGGAGAAAACTTATAATCAACAACCAATATTTGACAGGAACCGTTGGTAGACAACGTTTCGGCGGATGATGTGGTACGCTGGGAAGCTTGTGCACGACGGTCCTGAATGTGAAGCTGCCGGATTCTGATTTGTCTCACGTGTCTGCTAACCAGCAAATGCGCTTGAATTAGGCAGATGAGCAATGGTTGTGTCTCAGTCTAGAAATATTTTAGTAACTGCATCATTCCCATCATGAACATCATCAATAACATCATCTTCATCTTGATCTCTTGCTCCTGTAGACCACAATATTTAGCCTTATTTGTTACTGTTACCCCTTCTTCCACATACTTCACTCATTACTCAGGTCCAAGAGGCCCCAAAGGAGACACAGGAACAAGAGGTCTGCTGGGATTCCCTGGCTTCAGAGGCGATCAAGGTCACTCGTTTCATGAGTTTGTTATATTTCATGAATTTTTTTTATATTTTATGAGTTTGTATATTCACTGTGTTGTATTCGGTGAATGTTGTTAGCCAGGAAACTCTGGTGTAGAGAGCAAATAACACAACGCCTCAGATCAGCAGAGGAGTACCCCACCCACTCCAGGGAAGCGTTTCGGCCCTTTAAACTTCTGACGCTCTGATTCATGACTCTCAGAGGTTTGTGAGCTGTTGCTCTATAAATGCTTCACCATTGTGGTGTAATAGATGAATGTTATTATATTTTACAATGTTATATTCCATGAAGAAATATTTATATTGTATTGTATTCATTACTAGCTGATTACCCGGCGCTGCCCAGTGATTTATTTATCCCAGTCTTCTGTTAGACAGGAAAAGGAATGTGTTGCAGATTGTGCTGCAGATTGTGTTGTAGATTGTGTTGCTTCGTATCTTTAGTTTCGCCGTGAACCCCACACCTTCTGGAGCTCGCCGTTTATATAGAGGATAACCATCATGTCCAGTTTGCGTCTCTTTAATCAGTTTTCTTGGACAATTCTTGGTACACTTTCCTTCCTTCAAAGAGTTGGGACTGAAATCTCCACATGGTCCATGGATCATATTTCTCGTTACCGCTGCAAAAAGTTCAGGATCTTGTGTTGGGTCAGGCAACTCAGCAGATATAACGTCATCGATTTGTGTGGGCTGAAGTTTGTCCGCCAACCAGATTAACTTGTGTGAGTGTGGCAATCCTCGCTTTTGCCATTCAGTCGTGTACATCCAGCATCTTGGCACTCCAAAGACATGGTCCTTTGTTATAACGTCACTTAGTTTCAACTGCTTCTGGTTATCTGTTTAAATACTCTCGCAGTCAAGTCGTAGTGCTCACTGGGTAATTGACCATTGGTAAGCATCTCCTTGATCTCTGTCCAAGTTGGATTACAAGTGAAGATAATAAATAAGTCTTGTCTCTCGTACGTCCTCACATACGTCATAGCATCCTTCATGTATTCGTGCATGTGTCTGGGACTGCCTTAAACGTAGCTGGTAGTATACTAAGGCACCGAAGTTCTCAACGTTCCCGTCATTTGCCACAGCATCTCTCAGGTGAATATATTCTTCTACTCTCAGCTGAAGTTTATTTAGACGCTCACTCTCGATCTTTGCATACATATCAACGATGAGTTGATGAAACAACTGCCTGCAGTTTATTACGTGGTTCTGTTCTGTATCTCAAACTATTAATCTGTATGCACAGAAATTCATCGGTGAAACTTTTTTGTTGTTGGGTTGACCTGCCTCATATTAAAATGATATCCATCTTCACCACGGGGGAATATCACTGGGTACTGTAGACCATCATAAGTTCGATGTGTTTCTGAAGTGCGCTGCAATGATTCGCCTCGTCGTTGAATTGCAATATCCCATTGATCAACCTCATCGCCTGATATAACCACAGCGACTTCATCATCTACCTGAGGAGCATTGAAGTGCTGCTCATGTTCGCCTGCTGGTCTTTGGTCTGCTCTTATGAATACTTTATATTCATCCCTTGGCATACGTTACAATGCTGTTTTAAACGTTTTAATAAGATTATTGTGTTCATGAAATATCCTAAGCTTAACACAATCTGACGTCTTGTTCCTGAGATGTAGGCGCACCTCTGGTCAATTTTCGTTTGTCCGTTTCCAGTAAAATAAAGTTGTAGAAATGTTGGTGGTTGATCTGTCAGCGGAAGCCACGACCCCGCCCTGTGGTGAACCTGCCCTTGCACCGCGAATGTTGACTGAAATCCGGGCTGTTCAACAACTGATGTGGCACCGAATGATGTTATTTGGAAAGATGAGTTGTATTTTCTGATGTTGCTAAGAAAATGCCTTGTCTCTGACGTATCTCCAGATGTGTAAGTCAAAAGTTCTTGTGACTCGTGGTGAGTTCCATTCATATTCACAACCTACTAGAAGGTTCTACATTCATTTCAACGTTATCCGGCAGGGGACACAACCCGAGCCAGGCATTGCGCATAAATATCTTTACTATCGGTCGTTTTAGATTATTTTTACAATCCCACCCCGACCTCTAGGAGCGATAGGGCTGTCGTTTGCAAGATGGAAAGAAAAATGCCAAAAATATTCATTTAAACTTTAAAGAATCTGAAAATGGAACACAATATGAACACATATAAGTTACAACAGTGGTTCTCAGCTTTTGATAGGACCCGACCCGTAAATCCAGTAATAATTGTTTTAGTAAAGTTTTAAAGGTAAAAATACTTTAACAGCGACAATTTAATTGTCCAACCCCACGACTCTTTATAAGGAATCTATGCATTTCTGAAAACCAAAAGTTTTTTTTTCAAGAGCTTCCTGTGAAGATTAACATTGCCGATATTTACTTTCTTGCAGTGTGAGGGCTTCTAGTGCGGGCATATATAGCATATGTTTACGTTCTTGCAATGTGAGGGCTTCTAGTGCGGGCATATATAGCATATGTTTACGTTCTTGCAATGTGAGGGCTTCTAGTGCGGGCATATATAGCATATGTTTACTTTCTTGCAATGTGAGGGCTTCTGGTGCGGGCATATATAGCATATGTTTACTTTCTTGCAATGTGATGGCTTCTAGTGTGGGCATATATAGCATATGTTTACTTACTTTCTTGCAATGTGAGGGCTTCTAGTGCGGGCATATATAGCATATGTTTACTTTCTTGCAATGTGAGGGCTTCTAGTGCGGGAATATATAGCATATGTTTACTTTCTTGCAATGTGAGGCTTCTAGTGCGGGCACATATAGCATATGTTTACTTTCTTGCAATGTGAGGGCTTCTAGTGCGGGCATATATAGCATATGTTTACTTTCTTGCAATGTGAGGGCTTCTAGTGCGGGAATATATAGCATATGTTTACTTTCTTGCAATGTGAGGGCTTCTAGTGCGGGCACATATAGCATATGTTTACTTTCTTGCAATGTGAGGACTTCTAGTGCGGGCATATATAGCATATGTTTACTTTCTTGCAATGTGAGGGCTTCTAGTGCGGGCATATATAGCATATGTTTACTTTCTTGCAATGTGAGGGCTTCTAATGCGGGCATATATAGCATATATTTACATGCTTTTATTTTAGATGTTTAGTTTAATCTGAGCAGGATCTTTTATCATTCGAACCGCATTTTTTTGCTTCTTTTTCTTTTTCTTCTTCGTTCCCCCCCCCCCCTCAAAATGGCGTTGGGTGCCTTGTGTTGCCTTGTGTTGCCTTATGTTGCTTTGTGTTGCCTTGTGTTGCCTTATGTTGCCTTGTGTTGCCTTGCAGCCGCGCACATCCGACTTCTACTCAACGTATAATATTTTTAAGTTGTTTGTGTTGGGTTTTAAATATTATCACACAGAAAAGATAAATAATAACATTCTTTGCCGATTCTCCCACAGGTCCACCTGGTGAACCTGGACCTAAAGGTAAGAATGCTGTGTAAATAACAAGCCCTTTAATTTAACTCAAGTTGTTTCATTAGTTATGGTCACCATTCTATGATGGTAGGCAGATGATCTCAATGTAGGGACAATGGCTACGATCACTGACTAGTACAGTCACTGCCCGGAAGGAAAGCAATGGTAAACTACCTTCTGGAAACATACCAAGAAACCCAAGCAGCAATCATGGAAAGTCAAATAGGAAAAAGATCTGGTGGTGAGACTCCCAGGCCAGATAGATCTAATTTTAACACTGGGGAAGAGTGTGAGGCAGAGGTCGGTACTAGTAATTGTGATGACGGACAAAATCCTGACGGTGTTACCAAGGAAAACCCCTGTATCAAACTAAAAAGAAAAATAAGAGTAGGAACATGGAATGTAAGAAGTATGTATGAGGGAAAATATCAAGTAATAAGTGACGAGATGAAAAGAACGCGGATACACATTTTGGGAATCTGCGAACATCGATGGAAAGGATCAGGACACTTTAAGAGCGAGAATGATAATATATTTATATATTCTGGCGGAGAAGTAGGAGGAAAGAATGGAGTGGCTTTTTATTTGGACAAATCAACATCAAAAGCATTACTAGGCTACAATCCAGTAAGTGATAGAATCCTAACAATCAGACTTAAGGGCATTCCTAGAAATGTAACAGTCATCCAGGTATATGCACCTACATCAGCAGCAGAAGAAGATGAAGTAGAACATTTTATAACACACTGCAGACGACAATGGACCAGGTACGGAAAAATGATATTGTATTTATAATGGGTGATTTTAATGCAAAAATTGGTACAGAAAGAGCAGAAGATGAAGGACATGTTGTAGGGAAATTTAGCATAGGACACGGAAATGAAGCAGGTGACAATCTAATGGCGTTTTCTATGGAAAATGAGCTAATGATCGCTAACACACTTTTTAAACAACATCCAAGAAGACTTTACACATGGACATCACCTGATGGGAAAACCAGGAATCAAATAGATTACATTTTAGTGCAGGGAAGGTGGAGGTCAAGCATAACATCAGCAAAAACTTTACCAGGTGCTTATTGTGACACGGACCATGAGTTATTAATAGCAGACATGAAGATAAAGATAAAAAAGATAGTTATGGGATCAAGACCACTCCGCTTTGACCTTACAAATATACCAGAACAATACGGTATAGAAGTGAAGAACCGTTTCGAAATCCTGATGGCTGTACAGGAAGAGATGACACCAGATGAATTGGCTACGCAGGCCAAAGATATCTTAGTAACAACAGCTAAAGACATGGTTCCAGTAAAGAAAACACAAAGGAATAGATGGATCACAGCAGGTACACTAGAACTGATAAAACAATGTAGAGAAATGAAGACGCAATGGAGAGTGACAAACAACAACAAAGATAAATATAAAACTTTAACAAAAGAAGTACGAAGAAACATAAGAAAAGACAAAAAACAATACATACAAGATTGTTGTGAAAGAATAGAAGAACATCAGAGGTGTGGAAGAGATAGTGAAATGTTTAAAGAAATGAAGACATTGACGAGAAATGTCACACCTAAGCTAAATGTAATTTGTGATGAGATGGGGAATACCCTGACAGAGACAGAGGAAATTCTGGAAAGATGGAAGGAATATTGCAAAAGAATGTATGAAACAACCGACCGTGGAAGCAGAAATCAACAGTGTGAATTATTATTGGAGGAGAAAGAACCCGAGCCGACAATGGAAGAAGTTTTATGGGCAATAAAGAGTCTGAAAAATGGTAAATCACCAGGATGTGATGAGATAACCGCTGAATTTATTAAAGCAGGAGGAAAGGAGTGTGCAACAATCTATCATGCACTATGTAAAAAGATATGGCATTCAGGTATTTGGCCAAAAGAATGGAAAAGAACTGTATTCATACCACTGCCAAAAAAGGGTAACCTGAAATTATGCACCAACTACAGAACTGTTGCCCTGATTAGTCATGCCAGTAAAATTCTGTTAAAAATCATAATGGGTAGACTTCGAAAGAAAATAGAAGAAGAAGTCAATATGGTCCAAGCTGGTTTCAGGCAAGGAAGAGGATCAAGAGATCATATATCAATCTAAGATTGATAATAGAGAAATGCAGGGAGTTTAATGTGAATCTATATTTATCCTTTATAGACTACTCAAAGGCATTTGATTGTGTACAACACCAGAAACTTTGGGAAATAATAGAAAAAATGGGATTTCCAACACATTTGATACAATTAACATCACTGCTGTATTTAGACCAACAAGCAGCAGTAAGAATAAATGGTGAAACAACAAGTTGGTTTGACATAAAACAAGGGGTCCGTCAGGGGTGCATATTGTCACCCTACTTATTTAACTTGTATACTGAAAATATAATGAGGAATGTTAGAGAAGATGTAGACAAAGAATATTACGATGCCATAACAGTTGGAGGTTATGAAATACCAGAGATTAGATATGCTGATGACACAGTATTGCTGTCCACAACACAAGAAGGAATGGAAAAACTAATTATGTCAGTCCGCAAGAACAGCGAAGAGCAGAACCTCTATCTTAATGCAAAGAAAACTAAAGTGATGACAACTGACAAAACAAACAAGGCAACTGAAATATGTATCAATGAGGAAAAACTGGAAGAAGTGGAGAGTTTTGAATATCTTGGATCACTACTAACTAATAATGGAGATACAATGAGGGAAATTAAAAGGAGGACATCTATTGCTCTTCAGAAAGTAAAACAAATAAAGAATCTGTGGAGAGGAGCAGACAGAACCACAAAAATAAGATTTTTAAGGGCATGCATCTTTCCTATCGCAACATATGCCTGTGAGACCTGGACACTTAACAAAACAGCTGAGAAGCACATAAATGCCTTTGAATGTAAATGCTATAGAAGAGTTCTCCAAATATCGTGGACACAAAAAAGAACAAATATATCTATACTACAAGAGCTTAATATTGAAGAAGGCTGGCTAGTAAAGAGGATTAAAAATACAAAAGCCGCAGATTCTGTGTAATATCCGTTGTGGAATCTAAAATATGTTATGATCTTTCCTCATTTTGATTGTAGCGATTGTACATATACTTGTAATAATAATCATTGTGTGTTCAGTCATGATTATTGTAATGATGCACTGACAGCAGATTAATCATGGTTCCTGGTTGCAGGTGATTAATCATGGTTCCTGGTTGCAGGTGAGGCTGGCTTCTCGGGTCGAGATGGTGACCCAGGCATGGATGGGGCTAAAGGAGAAAGGGGTTTCACCGGCCCACCCGGAGACAGAGGCATGTCTGGATTACCTGGGATTCCAGGGATGAAAGGACTCCCGGGTGACAGGGGCCCGCCAGGTAACTGTTGGCGTATTACCTTACATATTACAGATGTAATTCAGTTCGTATTGCTGTTTGTGGTGACATCCGAGCTTTGTTCATCCAGCTTCTATTTTGCCTCAACTCTCAACTCTGGCACTAAGAAATTCAAAGATTGCGCATGTCCTGTGACCTTTTCGCGTCCCGCACTTCGACTAAAATTCAGAACTTTAGATGTCAGAGATTTATCAGAATGTTTCCGTCATGTTCCATCGAAATGATGAAAAACCCTTACTGCAGGCTGCTTACTTGGGCAAGTCAATAAATAAGTAAAAAAAAAAATGAGGGGAGAGAGAGATTTCGAGTACTTACCTGAATTTTTCAAATTCTTCGATATAATCCTGCTGTACATTCAGACTCTTATCCAATCGATTTACAAGTCCTTGAAAGCCAGCATCAAAGAATGTTTCTGGCTGCTGCCACAGCCAACAAGTTACCTCCCTTGGCAACGTCTTCGTCGTCTCGAAAATGGCGACCATCCAGGTAAATCGGCCATTATTGAATTTCTAGATCCAATTATACACGGCTTTCCTTGACGTACAGTGTTCACCGGGCACTTCAAACATGTCTTTATGCACTTCCTCTGTGTTCAGTCTTTTATTCCACGGAGAACGCACATTTCTGCGCAGCTCCTCTCACGTACACTGATTAACACACGCACGTTATTAAAGCAGCTGCTGTTAAATAACTGTGGCATGCTGGGATATACATTTGGTTCTAATTTCGCGCCAGTTGGTGCTACTACATAGCGCCAAAATAAAACAAAAACCAATGAATGTTCACTTGTTTTCAGTCTGTGCGGATTTGCGACTTATTACCTGACCTGCCCTCGTATTAATGAAATGAGGGAGTAATTCTAGTCGCATTTCTTATTAAAATATGATGCTCTCCCTTGTGTGGAGTTTCATGTTATCGGCATGAACGTTAACGAATTTAATCTATTTCTTTTTTCAAGGAGTTGCTGGTCCACCTGGATTACCAGGGTTAAAAGGTGATAGAGGCTACTGTCCAGGTAAAGGCAATGTGTTTACTTCTTGAAGTACGACTGTGTATTGATATATATCTTCATGTGTAGAAATATTTGTAGTTTATTACCGTTATTTAATAAGGCTATAATAATAATAATAATGGAACCCTGAGTAGTGAAGTAGTTAGTACATTTGTCTCACATGGCGAAGGCTGATGGTTTGAATTCACTCAGCTCAGAAATGGATACCTGACTTTTTTCTGGAGTTAGAGAAGGAAAGATGACCGGGCATGATAGTGGCCAAATCACCCTCTAGTGTGGCGACAGGTCAATGAAAATATGGCCGCTAATATCATACCCCAAAAGCGCCCCCATAATATAGATAACTGTCAATAATAATAGTAATATTGATCGCACTACTTGCACATCTTTGCAAAACCCTTTGTGATTGGAAGGGAGACAACCTTTAAAAAGATTGCACTCACCATTTTCAAACCGTGTTAAGAGCCCTTCATCAAGCAGTTGTCTGATTATATTTAGCTTTTATTCCTCTCACTTGGCGCTTTTCCCGTGAATTATTTTTTTTTCCTTTTAGTTCCTGTTTCGATTTTCATATACAACAGAAACAAAAGCTATGAAAGTACTTGATGCTGTGGTAAAGCGTATGTAGTATGTGTGTGTAGCTACCAGAACGTTGCAGGTTCAATCCTAGACAATACGTTTTTCTGTGTTCTTGATTTGGTAAGAATTACATTTATTGTTTTTCAGTAAAACCCATGTGCTTAATTGTGCTAACATCTTCTTTCTCCAAGTGCTATATAAGCAGTTTTTCTTGAACCCCTCCTTTCTTTTTGTTCATGAACTACAATGGCACTCTTTCTAGTCTTGGTTTTAGTGCTGCTCTTAAGGCTGGGAAGGGTGAAGTATTTTCTAGTACTATAATATCACTGGGAAAAGTAACAACAGCAATAATACTAATAATAATAATAATAAATTCAGTTATACTAATCAGGCCTCGTGTAATAATAATAATAATATCTTTACATACAATTGCTATTCATTCCTTTGCATGTCCCTTGCGGAACTTTGCCTCCCAAACAGCACTCCTGTTGGCCTCTCGGTTGTGAGCAAGATGGCCTGCTGCTGCTGCATCCATTTCCAGATCATCAACGATGTCTTGCAGCCATCTTCGTTTCGGTCTTCCTCTTTTTCTTTTTCCCATTATGTATCCTTCCAATACGGTCTTCTCTAAATTATCATGATGTTTAATGTGGCCAAAATATTTAAGTTTTCTCTCTTTAATCCTCTTTACTAGCCAGCCTTCTTCCAGTTTTTCCTCACTGATACATATTTCAGTTGCCTTGTTTGCTTTGTCAGTTGTCATCACTTTAGTTTTCTTTGCTATGTTTTCTTTAAATCCTAACAAAGTCCTACATACTTTTAATGAACCATGTCATGCAATGTGCCCCACAGTTAATAAACTGATTTTTTTTTCTGGAACACCTTTAGCGACGTGTGGAGATGTGGAACACAGCAAAGCTTGTGAGTACATAAAATGTGATACATATTTAACTAGTTTTACTTGCTATTTTTAGAGACGTGACACTGGCACTCTGGAAGCCAATGAAGTCCCTTGATTCGCAGAACCGAGCCTTACCTGATATCCTTTTATCTCTTTTTTTTCACCGTTTGTGCTATGCAGTCTCGTGTGCATCGCCATGCAGACAGATATATTCTATCTTCGGAGGATATTTTATCCAACACAGCTGTGTCCGATATCCATTCCTATACTTGTGTGGAATGAAGGACGCCGGTAGCTGGTCCCAAACACACACACACACAAGTTTTGGAGTAAGAAGATAGACAGCTGTGAGTAAGCCTGCTTGTAATATCTGCGCTTTTTAACGACACAGCGCAGTTTAAACATACAAAACAAACATAATAAGAAAATATGTTTATGACTAAACACAAAGAAAATGTTGACGTTTCTTTATCTAAATATTGTCATGTAATGATGTGAAAATTATCAACAGTTCATGTAGTTAGCCATATTTTCCTGCAAATTTACGATTTCAGGTTTAAATGTCAAATCTGATTCTCTTCATTCACTCAGTAAATGCCCAACATTCAGAACTCAGTGCCAGGAAAACCTCACATACATACATTCTCATACACAAAATAAAAGTGTTTAATAATCACATTGCCTCCTGTTGACTTAAATCAGTGCTTCTCAAAATGTGCGGTAACACCTTTCTGTGGTGGTCAGAAGATCTGGCGAAGAGGGCAGGGGTGAGCCAAGAGGAAAATGGGAATGTAAGAGGCATCAAGACCAGTTCAGTGAGAAAAGTTTGTGGATCGCTGGGGACGTACCTCGTGAAATCAGGGGGTAGCGGCGCTCATAATTTCCTGCCTTACAGTTTGGGCGTTGGAGATAGCTGAGACAAACACTGTGCACGATGCGCCCAGCTGAATGTCCCATCTACACTAGACTGGAGTGGATAATATACGAGTATAATATTAAAATAACGTATGCTTTCTGTCTACCGCATATTCTCTGTATTTTGTTAGGCACACAAACTGTAAGATGAAGAGATGATATCATGGTGCAAAACTCGTTTCGTGTAAGTTTACAATAAAGCTAGTGGGAGGAATATTTTCTCAAGATGGTTACAGACCAACATTCCTTGGCAATGTACTACCGTACTCGAGAAAATCTAGCTCCCCCATCATCGCCGCCAGCACGGGTTCTCCTCTCCTTGCTATATTGTATGCTGAGTTTGCCTAAGTCCTTAAGCATTCAGTCAGTACAACAATACATTGACATGCAGTATGAGTCTGAATTCAATAATACAACACTTTTAATCTCACAATGAACTCAACAACCACAAACAACCGGCATTGACAATCAACATGACATTAAGACGTTATTCATCAATAAATGGCAAACAATGAGGAACAATGAAAGAAAATTCAAATTAATTCAAGCATAATATCAGTTAATAATGAAACTTCTCAGGTCTGCAATATTTACATTGTTACTCTATGTGCCTGGGGCCCTCAGCTCACTGGGCCCTACCTGTGCCATCCACCATGACTATATGTGCCACTGCACTTTCATCTCTGCAGCCACTGCTGCCATTACCTACATCAACAGCATCTGTACTGATGCAAACACATGGTCAGTCTACATGACAAAGCGTAATACAAAAGCATACATATTACCAATCCAATCACCAGAGAAAATCACAATGAAATCAGACATAAATTATCTTCTTACACGGAATGAAACGACCCTACCTCGCAGCTTACTACACAACTACATAATCTACACAACATGAAGTGGGCACGGACAGAATATAACTAACGATCACCACAAAACACAGGAGTTTAAATCAAACAGCTAAGAACAACTGAACAAGACATTGCCGGGCCATTGTCTCTGTCTAATCTGATGCAACCCAATGTCTCGTGTGTGTGTGTGTCTGTCTGTCTGTCTGTCTGTCCGTCCCGAAACCAACTACCAAATCACGCGAACGATGACGCTTCAGATGAGGTCGTACACCCCTCGATCTAAGCGTGTATAGCTTACCAATTCTTCATCTAAACATTACACATTAAGTTTAGTTCCAAGAGTCAAAACTTGACATTGACCTAAATTCCTGCTACTAAATAGAGATGCATTCTGAGTCACCAACTTTTTTTAAAAAGACGATATCAGGGATATCATACGATATTGGGTATCAGGATTCTTAATAATCATCGATTCTTAATTAAAAACAACAGAAGGAAACTACAACAGTGACAGCATAGTACTATTACTATTATTACTGCTACAACTACTATTACTGATACTACTACTACTACTACTACTAATACTACTATACTACTACTACTATTACTGATACTACTACTAATACTATTACTACTACTACTACTACTATTACTGATACTACTACTGCTGCTGCTACTATTGCTATTACTACATTACCATAACAATAGTGGTCTACTACTATTACTACTACTACTACACTACTGCTTCACTACTACTCCACTACTACTACTTCTACTACTACTACTACTACTACTACTACTACACTACTGCTCCACTACTACTACTACTACTACTACTATTCTTCTTCTTCATCTACTTCGTACTCGTTTTCTTTCAGTTATCTGCAGTTCTGCCCTTGGATAATATGGAACCGTACAACTTAATCTTCTTTGGTTGTTTCACAGGGCCAGTAATTACTTCTCAGTGTCTCGTAGTTGGTGCAGTTTTTGGAGGATTTGTTCCACACTTCGGGACACCTGGGCACATGTACAAAGAGTAGTAGTATCAACTTTTAACTTTGTATACATGTGACTTTGGAGTCTGCTGTATCCTGTTTGGAGACGGAAAATAGTGACTTGTTCCTTTCCGTTTAGCATGTGATATTCATTACATGTGGTGGTGTTTGTGGCTTCCTGTAGGTTTTTATCATGTTTTTCTTCTGATTATAGGTAACTGGTATGTCTGCTTACTCCACTCCAGTGCCCTCTTTGACCAGACGGTCAGCTTTCTCATTGCCTGGTATCCCACAGTGGGAGGGAATCCACTGCAAGGTGATTCTGTGTTGTGAGCCAATTTTTGACAAGGCATCTTTAAGATCTGGTAGTTTGTTGCACTGAAATGCTTCAAGTACTGATCTTGCATCAGTAAGAAACACTATCGGGCACGTATCAGTTCTGGAGTTTGATAAATTTTCAGCTGTGACAATAATTGCTCTAACTTCTGCATCATAATTGTTGCAGTATTTTCCAGTGGATATGGCCTCCAGCGATTAGCTCTTCTGCAAAGTACTCAATCAATCAAAGTGCCGTGGCGTAGGGGATAATTTCTCTCCCAAGTTCCCTGTCTTTAGACTTGATTATGAGATATCCGCCAGTGACTTTCTTCCTAGCCACACTGACAGCCCATCCAGTAACTTCTCTCTCTGTCTTCCTCTGTCTCTTCTTCCCTCAATTTTTCCAGTTGCCATAATGTGTTCAGTTTTCCTCTTCTCAGAAAAGGTCCTACAAATATCACTTGTCTGCCTCTGATCTTTGCTGTAATTTGCCTTTTAACTCCAGCCTCTCTTAAGACTTCCTCGTTGGCTTTCTTAGATGTCCATGGTACCTTCAACATCCTCCGTATGAACTACATTTCCATGGCCTCCATTTCTCACTGTACTCTCTTGTTCATGGACCATGCTTCACATCCATAAAACAAAATTAGCTCGATGTAACATTTAAGTATCATAATCTTGTTTCCATTGATACGGATCTGTTGCACAAGATGTTTCTCATTTTCTGGAGTGCTGACTTAGCCTGAGCACGTCTGGTTTGTATTTCGTTGTGACATTTCCTATCAGCTGTTATAATTGTTCCTAAGTACTTGAATCTATCAACTTGTTTCAGTTCTGTGCCATCGATGGTAATGCTACATTTTGGTGGTACTCTTTTATTTGAGATGACCATCACTTCAGTCGTCTTTTTATTCAGGCTGAGACCTTTACTTCTACTTTCACGAACCACGATGTCCAGTTCACTTTTAGCAATCAGAACTGTGTCGTCTGCATATCTTAAGTTGTTAAGGTTGTACCCGTCAATTGATATTCCTGGCAAGCTCTCTACATTTCTCATTAGGTTTTCGCTGTACAAGGAGAAGAGGTCAGGAGATAGAACACTTTTACTAATTACTACTATTGCTATAACTGCAACTACTTTACTTAAACAACTATTACAAATAATACATCTGTTACAATAGTTAGCCACTGGTGGAGTAATTTGTCTATAATAGTGGACTAGTATGATAATTTTTTTCGCTTAATTTATCATTTCAGATATGTCACGAAATCAAGCCTCTTTGGAGAATCAGGGGACATACCTTCATAGTCAACTATTTGTCTGTCTGCTTAGCGTCCTGTAAGTACACACTGATGATGATGGTGATGATGATGATTTGGTAAGCTATAGCTCGTCAGTATTAGCTGAATCGACAGACAGAGAGTCTCTTCGTCAGTGTCAGACTTATTCGAATTCCTGTCGTCACCCGCCATTCGTCATAGTTCTCGCCCTTGCTACGAAGCGCATGAGCAGTTTTGAGAGCCTGATTCGCAGTAGGAGCTTACGCCTTGTCCAACATGCACTAATAACATCTACTTTCAGTCAGAGTAGCTGCCCCTACTCGCGGTTCTTTTATCATCCTATTTGTTCTTAATTTCTATTTTGTTACATTTCTTTTTAACGTATGTCCAATTACGTGTCTATTTTTTCTTCTGACCCATATGCCTTGGACTGGATATGTCTGTCTGTCTGTCTGTTCATCTAAATCTATAGAATATAATGAAAGGTAAATATGGACGTCTGCATGGTAATGTAGTGCGTCCATTTCTCATTGCAGTGGTTGGTGATTAGTTCCTGGCATGTAATACTCCAGTGAACTGGTTATAATTTGCACATCCTGAGAGTGGGGAAAGACAGCTGGTCAACACTGACACTGACCACATCACCCTTATGGACACTAAAACCATATCTCTTTATATCCCACAGTATCCCTTTACATTTCACTATACCCCATTGATATCTCACCAGGTCCTTTATTATATATTTCCCTGTATCCCTTGTACATCTCATTAGCATAGAACACAAGAAACATATTCTTTGGCTTGCAATTTACTGCTTTTGGAACTGCACATTCAGCATTTTAAAAACAAATTATATTCTTAATCTGTGTCCACATTTACTCTCCTTCCTATGATTCTTAGCACATGAACAAAATAATTAAATAATGAAATAGAAACAAAAAGACCAGGGGCAACTATATATGTTTATGTATTATTTTCTTTCAGACTGTATCAGTGACAGTCGGTACACATACACTGACATGTGCAAACAGCGGATCAGAACAAACAAGTGTCATACAACAACGGCGCGGTGACAGAATTTGCTGATAACACCCTGTGAGATGATATCAGGTTCCAGTGATACTCTTTATGATACTGGAGGAAAAAAAGAATAGTGAAAGCAAAACTTCAGCTTTCTTAGATCATTGACTACTATTCCTGGAAACCTGATAAAGTTCATTAATAAAAAGAACTCAGCTTGATGGTGGCTGGGAAATTACAAGTGATGCTTTTAAAATACTTAGACAGACAGAGGTAAGAAAAAAGAGCTTACTAGTGACTTGTTTTGAATTCTCATTAAATTTGATGTTGGGGTCAAAAACATACAAAAACTTGGCAAATACAACTCTGAGAGCCGAAGTCATAAGTCTGACAAAAGTCAGGAAAGTCCAAGGATGGCACAGACAGTGAAAATAAAAACCTTTTCATGTGTTCTGAGTTACAGACAGACTTTTTCTTTAAAAAGTCAGTTAACAACAGAGTCATTAGCACATTCATCTTTTGAAAGACAGCAAACACTAATCGTTAGCACACATATTTTTTGAAAGACAGTAAACGAGAGTCATTAGTGCACATACTTCTTCTGAAAGACAGCAAGTAAGAGCCATTAACACTACTGAATAAGTTAGCAACAACAATTTGAAACTAAACACTATAACTAGTCATCACTGCATGATATAAATAATATGATTTCATCTGTATAATTCATTCTTTTAGCAAGTGCAGTAATATACATGATACAAATTTATTTTAAAATATTAAGTTCAACTTTTAGAAAACTAAGAAAATATGACATGTCTTGTGGTGTACTTTCATACTAACTCAAGGTTTACTATGAATTATGAATATTTTTCTCATATTTAAAAAGAATATGGTAATAAAGTTAGAGTATGTAACAGCAAATTAGTCCCTATTGCAAACTGAGCTCTCTGTCTACTTCATGTGTTCCTTTAGAATTTCATCAGAAAATCTGGTGCAGTTTTTTTATGAATGCTCTATGTGGACTCTACTCAGTAACATTAAATTACCAAACATTTTCTCATGTGACAGCAGTATCAATATCCCTACAACAGTTTCTACAAAGGTACTCAGAACTTTTGAATGAAAACTGAACATCTGAAACTAGAATAGTTGTCAATTGCTGTACCATGAACATTTATTTTTCTGTCTAGTGATGAAAGATACTGATGATGATGATGATGATGATGATGATGATGATGATGATGATGATGAATATGATGATTATGATAACAGTGATAGATTACTTTCTTGATTTTCTTTAATAAGACAAGATTAAGTCTCTCTAGTGAGTTACAATGACATGCTTCAATAGGAAGCTTCATAATAATAAATGTCTGTGTAGATCTACATACTAATACAGACGGCTACTTATAAATTCTTTGTGCTGTTTATAATATTAGTAACTTCTGTTCAGTCTGCATGAGATACTAGCAGAAAGGCAATTTGTTCAATT
Source organism: Achatina immaculata (assembly GCA_009760885.1). Taxonomy (NCBI): domain Eukaryota; kingdom Metazoa; phylum Mollusca; class Gastropoda; order Stylommatophora; family Achatinidae; genus Lissachatina; species Lissachatina immaculata. The sequence goes on from CM019695.1 coordinate 51,989,620, forward strand.
TATTTTTCGTTTAATGAAAGATATTAATTTATTCCAGATTTCCTTTCAATTTCTTTTTAAAGGGAATCAGTGCTGTGCTATGAATTTTTCAACAGTGAATTTTTTTCTTTGACAAAATTGATGCAGTTTTTATTTATTCAATAAAACCTTTCCTGTGTTAATACTTTTATTTACCCAACAAAACCTTCCCTTTGTTAAATCTTGTATCTAATTAACAAAACCTTCCCTGTGTTCAAACTTTTACTCATTCAACAAAACCTTCACTTTGTTAAAACCTTTATTTACTCAACAAAAGCTTCTTTTTGTTAAAATTTTTATTTATTCAATAAAACCTTCCATCTGTTAATTAAAACTTGTATTTCTTCAACAAAACCTTCCTCTTGTTAAAACATTTATTTATTCAATAAAACGTTCCCATTGTTAAAACTTTTATCTATTCATCAAAACTTTCACCTTCTTAAGAATTTTATTATCCAACAAAACCTTTCCCTTGAAATTTTCTCTGCACTAATCATCAATGTGATCAGTGGCTGTATTAAACCTAATAGTGTAATAAACCTATAGAACCTCAGCATCAGATATTTATAACTGTCAAGATAATGGAGAAGTGGAAAATGAACGATTTTAAAATTAGATGTGCTAGATTTGAATAAATAATTTCACTAAAACATTTTACAGATTCCTCTAGCTCTTAGTAAAACAGAAGTTGTTAATCTTTCAAAATATGTGGGGATTTCAAAATAAGAGTTTGTGGCCAAAATCTCCTTACATTTTCATAACCATAATGTAAAGGCACAAATGACTCACTCACCATATGTGTTTATTTACTGCTAAACAGGGCATGTGTCAGTCATATCTGGTAATTTTTTTTGCATATGTCCAATCATTATCTATATATTTATCTCTTTATCAGGTGAGTCTTGCTCCTTGATCATGGAGCTGTTTGTTCAACTTTGCTATAACTCAGCTGTATATGTTTGTGTGCACAATAATGAATGTATGCTAGTTAATTACATATAACCTGGACTTGATCACTGTTTTGTGAACTTTACCTCTGACATTATGACTGATTTTTTTTTTCTGTGCATAAGTGAAATATTTTATACATTATTTGCTAAGTATTTGGTTATCATGTATTAGCTGAGTTTATTATTAATTTTAAATCAATGAAGCCCTGTCTCTGTAAATTAAAATAATGTCATGTCACTGCGCACAAACATAAAATCCATCTTGAAGTAAGCAAAAAACGTTATTTTACACTAGGTTGTTGTTATACTAAGACAACATTTATTCATATACTACAACTACATTCTTTCCAAAAATATGCACTGTTTAAGTAAGTGTAACTTTCAACTTGGTTTTGCAATAAGTAAATGATGAGTCTACATTTTATCAATAAAAAATGTGATTCTGTAGTGAGTATTATAATCTGTACAACAACATAAGGAAAACAAATTGAGCAGTGACATTTCAAACACATTGTATATTTCTAATTTAATTTTGCCTCTACTTGCAGTCTTGCTCCATTATGTCACATAAATGTACCTATTCCATTATGTGCACTGAACTGAAAGTTCTGGCAAACATTTTAATGCACCAAGCTCATCACGGCACTCAGTGAGCACCGAGCTCATCACAGCACTCAGTGAGCACCAAGCTCATCACAGCACTCAGTGAGCACCAAGCTCATCACAGCACTCAGTGAGCACCAAGCTCATCACAGCACTCAGTGAGCACCAAGCTCATCACAGCACTCAGTGAGCACCGAGCTCATCACGGCACTCAGTTGGGACAGTGTAAAGGAGCAACAAATCCTGTCCTGTTTTATCAGAATTTTCTTTAGTTTTCGAATAAGCCTACACTATTTCCACTCTGATGCACTAACAACTCTGCATGTTGTTCCTTCATACATTAGTCCGGAGCTTTAATCTGTCATACTTTCTTCCAGTCTTGAATATCTTTTTCTTGTTTCCTAAGCATTGAATTGTGCAGAAAAGTGATAAAAAAATTTTTCCTGTGTTAAAATTCTATTTGACAATTAAAAAATTCAACACAGCAGTGATAATACAACTCTATAATTTATATGTTACACCTTTAAATGCAACTTCTTTATTTTCTGAAATTATAAAAATTTCTATTTTTTAAATATACAGCTATCTTAATTAATTTCCAGCTAGAGGAAAAATAGCATTTAAGACTGGGATAATTTAAGAGGGGAAAAAGAAACGGGTACTGCACCGTAGATGGAGATCCCTGGATGGAGATCCCTGGGAAAGTGTGCTGAATCTTGAATATCAATCAAGGATTAATTTTACAAATAATTTACAAAAACTGAAATAACAAACTGTTCTTCTTTAACAAAATATTTCACTGAGTGGGAAAGTTCATGAGAAAGGATGTCTAGTTTGTAACAACTGCCAAAATATTTGAAAACTATTTTCAAGAGTCAGAAACTTTGAACGTAGTAAGTAGCAGAAATTATTTGAAATTGGCGGGAACATGCGGGTGTCTGATTGAGAAACAGCATTTTTGTATAAGCCATAAATCAGTTTATAGAGGAAGAGGGTAGGGTGGGGGGGGGGGGGGGTCAGTCAGGTGACAGTCAAGCATGATAGCACAAGAAATTTACAAGTTCAGATTTTAAAATCTATTTATAAAAATGAAAAAAGGTGCCACAAAAATAATTCACCAAAAATGCAAGACTTATGCCCATTCTGTCAGTAAAACATTAGACTATTTGTTTGGATAAGAAATCTCTGACAGTAGACGAGAAGGATAAAGAAGCGTGGCCATATCAGGCTGATACGTGGTCAGCCACCATTTCATATCTTCGGCCATATCAGGCTGATACATGGTCAGCCACCATTTCATATCTTCGGCCACAAAAACCTGGCTATGGGGGCAATGAATATTTGAGACAAAGACAAATAAAGATCATCAGTAACAATATTTTAGAATTACAGAGTTCAACAGTACTAAGTAGTAGTATCTTCAATCATTTCAAATCCTGGGAGTAGTATCTTCAGTCATTTCACATCTTGGGAGGACTAGTAGTATCTTCAGTCATTTCAAATCCTGGGAGAACTAGTAGTATCTTCAGTCATTTCAAATCCTGGGAGGACTAGTAGTATCTTCAGTCATTTCACATCCTGAGAGGACTAGTAGTAGTATCAGTCATTTCAAATCCTGGGAGGACTAGTAGTATTTTCAGTCATTTCACATCCTGGGAGGACTAGTAGTATCTTCAGTCATTTCACATCTTGGGGGGACTAGTAGTATCTTCAGTCATTTCAAATCCTGGAGGACTAGTAGTATCTTCAGTCATTTCACATCTTGGGGGGACAAGTAGTATCTTCAGTTATTTCACATGCTGGGAGGACTAGTAGTATCTTCAGTCATTTCACATCTTGGGAGGACTAGTAGTATCTTCAGTCACTTCATGTCTTGGGGGGCAGTAGTAGTATCTTCAGTCATTTCACATCTTAGGAGGACTAGTAGTATCTTCAGTCATTTCACATCTTAGGAGGACTAGTAGTATCTTCAGTCATTTCACATCTTAGGAGGACTAGTAGTATCTTCAGTCATTTCACATCTTAGGAGGACTAGTAGTATCTTCAGTCATTTCACATCTTAGGAGGACTAGTAGTATCTTCAGTCATTTCACATCTTAGGAGGACTAGTAGTATCTTCAGTCATTTCACATCTTAGGAGGACTAGTAGTATCTTCAGTCATTTCACATCTTAGGAGGACTAGTAGTATCTTCAGTCATTTCACATCTTAGGAGGACTAGTAGTATCTTCAGTCATTTCACATCTTAGGAAGACTAGTAGTATCTTCAGTCATTTCACATCTTAGGAGGACTAGTAGTATCTTCAGTCATTTCACATCTTGGGGGACTAGTAGTATCTTCAGTCATTTCAAATCCTGGAGGACTAGTAGTATCTTCAGTCATTTCACATCTTGGGGGGGGACAAGTAGTATCTTTAGTCATTTCACATCTTGGGAGGACTAGTAGTATCTTCAGTCATTTCACATCTTGGGGGACTAGTAGTTTCTTCAGTCATTTCACATCTTGGGAGGACTAGTAGTATCTTCAGTCATTTCACATCTTGGGGGACTAGTAGTATCTTCAGTCATTTCACATCTTGGGGGACTAGTAGTATCTTCAGTCATTTCACATCTTGGGAGGACTTCATATGCGCTGTAGTGGGCATTTACTTTGTCATGGCCTTCTGTCTGCTGCTTCTTTGTAGGAGAAGATGGTCAGGGCTGAATCTACCTCTCTCCGATGGCAGCAGTGAGGCCATATATATGTATATGTATATATATATATATATATATATATATATATATATATATATATATATATATATATATATATATATATATATATACTGGAAGTAACTAAGCGAAATTATAATGCAAAGAAGCGCTACTGTTTTTAAGAAAACAGTGAATTTCTTCTTGTGTGTGAATGTGTGTGTGTTATGGAAAGTTGAACAATGTTTTTTTTTCATTTCTTTTTTATTTCTTTATTATTATTTCATACAAATTGTAAAATGTACTCTGAACTTGCATGAAGCCACATATAAAGAGGGTCATCATAGGTTTTGCCTTTTTAATATTTAGTATACATTTGCACTATTTATATTTCTACTTTGCTGTTCACAATAATCTTTGCTTGCTAATTAGAACATGATATTCCTCTTAGATTTCAGCACAAATCCTGCTAAAACCAGCAACAATCCACTTGTTGCACAAAAAGTGTTGTCTTTGTTAATGTATAATTTGCAAATTGCGCTTAATAAATTTTAATGCATTCCAACAAAATATTAGTGTATTTGTGTACAGAACTGTTATGGCTCTAAATGTATTATAATTTTTGTTTTTTCTCAGTGTTTGTGTTCGGGCTGAAATTAGCTTTTCGTTTCTTTTTCGTCAACACTCATATGAAATTTAATATTTTGTTTCGTTTACTGTTGATCTTCGTACTTTCCATTTCCATCTTTACATTTTCTAATTTTCCAGCCTGGAATAACGTTCTAACATTCCATGTTGCTATTTTGAACTTGTTAGTTTTGCCACCAGTAGCTTGAAGACGATCTGGCCTCACTTGTGGCTCGTGAGCTGCTCTACCGGACGAGGCTGTTCCAAAGGAACATCCATTAACGTCGTTCATGACAAGTCTGTTACTCTGAATACGCATAATTGTTCTTGGGAGCTACAACAGTGATTTCCCGTTGCCTTCTGTCGGTTTGTGTAAGGACTCTCCGCTAGCTTTTGTACTCCCTGTCCTACCCGCAAGGCAGCGGGAGCGAGAGGTTTTAAGGCGCCTCTTACCCGCCTGGTATTCCCTTCACTGAGCACCTGAGGCGCTTTATAGGAGTAGTAGAGCCACCTACTACCCCACCTCGCTCTCTGAGTCTACCGCCAGTTGGTCCGCGCCTGCTTATTTGGATAACTCCTTATTCACAGGGATCCTCCATATCTGGAGGACTTTCACCATCCGCCACCTGTGACGCGCTGGGTTGGGGATGGTCGCCCCAGCGAGTGAAGTTAGATGGACAGGTGCAGGGAAGATAAACTCTGATAAATATACAATAATATATTCAGGAAGTGAGAAACATGAACGAGGAGTAGGAATAATATTTGACGAACAAACAGCAAGGACAATTGTAGGATATCTGAACATCTCGGACCGAGTCCTGCTAGCCCAACTGAAAGGACGACCAATAAACATAAATAATATACAAGTGTACGCTCCAACAAATGAAAGTTCTGAAGGAGATGTACATATATTTTATAATGACATAGAGACAGCCCTAAAACACACAAAGTCACATGAAGTTACCATAGTCATGGGAGATTTTAATGCCAAAGTTGGTAAAGGAAGAACTTTAGACATCGTTGGTGACTATGGACTGGGGGAGAGGAATGACAGAGGTTGTAAATTAATTGAATGGGCAAGAATACACATCATGGTTGTAGGGAACACCTGGTTTAAACAACATCCTGTAATAGAATTTACTATTTTGAATTCTAAAGCACCACTGAAATAGTATTGGCGCCAACTAAAATGGTTTTCTTCTATCTGAAATTGTTTTCTATTGGGTTGATTAAATATTCTTGTGGAGTACAGTTTCATCTTATAAATTTCTTCTTGTTGATGGTGTTATAGAACAACCTAATTTTCTATATTACACACTAAGAAAATACAACAAGACACCCAGGCTTCCAATTCCACAGAATAATACAGATACAACAACTTAACATAACTTGGCAGTCTTCCAACCAAAACAAACTGGTCAACAATGAGAATTCCAACAAAGCCAATTGGTGTAGTTTATCATCAGACAACACACATTTATTGATGGACAAAACGAGGGGTGAAATTATGATGATGGAAACGTAGCCGTCAGGCTGAACAGAAATTACAACGACAATGCCCGGCGTGAGAGAACTCTACGCCATATGGGCGAAAACCTTACAAATCTCCATATACAAATGAAACCATACTTACAACGTTCCACCCAAAACCTCAGCCATCACAATAAAACATAAATCCTCCAACTAACTACCAACAAATTTCCACTGCTAGAAGCTCTTCCTAAAACGAGATTCCATCTACATCAAAACTACTAAGGTTCTTCCTACAACACAAACAAGTAAGGCTCTTGCTACAACAGTCAAGTAAGGCTCTCTCTAGACTATTCGTGAGTGGTATTTATACTATCCCTACCACTCAGTTTACTCCATGCTGCACGCTTTTCCCAGGACCCCTGCTCAATGGTCTCAGCCAACCTACCTTTCAAACAAGGGTACTCACTCTATTAATTGTTTCCTAAATACCAATCCTGGTTATAACTCCTAGCCAAGAGAAATACTGCTATACATTCTCGAAGACTGGCAACGTGGTGCAGCCCAGACAAAAAGACTTTTAACCAGATAGACTAAATATTAAACAACAAACGATTCCGCAATGCATTACTGACAACAAAAACCATGCCGGGAGCTGACTGCAATAGTGACCATGACCCACTCTGTGGAAAAATTAGAATAAAGCTAAAGAAAACATGCAGAAAAGTGAGAAACATCAAACTGAATACAGGACTTAAAAATGTCCAAGAACTGCGAGAACAATACAAAGTTATTATAAAAAATAGATACAATGCAATAGCAAAGATAAATAGTATAGATGAACAATGGGCAATGTTAAGAGATTCTATCCACCAAACTGTTAAGGAGATAATACCACAAAAAAAGAAGCCTCTAAAAATAAATGGATGACAGACGACATCTTAGGACTGATGGACAAGAGGAGGAGGAGTAAAAATAATGAGAAAAAAATATAGCAAGATAAATAAAGAAATAAGACCCAAATACAGAGAAGCAAAAGAAGTGTGATTAAATGAACAGTGCATATAGATAAAGGACTCTCATAATAAAGACAGCAAAAACATGCACAAACGAATTAGTGAACTCACAGGCAGGAAAACAAAATATACCCAAGGATGCCTGAAATCGAAAGAAGGTAAAATGTTAATGGGAAAAGAAGACATTGTGGACAGGTGGACAGGGTATATCGGTGAGTTATATGGAGGAGAAAGACCAGAATTAACATCAGATACTGAAAACTGTGATGGACCACCAACACTTGAATGAAATCATAGATGCCATCAAACACATGAAGAAAGGAAAAGCAACTGAGCCTGATAATATAACAACAGAAGAAATAGAGGCACCGAAGGAGACAGGAATAAAAATTATAACCAAGTTACTGAACGACATTTACAACAGTGGTTATATACCAAATGACCTGATTAAATCCACGTTTATAGCACTACCAAAGAAACCAGGTGCAAAGGAATGTGACGACCACCGGACTATCAGCCTCTCATGTCACATAACGAAGCTACTTCTGCGAATCATGAGAAGAACAAGGAAAAAGATAAAAATGGAAATAGCAGATGAACAGTTTGGATTTGTTGAAGGAAAAGGAACGCACAATGCCATTTATGCTTTACGAACACTAACAGAAAGAGCTTTAGAAGTACAGAAAGATCTCTACTTATGCTTCATTGATTACACCAAGACATTTGACAAGGTGAAACATAATGAAATTATTAAAATGCTTGAAGACATCAATACAGACGGCAAAGACCTGAGGATTGTAAAACATCTATACTGGCAGCAAGAAGCAGCAGTTCGAGTTGAAAATAGAACTGGAAAATATCAACCGATAAAACAAGGGGTGCGACAAGGATGTGTACTATCTCCAGACCTTTTTTCTCTGTACAGCGAGAATATTCTAAGAACGATCATCACAGAACCAGGCATAAAAATTGGAGGATACCATATTAACAGTACTGATAGCTGAGAACCAACAAGACCTGCAAAATCTCTTGGATAAAGTCGTCAAAGAAAGTGAACAGAAAGGTATTACTTTGAACATCAAAAAGACAGAGACTATGGTTATATCTAAGAAACAGAATCCACCAACATGCAGTATAAATTTAAATGGAACTATTCTAAAGCATGTGCAGAAATTCAAATACCTTGGAGCAGTAATAACTTCAGATGGGAAATGCATAACAGAAATTAGGAACAGAATAGGCCAAGCAAAGACTGCATTTCAGAGAATGAGAAACATATTAACCAACACATCCTTATCAATGTATGTTAGAAAACGAGTCCTAAAATGGTATATTGAACCTATCTTGTTATATGGAAGTGAATCATGGACAATAGGCAAGTCTGCACAAAAATCATTGGAAGCAGCAGAAATGTGGTTTATTAGAAGAATGTTGCGAATCCCCTGGACAGCAAAAATAACTAATGAAGAATGTATGAAAAGAGCTGGAGAGACAAAAAACCTTGTCAAAAAGATAAGAGAGAGAGAGAGAGAGAGAGAGAGAGAGAGAGAGAGAGAATGTACTTTCATAGGACAAGCAATGAGAAGAGGGGGCATTGAAAATATTATAACAACAGGAAAAATAGAAGAAAGAAGATCAGGAGGAAGACCAAGAGAAATGATATTGAACAGTCTGACGGGATGGTGTGAGAGGAGATCACCAACTGAGCTGATGGCCTGCATGAAGGATCATGTACTCTGGAGAAGCATAATAGCCAACGCCAGTCGACACGGCACATGATGATGATGATGATGATTCGTTTACTGTGGCAACGTTAAAAAAAAAACCTGAGACAACAGTTGGGGTCATGTCAACAAAGACATGAAGTAGACCGAAACCAACAAATAAATTAGGTAAACAAAACTCAATAAGCATAGCTGATGGACAGACGTCAACAAAGACAGTAGGTGGACAGAAGTCAATATGGACGATAGGAGAGGTGAAGTCAGAAAAGACTATATGTAGACAAAAGTCAAGAAGGAAAATGCAGGCAAGTGACACAGAAAACATAACAATAGTTAATAGGAAGTCATGGATGGACACAATCTCTTATGCCAGCTATATAACTGCTGAATGGGGGGTGGGGGTGGAGGGCGGAACAATTCTTCAGATCATATGTATCATTACGCCGTTATACATGTATTTAAGTTGCTGGTGTCAGTCTTATGTGCTTAAAAAAAAAACGTTTCATTTGTTACATCAAACAATGTTTCATGTTACAATAATTCAACAAAATTTATGTTAAAATAAAACGAGAATGTAATAAACTTCACATTAAAAAAAACTAATTATAAATGAAGGAACAAAGAAAAAGGTTTTAAATATAAACATCACTCATCTCCAACACATATTTTCCCAACTTAAACGATCAAACTTCAAGTTTTGTGAGACGAGAAATGTCTATATTCACAGTGAACTAAATGGGAACATTAATTTAAAATTCGACTCGAAATGTCATGGTAAATTCAAAAGACGGATAGTCAGCTTTCATTGAAAAAAAAACACGTATTACTCATACTACATCTCACTGAGTTCAATACTAATTTGACAGCTTTCTTGAGTGAAAACTCATGTGCACAAGGTATGAATCTTTCCTTCACATATACATTACACGGCTGATAAAACAACGTTGGGTAGTAAGCTTCTACTTTGTGCTTGTCCTCATCATTCTGTACCCATCTTCCTTACAAGGAGGATATCAGAAAAAGCTAAGTTTAATTTTTCATCTATTGTTCGTGTTTTAATATGTTGTGTCGTTTTTGTATGTGATCCCTGAAGAAAGCTTTTGTCGAAACATTGGATTGATGTATGTTCTTCATTTATATGCGCTCATCTTGTTTTTACCATTCTTATTTTCTTTTACAGCTGTATTTGATATATGACAGCTGTATTTGATATATGACAGCTGTATTTGATATATGACAGCTGTATTTGATATATGACAGCTGTATTTGATATATGACAGCTGGTTTGGCAATCATCGTCCAAGAATATTGATGGACTCAGGAAAAAGTGACTGTTCTTTTGCTATATGTGTATGATTGTGAGCCGGTGTATGTGCACGAGCGTACATGTGTGTGCGTGCGTGCGTGCGTGCGTGCGTGCGTGCGTGCGTGCGTGCGTGCGTAAATATGTATACTAACTTTTGTTGGTTGTCCCTCTCTGTCCTCGTTGCTATCCTTCGCAGATTCTTGTCTTTTAAATGAACAAACCAAGTCCCCCGACAACGTTAAAGTTATTGTGATTCAACTCCATATTCTCTTATGATTCGGGTCAGGTGAACTACGAGACTGAAGCAAAATGGAAATCTTAAAGCAGCAAGAAGAGTGCGAAGATGCCATGAGACAGATACAAATATACCGGCAAGAAATAAAGAAATATCCATTAGGGACAATAGTAAAGACACAGCAATAAATAAATCAAAAGCTAGAAAATCCACCAACTGTCATAAAATGAAAAGAGAGAGACTTTGTTACTTTTCTTCTGAGAAGCGAATTTGACGATGAGTCACGGGTGATAATTTTAAAAATACAGTCCATATTTGCTGGAAGCTGAAGACTGTAAGAGGACCTAGCTCTATTGCTGGTCTTGGTGAGTTGCCTCTTTACACCTGCAGCATGCTCACGCGTGTCTAGCCTTTGACATCAGGATGTTCGTATATACTGATTTCTGTTCATCAATCCAATGTGTAAACATCAATCCAATGTGTAAACATCAATCCAATGTGTAAACATCAATCCAATGTGTAAACATTTTATATACATATATACAAAGCTACTAAAGAAATAGGTCAGGTCAAAGGAAAAAAGAGGGAGGGTTGAGATGCTGTTAACTATGACCAGTTGGAATAGAGCTTTACTGGAGTATAAAATGCAGTGTGTAAATGACTGAACACAATAAAGTGTATGTCTAACCCTCAGCATCGAAAAGACATGGTGATAAAACCAGCTGATAAAAAGTTGCATCTCGTGGTTTGGAAGAAGGATTTCCATTTTACAGAAGAATATATCAACTCAATAACACCAAAAAAAATTCACTGAAAAATGATGCCACTCGTTCCAACAAAAATATAGTGAAAATAGCCATCAAGGAGTTGATTAACAATGGTAGCCTCCCACATAAGCTGGTTATCTTCACATCAAGAACAGCTGTTCAGGCAAACCCACATTCTACATTCTTCCTAAAATCAATAAACCCGGCATCCTGGCCGTCCCATTGTATCAGCATGTTCATTTCCCACTGAGCACATTTCTGTTTTCTAGGACAGTCTTTTACAACCGCTAGCCCACAAACTGCCCTCTTCTCCAAGGATACGAAACATGCTTTAACCACTTTCGACACTATCCAACTCTCAGAATCACACCTGTCACACCTTTCTCCCCGACATCTGCTCCCCATTAAATTCTATTCCTAACAAGAAAGGCCTCTCAACACTCCGCTGTATACCAAGAGCCCCACCCTGTCACCAACACTAACACCATAAATAAGACTCGCGGAACAGGTGCTCATATTAAATTCCTTCGAATTCATCGACGAGTATTTTGATCAAATCAGAGGTGTCGCCACGAGAACCAAGATGGGCCCCATTTATGCGTGCTTAACAGGAAGCCCAGAAGTGGGAAGTCTGCGCTGAGACTCCAAGAATTTGTTAGGAGATACCAGCAAGCCAAAGAACCATCTAAAAAAATCATTGAGTTCGCCAACTTTTACTGGACAAGAATATCAAATTTACCTCTGAAATTTCTGAAAACTCTATCAACTTTTTAAACATCCAAGTTGATGTCGGCATTAACAGTCTTTCCGCCTCTGAGTTCTACAAACCTACTGACAGCCGTTTATATCTACTTTACAGTTTTCTCTCATCCCGAATCTTGCAAGGATTATATCCCTTATTCTCAGCTCCCCCGTCTTCGCAGCCTGTCTCAGTATGACTTTATGGACTAATCCAGTAAATTATTAGAATTTATCTGTCATTGGCACTGTCCTGAAAAAATTCTTCGGAAAGCCATCAGCCAGAAAGTTCGCCACAAAGAAGCGTTCAGACAAAAAAAAAAACCTGCGATTTCATCCGACAGAATTAAAATACTGCTTCCTTTCCATCCTCATGGTCAAGTACTGCTTCCTTTCCATCTTCATGGTCAGATGGTTAAGAAAATCCTCTGCCGCTCCTCCAGTTCAACCCTGACACCTCCCGACATTTTTTTCTGATTCAGTAGCAGAGAACTCTGGGAAGGTAAGGCGGCCAGGCGTGATACTGACAACATCACATTTTCTTGTGCCGAAGGTCATGGAAAATACAGGCATAGCACCATATTCCCCAATATACATTAATGGCATGGAAACGGAATTGTTGTTGTTGTATATATGTTATATATCATTGATGCGAATTTATGTTTTTTTCTTCTTTTCTTAACCCTTTGTCGTTTATGTTTTTGTATGGTTAAGGTGTAAATCGAAACGTTACAATTATGTACTAGTTAATTAATAAAGCTCCTACTACTTTCGTTTTAAATGGTATTAACATGTTGTTAATTAACATTCACTGTAATGGCTGTGTGTGTAAATAAAATAAGAGAAATGAGCATGTAACAAACAGTCTCAGCAGTGATCAAGAAAAGACGGTGGGTATATGTGGGTTACGTGATGAGAAGAAATAGAGAACAACAAAGCAAGCCTTCAGATGAGACATCTGGAAAGAGGTCCAACCTTGAAAGACCCCAAAGAGAACAGTGACAAGAGAGGCTAAGATGGTTTGCATCTAATCCCTTGGTGAGACTGAGAAGCTTCTCGAGAATAGAGACCCGCAGCGATACAAACTGCGAGCCCTGTGTGGCGCCTGGCGGCGAGGGAGGGATATAAAATGTAAAATATACTCCAAAACTGCGATGTGTCCACAAGATAGCAAACATACATAAACAATCATCGTATATGTCAAAATAATATGTAAAACCTTTCTAGTACATCAATGGTACGTAATTATAGTAACAATGCATTAAATAAACAGGACAATAAGTAAACCTTTTACTTAGCATTTTGGCATCTGTAGAAATGAGTGCTCCCTTTTTGATAAAATATAAAGAAATACTCCCTTCATCCGGGGTGTTCATTTCCGTCACATACTTAACCTGCGCGTTTGTTGTCATTTTTTGTGGCTGGTATTTTCTGCGTCCAATTAAAAATTTTTTTTTTTTATGCCGCGTTATCAAAAGTGAACGCCGAGTGTGAAGTGGTAATATTATGTGCTTAGTGTTCCACATAAGTCGCATATCAGTTTCATGCACGTGAATTGTGTTATAAACTGCACAGAACTTGATCAGAAGCAGAATTAGTCTCAGCAAGTCGCCGCCAACATTTTTGTGTTTCAATGTCGGTCATGCTGGGCTGTTAACATGAACTTCATGCGCGAGCTCACGTTTAGAAACCACAAACCATGAAATTGTTTCTCATTGCAGCTTTTTTTTTCTTTTTGCATTCATATATCGTGGAAGTAAAGCTTTTCAGCGCAGATTATTATTATTATTGTAGCTGTCAGTTTACGAAAGTCGGTTGGGTACAGTAAATTCCAATGTCAAAGTTTTAAAATGTCGGACATACTTTTTTTCACTTACATATGCTTTCAAATAGATGCATCAAAGCAAAAGTTGTTACAGTATTTTCAGTGCGTAAAATGTCTAGATTTATGTGTCAAACATCACATTCCCCCCACCCCACCTCACACTCCCACCCCGAATTTCTTTTGCGTCACCTCAAAAGCTGTTCTGATGTTGTAGTCTGCATGCACATGATTTGAAGCTAGCTTGTTTCATTCGTTGTTTCAGTTGATCAGGGCGAAGATGAGTGTTCTAGAGTTAGGATATGATCATGAGGGCTGGTGAACTGGGGTTTGTCAAGATTCTGACCTACTTCTTTCACTGTGGTAAAACTGGTAGTAATGGAAGTTTATGGTTCAGTTTTACTAAAAGAGAGTGAGGAAAGCGGGCAGAAACAAGAATGGCAGAAAGCAAGATGAGCACATGCAAACAAACATACAACAATCCAAACATAACAGACAAAAACATGAACAATTTAGACTTGGCTTATTTTTTGTACGTTTGTCTGTTGTGCTGTTTTTTAAATTTTGTATGTGGTCCTTGAAAAAGGCTTTTGCCAAAATATTGGATTGTTGTATATTCTTCATTTGTATGTTCTCATCTTGCTTTCTGCCATTCTTGTTTCTACCCACTTTCATCACTCTTTCTATCTTTTTGTAAAACTGAACCATACACATACTTCTTCCTAGTGCTGCACGTAATGAGCTGGTGTATTTCCGCAGTCTGAAGAAATGAGGTGAGTCTCGATGTGGTCCCTATGTTGTAGTGTCTCAGGAAAAGTATTTTCTTTCTTGGATTCACTCTTGGACTTGTGGCAAGCCACCATAAACACCCTTATCTGACATGATATCTTTGCTTCAAGATGAAGTGTCAATTGATATAAAGCTTGGTGATTTTCTTTCAAACTGATATGTAGCTCGATGATATGCAACTTGGTGATTTTCTCTTATTTATGATGTACAGATCAGCGGTTTTTCTTTTATTGGTGATGTAGGAGATTTTCATTCATTCCAACTTCTAGAGACACTGCACGTTGTAGAGACAAATAATGGGTAACTCAAGGTCAAGTAAGAACTGTGCTGTTTCTATGACAATGGGCATGCCCCAGAGAGAGAGAGACCTTCACATTGCAGTAGTGGGCAATGATAAACAGAGTGTGCTTTCAGTCTTGAACCAGGGAGTGGACATAAACTATCCCTGGAGTAACCCAGCAGTGCCAAGTGTGAAAGACAGCACCACGCCGCTGATTGCAGCTGTCTCACTAAACCATGTGGAGATTGTTATGGTAATGTATTTTTTATGTGTGCTCATTAAAAATGTATGCATATCATGACTACATAGCAACATAGAGAAGTAATGGAGCCTTTGAAAACTGAACTAAAATTGCTCCACTGTTTATTGGGGAAAATGTGAAATGGACAGAAGAATGTGAATATCTACTTTCAGCTCAGTGAGCTGAATTTTTGAATTGAGTGAATTTTACTCAAGATAGCAATATTTCTGGGTATTTGTGAATACCCTAGAGGGTATGGTGTTAGTACTTGTTTTTATGTGACTTGTCAGTCCACTAGAGTGTGATGTGGTCGTCATAATAACACCTGGCTGCCATTACTTCCTTCCATCGCCATAAGGAGCCATCTATTTATTTCTACATCTGTGATTAGGGCACCTCTGACCAGATTCAAACCATCATCTGTTGTCATGACAGATGCAGATGCTCTGTATTATTAGTAGTTGTGAAATCTCACTCCAGTGTAATATCTAATGGGTATTAGTATCGTGTTTGCTTATGAGTGTGGACGCAAGCTCTCGACATTTAACACGCGGCCATTATTTTGAATGTCAGGTGCTCCATGCTGGCTTTCTTTCATACCTGGAAAACACTCAGCATCATGCTTCTCAGAAGACCACTGCCAATGGAAAACCAGCAGTTTCTCTTTTGTTTACCAGGCTATAATATAACAGCTGCCTTGTTTACCAGGCTATAATATAACAGCTGCCTTGTTTACCAGGCTGTAATATAACAGCTGCCTTGTTTACCAGGCTATAATATAACAGCTGCCTTGTTTACTAGGCTGTAATGTCACAGCTGTCTTGTTTACCAGGCTGTAATATAACAGCTGCCTTGTTTACCAGGCTATAATATAACAGCTGCTTTGTTTACCAAGCTGTAATGTCACAGCTGTCTTGTTTACCAGGCTGTAATGTCACAGCTGCCTTGTTTACCTGGCTGTAATGTCACAGCTGCCTTGTTTACCGGGCTGTAATATAACAGCTGCCTTGTTTACCAGGCTGTAATATAACAGCTGCCTTGTTTACCTAGCTGTAATATAACAGCTGCCTTGTTTAATAGGCTGTAATATAACAGCTGCCTTGTTTACCTGGCTGTAATGTAACAGCTGCCTTGTTTACCAGGCTGTAATGATACAGCTGTCTTGTTTGTCATGCTATAATGTCACAGCTGCCTTGTTTTCCTGACTATACTGTCACAGCTGCCTTCTTTACTAATAGCGTTAATTTCCTGAAGAATTGTCATCCAGCTGTGGATTTTCTAAGTTGATTATTATCTCTCACTATGGGTTATACTTCCTGAAGTATAAGTTGGTCATAAGCTTTAATAACTGAATTATTAATTTTAATAACTGAAGATATACAGATAATAGAACTGTTCTGTAGGTATAACATGAACTTTCAAGTTTTAATACAGTTTATCATCAGTGATTATGTTAACTGGCAATTACTGATTTAAAAAGAGAGAGTGAGTGATTGTGTTAACAGGCAGTTACCGATTTTAAAGAGAGAGAGAGTTATTGTGTTAACTGGCAGTTACCGATTTTTAAAGAGAGAGATTGTGTTAACAGGCAATTACCAGTTTTTAAAAAGAGAGGGAGAGAGAGAGAGTGATTGTGTTAACAGGCAGTTACTGATTTTAAAACAGAGAGAGAGAGAGAAAGTGATTGTGTTAACAGGCAGTTACCGATTTTTAAAAAAAAAAGAGAGAGAGAGTGATTGTGTTAACAAGCAGTTACCGATTTAAAAAAGAGAGAGAGAGAGAGTAATTGTGTTAACAGGCAGTTACCGATTTAAAAAAAAAAAGAGAGAAAGAGAGAGTGATTGTGTTAACAGGCAGTTACCAATTTCTTTTTTTAAAAGAGAGAGAGAGATTGTGTTACCAGGCATTTACTGATTTAAAAAAAATAGAGAGATAGAGAGAGAGTGATTGTGTTAACAGGCAATTCATTCATCATCATCGGGTGCCATGCCGACTGGCGTTGGCTATTATGCTTCTCCAGAGTACACGATCCTTCATGCAGTGCATCAGCTCAGTTGGTGATCTCCTCTCACACCATCCTGTCAGACTGTCCAGTATCATTTCTCTTGGTCTTCCTCTTGATCTTCTTCCTTCTATTTTTCCTGTTGTTATAAGGCATTTACTGATTTAAAATGAAAAAAAAAAGAGAGTGAGAGTGGCTGGCATAACTGTTGATACATCTTTCAAATCACTTCTTTAAGTCTGTGAATATATTACATAACTGATGTGCTGATGTTGTTTAAATTGTGTGCTGACTTTGAGGTTGTCCAAAGAATGACGTTTTTTGAGTAGGCAAGTGTTTTGACATGACCTTACACACACGCGCACACACACACATGTATAATGTAATGGGTTAGATCTGCATCAGCTGACTGTTTTTGTTCATGAAGATGCTATTTAAAAACTCTCACTCACTCACCACATTGAAGTGGTCCTTCTAGTGAATTATCCTTATAAGTTTCAAGTTCTGCTACACAAAGCACGGTCAAGTTTTCCTTCAGTTTGTCACCATTTTTTTTTTTTAGATCATTAAGTATCTGCAAGTAAATGAGAAATAAAAATGAGATTTACAAGGATGGAATTATTATATCAACAAATATAGAAGCTGAGCTTTAAAATAATTTTGTTACCCAGTGGTTCAGTCATTTCGCCTGTGTGGTTACTGGGGTGCCTGGGGAGAATAGGACCACTGCCACCTGCCACGCATGTCGTAAGAGGCGACTAAGGAGGTTGGGGGAATAGGCCAACGACCTGTTACCTTGAAAAACAAAAATCTGGAGCATTACAGAAACACGGAGAAGAAAGCCAGGAAACTTTGTCTTGGAAAAGGAAGGGACTCTGATAACAGAGCGCATGACGTTGTGCGGTCAAAGCCGAAAGGAAGCTGCAGAGCCGACATCCCAACAGAGTACCAGGACACCTTTTACCATTGCATGTTGGAATGTTAGAACAATGTATGAAAGTGGAAAGGCTGCCATGATAGCGAGAGAAATGAATAGATATAATATAAAGATACTGGGGCTGAGCGAAACACACTAGACAGGAACAGGTAAGCTTAGACTAGCAACAGGGGAGACAGTCCTATTTTCAGGTCACCAGAACCCAGATGTAACACACTCAGAGGGCTTGGCACTAATGCTATCCAGAGAGTCCCAGAGAGCATTGATGAGCTGGGAGGCGGATAGCTCAAAGATAGTTACAGCCTGCTTTTCTACAAAGAAGAAGGATATTAATTTGAATATCATCCAGGTATACGTGCCAACAAATGATGGAGAAGAGGTAGTAAAGGACGAATTCTACAACACATTGCAGGAAATTCTAGACCAACAAGGTAACAGACACATAACAGTTCTAATGGGAGACATCAATGCAAATGTAGGTAAGATCAGCACAGGTTATGAGAAAGTAATGGGTCAAAATGGATATGGAATAATGAGCGAAAATGGAGAAAGGCTAGCAGATCTATCCATGCTCAACAACCTTGTCATTGGAGGAAGTATATTTCCACATACAACTATACACAAAGCCACGTGGGTATCACCAGATCATGTCAGTGAGAACCAGACAGACCATATTTGTATCAGTAGAAGCTTTCGTAGAACATTGCAAGATGTCAGAGTGAAACGAGGTGCAGATGTAGCTTCTGACCACCACCTACAGATAGCTAAACTGAGAATGAAACTGAAGAAGCACCACAAAACAAACATGGCAAGGAAAAGATATAATATGGTACTGTTGGAAGACCCAGAAATCGCACTTTAAACTGAAACTGAGCAACAGATTTCAGGTTCTGCAGGAGTTATACGAAGAAGATAACCAGATGTGAACACTGTGTGGAACAGTGGTAAAGAAATGTGGAGCAAATCATGTGAAGAGAGAGTGGGATTTAAGAAACCCCAGCACAAGGAGTGGGTTACATTGGAAACACTGAAGAAGATAGACAGAAGGACAGAAATGAAAGCAAAAATAAATGACAGTAAAACAAGAGCCAGCAAAGGCCTCAGCTCAGACAGAAAACAATTTGGCCCATAAAGAGGTTAGGAAAAGCGTAAAGAAAGACAGGCAGGTCTATTTTGATAATATGGCAGGGCAGGCAGAAGAGGCAGCTGGTAAAAACAATATGAGAGCTCTGTATGAAATCACCAAGAATTTGGTAAATAGACCATGTAGGATAGAAAAGCCCATCAAAAACAAGGAAGGTAAGGTAGTAACAGAAGAACAGATGCAAAGATGGATGGAATACTTCAACAGAATCCTAATAGGCCAGCACCAGCAGAAACAGAGGATATACCAGCAGCAGAGAATACTCAAGACATCAATGTAGAACCACCCAGCAAGGGCGAAATTGAACATGCTATCTCAGAGTTGAAGAGAAATAAGGCACCGGGTCCAGATGTAATTGTAGCAGAAGTGCCCCTAGTGAACAAAGAAATAACAACAGAAATACCACTCTTACTATTTAGCAAGATTTGGGAAGAAGAGAAGGTCCCAGAGGACCGGAAGGAGGCCCATCTTATAAAACTCCCTAAGAAAGGAGATCTATTAGAATGTAAGAACTATATAGGCATCTCCCTGCTCTCAATACTAAGCAAGATCTTCAGCAGGATTTTGCTAAATAGAATTAAAACATCAGTAAATAGTAAACTAAGAGAGGAGCAAGCAGGTTTCAGGCAAGGAAGATCCTGTACTGACCACATTGCTACAATGCAAATAATAGTAGAACAGTCAGTAGAGTTGAATTCTTCACTGTTAGTTGCATTCATTGATTACAAGAGGGCATTCGATAGTTTAGATCGTAGAATGCTGTGGAAACTACTGGAACACTATGGTATCCCAGCCAAGATAACAGAGCTTATAAAAAGCAGATATGAAGGAAAAACTTGTAGAATCATGCATGGAGGAACTCTCACAGAAAGTTTTAAAGTGGAATCAGGCGTGCGGCAGGGATGTTTGCTATCAGCATTCCTATTTCTTCTAGCAAATGACTGAATCGTGAAAACTACCACAGAAAGGAAAAGAAATGGGATACAATGGACATTGTGGAACCAACTGGAAGATCTTGACTTTGCAGATGATGTGGCACTTCTGGCACACAGCCACACAAAAATGCAAGAGAAACTTCAGGTCTTAAGCAAGAATTCAGCTAAACTAGGACTTTATATTAACAGACAAACAACAAAGATAATGAAAAGTAATAGTGCAAGCAGTAGCCTCATGGTAATTGAGGGAGTGACAATTGAGGAAGTAGAGTGTTTCACATATTTAGGCAGCATAGTGGATAAATACGGGGGAACAGAAAAGGATGTTAAAGCTAGAATAACCAAGGCCAGGACAGCATTTATCCAACTTAACAAAATATGGTCATATAAGAACATCAGAACAACAACCAGACTTAGGTTTTTCAATACAAACATAAAGACTGTCCTACTATATGGTTCAGAGACATGGGTTATGACCAAGACAATACAACAGAGGATACAAACATTCATGACCTACTGCTTGAGGAGAATTTTAAACATTAAATGGCAGGACAAGATCAGGAACGAGGAGGTCTGGGAAAGGGCAGGACAAGAACCTATGAACCTACAAATCATGTCTAGGAAGTGGAGGTGGATTGGCCACACTCTGAGGAAACCCAACACCAGCATAACAAGACAGGCACTGACTTGGAATCCTCAACGAAATATAAAATGAGGAAGACCTAGACTTACTTGGAGAAGAGAAGTTATGACAGTGCACATAGAATACACATAGAAGGAAACAGAATAATTTCAAGAACAGGGATGACTGGAGAGGCTTTATCTGTTGCCTATGCTCTCAGTGGTGTGCAAGGTGATGATGATGGTCCAGTCATTTGTGTGACTTTAGTTATGTAAAATTACTTGACTTGGTATATTGATTTTACATAGCATTTTTTCTTGTGCTGATGGTTTACTGCATTGAAGTTTTGTGTGTGTGTGTGTGTGTAGATAATATTAGAAGTGTACCAGGCACCAGTTTAAAATGTGCAGTTAAATATGAGTATTCAGATTTCTGATATACTGAATATGAATTCAGATACTGTTTGATTTTGAACAATAAACAAAGAGTTGAAACAGAAACTATATGCAGAAGAGATACTGTTTTGGAGAAAAATGTAAAGAACAGCAAGAAAAGAGATTCTCAGAGATGTTTGAAAAAATAAAAAAACTAATTAAAACTACTAAGAAGTGGCAATCAGAATTCTTCAGATGTATCACGGGAACTTGATACTCGGCCAAGGCAGTAGGAGACAGAGACCAAGAGAAAAATACCTGAACAGACTGGCCAGGTGACATGGGAAAAGAAACTGAATTGGTTAGAGATACCAAAGACCAAGACTGACCAGGTGACATGGTGAAAGAAACTGAATTGGTTAGAGATACCAAAGACCAAGACTGACCAGGTGACATGGTGAAAGAAACTGAATTGGTTAGAGATACCAAAGACCAAGACTGACCAGGTGACATGGTGAAAGAAACTGAATTGGTTAGAGATACCAAAGACCAAGACTGACCAGGTGACATGGTGAAAGAAACTGAATTGGTTAGAGATACCAAAGACCAAGACTGACCAGGTGACATGGTGAAAGAAACTGAATTGGTTAGAGATACCAAAGACCAAGACTGACCAGGTGACATGGTGAAAGAAACTGAATTGGTTAGAGATACCAAAGACCAAGACTGACCAGGTGACATGGTGAAAGAAACTGAATTGGTTAGAGATACCAAAGACCAAGACTGACCAGGTGACATGGGAAAAGAAACTGAAGTGGTTAGAGATACCAAAGACCAAGACTGACCAGGTGACATGGGAAAAGAAACTGAATTGGTTAGAGATACCAAAGACCAAGACTGACCAGGTGACATGGTGAAAGAAACTGAATTGGTTAGAGATACCAAAGACCAAGACTGACCAGGTGACATGGTGAAAGAAACTGAATTGGTTAGAGATACCAAAGACCAAGACTGACCAGGTGACATGGTGAAAGAAACTGAATTGGTTAGAGATACCAAAGACCAAGACTGACCAGGTGACATGGTGAAAGAAACTGAATTGGTTAGAGATACCAAAGACCAAGACTGACCAGGTGACATGGTGAAAGAAACTGAATTGGTTAGAGATACCAAAGACCAAGACTGACCAGGTGACATGGTGAAAGAAACTGAATTGGTTAGAGATACCAAAGACCAAGGCTGACCAGGTGACATGGTGAAAGAAACTGAATTGGTTAGAGATACCAATGACCAGGTGACATGGTGAAAGAAACTGAATTGGTTAGAGATACCAATGACCAGGTGACATGGTGGAAGAAACTGAATTGTAAGTGGTTATATCATACCTGAAAACAAAGATTGTCAGTGAACATTTTCACATTTGGTTTTCTTAGACAGATTAAAAAATTTATAGTTTGAAGTTTGCACTTAAACTAGATAATATGGGCTTCTTCTAACAGATTTTACTGCATAGTGGGGCAGCAGTTAACAGAACAGACCGCAATGGTTGTACACCGTTATACAAAGCTGCATTTCATGGTCGTATGGTTTTGGTAGATGTCTTGGTTAAAGCAGGTAAGTGTCAAGCATTAATGTCCATGTATTGATCACAGCAGGTTGGCATCATCACCATGATAATTTTTTCCAGTCTTTCTTTTATCTCCTGAAAGAAGAGATTTGAGAGGGCTTGTTTCCTGTCTTATGTAATGAATGCAGCCTAACATGCTGTTTGATCTCCTTCAGGTGTCAATTCATATGTCATATGCCCAGCCTGGTCTTAGCAGCATGTACTGTACCCCAGATATGGGGAATCAGACTAATAAAGATCAGAGGAAAACTATAAACATGAGGAAGGGAAACAATATTTTGTCCAGCAATGTTATTCTGGGATAATAGCAAGGCAAAAAAATGACAGATGAAGCCAGAATAGAAAACTGAATTGCACACATCAGTTAGTCAGTATCTTAATGATATAGATGCATTTCTTCCTGTTGTGAGTGCATATGTCCTGTCTTATACAACTAGCATGGATAAGTTTCTCTGATTTTTAGGTAACAAGAAACTATATGTAGGAAACTCTCTACCGTAGAGAACGGAACAACAACACAACTCCTTCAGATCATCAGAGGAAGTACCCCCCCTCAGACAAGTGTTTCGGCCCTTTAAACTCCTGACACTCTAAGTGGGGTGGGCCCTTCTGGGTCATGACTCCCAGAGGTCTTGTGAGTTGTTGCTTTTTTTTTTTTTTTTCGGTCCTGGGATTGAACCCATGATCTTCCAGTTGGCACTGCACTTTTTTTTTAAGTGCGTCTTTAGTGATTTAGCTACGGAGGACTGGTATTGGTTGTGGCAAATGAAATTACTTATGTTCCCAATGCTTGTTTCACATACTCCACAGCCAGCATGAGGCCTTTTCTGCTGTTTCTGAAAGGCTTCTTAATGCCCTTGCTCTTGTTTGTCCCTTTATGCCCAGTTGCTTACATAGGTCATATGCTGATGTTGCTACGAATCCTCTTGCTCCCACTTCTTTTCTACTAATACTAGGCTGAGTCAAAAGTTCATCACATTTTTGCTGTCTCCCTGCTGCACAAAACCAAGCTACATAGTATATACTCATCAGTATCTCGGCGCTACATAATGTTGATAATGATGTAACATCACTCTTCAAAATACGGTCCATAACTTTTAATGGTTTTGTGCCATTGCTCAGCTAATGTGAGGAGTCCTTTGTAGTACCACTTGGAACCCATTGAGGTCAAGAAATCTCTCACACCGGCTTCAGCTTTTTCCAGTGAACTGAATTCCTGCCCTTGAAGGAAATGTGGCATCATGTAGAATAGATGGTTGTCAAAGGGTACAAGGTCGGGACTGTATGGTGGATGGGACAGGACCTCACTTCCCTCCAATTCCATGAATTGTCCACAAACCATATTGGAAGTGTGCGCTGGTGCATTGTCATGCCGGAGAAGTACCATCTTCCTGTTGATGAGTGCTGGGTATTGGGTGGAGAAGTACCATCTTCCTGTTGATGAGTGCTGGGTATCGGGTGAAGAAGTATCATCTTCCTGTTGATGAGTGCTGGGTATCGGGTGAAGAAGTACCATCTTCCTGTTGATGAGTGCTGGGTATTGGGTGGAGAAGTACCATCTTCCTGTTGATGAGTGCTGGGTATCGGGTGAAGAAGTATCATCTTCCTGTTGATGAGTGCTGGGTATCGGGTGAAGAAGTATCATCTTCCTGTTGATGAGTGCTGGGTATTGGGTGGAGAAGTACCATCTTCCTGTTGATGAGTGCTGGGTATCGGGTGGAGAAGTACCATCTTCCTGTTGATGAGTGCTGGGTATCGGGTGGAGAAGTACCATCTTCCTGTTGATGAGTGCTGGGTATTGGGTGGAGAAGTATCATCTTCCTGTTGATGAGTGCTGGGTATCGGGTGCACAGAACATCATGCAACCACTAGAGTTCCTCGTAATAGTTAGATGAAGTCATTCCTGTACTCGCAACCAGTCATCACCTTCAGGCACCTCACCTAGCCTGCAAATTGACTTTATTGTAGCCTCCATCTCGTCCATCCAGGATCTGCCTCGTTTGATGCGTCTTCCTTTTATCAACCCCAGCTCCTTATGGAGAGGATGATCCTTCATGCCAGCAACCCTGATATGTGCCTTTACCAGAGCATGCTTGTGTTTAGACCTCACACTCAGCATATCAAGCAGAAAGCTCATGGCCGCCACCAGAGTATCCCTGGTGCAACCCAAGAACACTCTCATTGCCTCATTCTTTACATGCTATAGTCTGTTCAGCTGTGCATTGGACAGGGTGAACAGGCCAAGACCATACTCCAATGACGACAGCACCAGCGCATGCATCAGCAAGAAGAGAGTGCGCTGTGGAAAGCCTGCTGTGGCCATTAAACTAACCGCTGTCAATGCTTCCCTGGCTTTTCGTATTGTATGGTCCACGTGGTGTGCAAAGGACAATGAACAATCAAATGTGATCCCAGGATACCTCGTGCAATGTTTTCTCTTAATATCCTGGCCTTGACACTTCACGATTGGAACTGCAGATCCTACAGTTCTGTTATTTAATGAGCACCACAGAATGCCAGCTTTTTCTGGGTTTATCGCTGCATTGTTATCCTCTCACCAGCCTGTTATCCTCACATCACATTGTTATCCTCTCACCAGCTTGTTATCCTCACATCACATTGTTATCCTCTCACCAGCCTGTTATCCTCACATCACATTGTTATCCTCTCACCAGCTTGTTATCCTCACATCACATTGTTATCCTCTCACCAGCTTGTTATCCTCACATCACATTGTTATCCTCTCACCAGCTTGTTATCCTCACATCACATTGTTATCCTCTCACCAGCTTGTTATCCTCACATCACATTGTTATCCTCTCACCAGCCTGTTATCCTCACATCACATTGTTATCCTCTCACCAGCTTGTTATCCTCACATCACATTGTTATCCTCTCACCAGCTTGTTATCCTCACATCACATTGTTATCCTCTCACCAGCCTGTTATCCTCACATCACATTGTTATCCACACACCAGCTTGTTATCCTCACATCACATTGTTATCCACACATCACATTGTTATCCACACACCAGCTTGTTATCCTCACATCACATTGTTATCCACACACCAGCTTGTTACCTGGCCCACCCTTCTCTGCTGTCTTGTGGCCAATTTCTCTCTACACCTTGTCATGTGAGTTTATCAACAGTTGACAACAAATGTCAACACATCTCTCTACACCTTGTCATGTGAGTTTGTCAGCAGTTGACAATAAATGTCAACACATCTCTCTACACCTTGTCATGTGAGTTTGTCAACAGTTGACAACAAATGTCAGCACATCTCTCTGCATGCCAGGGAGTGAGATCATGGGGGACACATCATGGATGTTTGGTGCTGGAGCAGATGCTGAACTTTGGTGCTATGAGAAGGGCCCAGCTTGGCTGACAAGCACTGAGTACTGCTACTAGGATTGTCTTCAGCAGCTTGGCGCAGGGATTGTCTTCACCAGCTTGGCGCAGGGATTGTCTTCAGCAGCTTGGCGCAGGGATTGTCTTCAACAGCTTGGCGCAGGGATTGTCTTCAGCAGCTTGGCGCAGGGATTGTCTTCACCAGCTTGGCACAGGGATTGTCTTCAACAGCTTGGCGCAGGGATTGTCTTCAGCAGCTTGGCGCAGGGATTGTCTTCAGCAGCTTGGCGCAGGGATTGTCTTCAACAGCTTGGCGCAGGGATTGTCTTCAACAGCTTGGCGCAGGGATTGTCTTCAGCAGCTTGGCGCAGGGATTGTCTCCACCAGCTTGGCGCAGGGATTGTCTTCAACAGCTTGGCGCAGGGATTGCCTTCAACAGCTTGGCGCAGGGACTGTCTTCAACAGCTTGGCGCAGGGATTGTCTTCAACAGCTTGGCGCAGGGATTGCCTTCAACAGCTTGGCGCAGGGATTGTCTTCACCAGCTTGGCGCAGGTATTGCCTTCAACAGCTTGGCGCAGGGACTGTCTTCAACAGCTTGGCGCAGGGATTGTCTTCAACAGCTTGGCGCAGGGACTGTCTTCAACAGCTTGGCGCAGGGATTGTCTTCAACAGCTTGGCGCAGGGATTGTCTTCACCAGCTTGGCGCAGGGACTGTCTTCAACAGCTTGGCGCAGGGATTGTCTTCAACAGCTTGGCGCAGGGATTGTCTTCACCAGCTTGGTGCAGGGATTGTCTTCACCAGCTTGGCGCAGGGATTGTCTTCACCAGCTTGGCGCAGGGATTGTCTTCACCAGCTTGGCGCAGGGATTGTCTTCACCAGCTTGGCGCAGGGATTGTCTTCACCAGCTTGGCGCAGGGATTGTCTTCACCAGCTTGGCGCAGGGATTGTCTTCAACAGCTTGGCGCAGGGATTCATTATCGGTGGTTGAGGAGTGTCCATGCCTGGGCTTGTCTTTGATGTCGGTGTCCCCTGACCTGAAGCTTAGGGACCACTTCCTTGCACTGTTGTCATCAACTGTTTCCTCCCACATTGCAGACTTCAGGAGCAGCTGCAGAGATGTTCATCCTTTTCTTCCAATAATGCTTCAGGAAGATGCAAATGACAGCTTTATTTCCTTCTGCTGCTCAGCTGTAATTCTTTGCCTAAAAATTGGTATGCACATTTTCAGAATGATGCAACGCATGACATTGCAAATGTCACCACAGCATATACGATGGGAACCTTGACTAAAATTAGGGTAAACTTAAACATGGTGAACTTTTGACTTGCCAGAATATTACAGTGACTCCTATCCAGTTCATAGATGTGCATTAAAATCAGACAGTGCGATATTGAGCTGAGAAAGTTGTCAAGTTAAAAATAAATATAAAGCAATTATGAGGAAGTACATTTTTTAAAAAATAATTTCTTTTTTACTGATGAAATGATTTTTAAACGAGGCATTTACCCAGAAAGTACAAAATTTCATGTCAGAAAAAAGTAGTTAAAAAAAATAGCAAAGTATAGTATTCCCTCATAAGTTTTTACTGATAATTTTCTCACTTGAGCTAAGATTTTACAGCCATTAAGAGTATGTCTGACTTGTCACTTATTGTCTGTGTCAACAACAGGTGCTGAGATAGACAAAGCAGATAAAGAAAACCAGACACCGTTATATATCTCTGTCCAAAATGCCATTGTACACTCCAGCTATGCAACTATCCTTCGTCTCTTAGCTGCTGGGGCATCAGTCAATATGTGAGTATGAACAGTAGGTGAAACATCATGCACATCTAACAGCATATTTTTCTCTGTCTGTGTGTGTATCTTAACATATTTTAAGTACACTTATATGTCAGCTAAAATTCTAGCATATGTTTAAAGGCAGTATAAGCCTGTACATGCTGAGCAGATTTTGTAATAGGACAATCAAGATATCATGTTCACTTGTACCTAGTTGGCCTGGCTATTGATTTGATAAAATTGGAGTCATATATATCC
Organism: Achatina immaculata; assembly: GCA_009760885.1. Taxonomy (NCBI): domain Eukaryota; kingdom Metazoa; phylum Mollusca; class Gastropoda; order Stylommatophora; family Achatinidae; genus Lissachatina; species Lissachatina immaculata. The sequence goes on from CM019695.1 coordinate 52,017,933, forward strand.
AGCACTGGAGCTAAACAAATTAAATTCTTAATGTTAGTCATAACACTGAGAATACACAAGGGACGTAATGAATTAGAACATATCTGTCAGTTATCACTCACTCCACAGCACAACATGGAATTGATAACAGCGACTTAATTTGAATTTTTGGTTCTATGAGGATTTTTTTTTTAATTAACAATTTTATTTCTGGTAGTTTCTGTGCGCATTAAAAATTTACACATAGTTACATATAGTTTTTTTTTAAAATACCATCTTCATTTTGACTGCAAGCATATTTGGTGGATTACAAGAAGTCGGTAAATAATCTTTGTATAGATAACTTGTTGCCTCTTTGATATTGTCTAGCTATTTTTAGTTCATTTGAAATCTTGGCAGTGTGGTATCGCTAATAAAATAAAAATAAACACATACTGTATAGTCCAGGAAGTTTGTGTTGAAACACCTATCTAATCATTTGTTTTTGCCTAATACCAGCCAGTTGTGTACATCATCAAACATCCAGATATTTGCAGATCATAAATGAAGGGCACTCTAAAGTTATTGTCCTTGAGACGGAAAAAAATGGTCACTTATTCTGGCAGTTTTTGGCACCTGTACTCATATTTTATAAACTTGTATGTACAAGTATTATGACTTGCAAAAGTAATAATCTACACATATTTGAGATGCTCCAATATTAATTTAATATGATCATTTTAGTATAAAGCAGAATGAATTGAGAAAACTGATGTTAAAATGCAGATTGATCTGAGGTGGTTTTGTCTGTACATCTGTATACATTATATCTTTGTTATTTTTGTCAGTCTCAGGATAACATGTCAGTTTCAGCTCCATGTGAGTTCCTGATTGTTCATGGGATTGCTGAATGCTTGTGAACTGTCACGTTTATTTCCAATTGTTCTATCATCATCCAGTTCGGATAGGTATGGTCGCGTGCCGCTGCACAGCGCGGCACACTGGAAGCTCAAAGAACTCATCCGCATCTTGCTGGAAGCAAACAGTTATGTCAATGTTGTGGATTACAAAGGGAGAACACCACTTTACGTGTGCGTGGCATCTTTGAGCACTGGTCTTTATAAAGAAGACCTTAAATATCAAGTTCCTTGTATAAAGGTGAGTTGTTCTTTCTTCTACAAGTGTCTTTAAAGTCTGATGTCCATGGGCTTCATTACTAACTGCTGAGCTAATGTCATGTATAGTAAGTGAGGATAACCATGATGGGAAGAGACAGTATCAGGTTTGTTGAACTAGGACTATCTTCTTTACCCCCCAAACCCAATGGTCCTGGAAATATTCACCTGCCAAAGTTAGTGGAGATGGATGTTATCCCCCAGGGTAGTGGAGTCTTGAAGAAGCCATTTAGGTCCAGTCGGATTAAAAAAAAAAAATCACTTCAGCCCTCTACTGATCCAGATGTCAGCTGTAATGAACTGAAGTTTACATTTGCCAGGAGATTATTTGACTTATTTGCCAGCCAAGTCAAGTTATTTAATAACTTTTGTCCGGTATTCATTTGTTAACTCTTTGTATACTGGGGGTGTTTCCCTCAAAAGACCAAGGGGGGTAAATTTCCCAGTGTGGAATGGGATGGTTGTCACATTTAAAAGAGTGACAAAGGCATAATCTGATTTATAGTATCATATATTATATGTTATTTTGAAGAAGAAAAAATATATTTTGTTTTTCTAATAAAATTTTAAACATTTTGTTAGTATACAACAACAAAAAAAAGAGCTAAGAACTAAGAGTAAGAATGGAAAATGAAGGAATTGAATTAATTTTTTTCACTTACCCATCAAGTTAATCCACTGTAGTTGGTCATATAATTCCATAATGAATAAAAATGTACACAAACACCTTTTCTTCACATATCGTCCAAAATTTACATGAAAATATACACTAATTATGCATTCACAGCAAACTAAAAACACTAAGTGGGTAGGTAATATTTACATGAAAACAAGTGGGCTTGCGTTGACTAATATTTACCAGAAAACATGCCATTGTGTTTTATTTATTTATTTTTTTAACTTGAAGCATTCTACAACATTTAATTTGTTAAATGACACAATCTCCAGCATTACTTATTGTGATAACACAGCTAGTACTAGCAGAAAGCTGAGAAGTAGGATCACCGTCTACCCGTCTAGCACGTTTTGCTGCTGGACCAAAAAAAAAAAAACATCCTAATCCTTTGAATCAAAGCCACGTGGATCTGAAAATTCACAGTCTCTACTACTGCATTCTCTTCACTGTCTAGACATTTTTTAATTAAATTCTGAGCTTGTAATGCAGAAATACGCTGCTCTGGACGAAATAAACTACCACTGGAAGCCATATTTGTTGATAAACAAAGACCTAGCGACGATACACTTCGATAAAAAAGTGTTAGATTAACACAAAACCGCTCTGTTTTCAGCTCAAACACGCGCCTCGTGTGGACAAATGGATACCGGAAGGAAGTCCAACTGCTGGTTATAAGTATAATTTGATTGTTTTCAAAATTAGAGAGCTACAAACCATCATCGCACTGTGTGAAGATTGGGCTACTGAGGGGACAAAAAACCACGCAAGACGCGTCTCAAAGTAGCGAAAAAGTTAAGTTAGGAAATCTTCAGCCAGAGTTTGGTGAACAGCTTTCTCCAAACCTTTTGCCTCAGATTCCAGCCAGTGCCAGGTCAGGTTGCCTGTGTCTGCTGATGTTCATATTTATGAAGTCCGGGCTCCAGCATAAAGCATAGCTGGATTTAACTGATGTAGTGTGCACAAACTGATATACGTGTGAAAAAAACCATGATGTCAGAGATACAGCAGATAAACAGTAATTTTTAACAGTGGCTTCTTGGCAAACACAACATCACACATTCACTATTGAAACTTATTTTAAACGTGGAGAATCGTCTATTATTGTACAACGAAGGTTTTGTCGCCATTTTGAGTTACATCCCCGTGATAATGTTCCTGATCGGAGAACAATTTTGAAGTGGGTCAAAAAATTTAAGGAAACCTTTAATTGACTTAATAACAAGTCTACTGGTCGTCCAAGAACTCAAAAGACACCTGAACGAATTCAATAAGTCTACAACACATTGCTTCGCAGCCCTTGGTGATCAGCTGGTAGGCATGCTTTGGCACTTGGTATGTCAGATCGCTTACAAGTTGCAAGTTGTGCAGCAACTGAACGATTTAGATAAAACGAACAGACTTGACTTTGCTACCGATTTTCTAGCATGCATTGAAGAAAATCCGAATTTGCTCAGTAACCTCATAATGTCTGATGAAGCATATTTTGAGTTGTCAGGAAGTGTGAACAAACAGAATTTCAGACGCTGGTCAGCTGAAAATCCACAATTACTGCATGAGAAACCGCTCCATAGTGAATGAGTAACAGTGTGGTGTGGCGTTGTATTATTCGGCGTTACTGGCCCGTATTTTTTAAGATGAAGACAGTCATCCTCTTACTGTTAACAGTGATCTCTGTGTGCAGATGCTAACTGAATACTTCATTCCAGAGTTGGCCAATAGAAATAAGAGACTAATATGGTTTCAACAAGATGGAGCAACTGCCCACACAGCCCGTCAGTCCATGGCCATGCTGCGACAAGCATTTCCCAGTCATCTTATTTTCAGATTTGGGGATATTCATTGGCCGGCAAGGTCACTGGATTTATCAGCCGCAGACTTCTTTTTGTGTGGATACCTCAAGAACACTGTGTATGCTAGTCGACCACAATCAGTTGCAGACCTAAAGGATCGAATCTGACACTGCATTCAAAATATCCCTTTGAACATGTTAAATGGTGTTATGCAGGAATTTTCCAGATGCCTGGCTGAATGTATCAGATGTAATAGTGGGCATCTAAACGGCGTAGTTTTCAAAATCTAAATATGATTGTCTCAGTAATAATAAAATTACCCACTTTTCTGAGTTTCATTTCACTTTCTTTTACCAAAAACATCTATGCCACTTAATTATTTTCCATTTTTAAAATAAAGCTGTGCTTTATCCTGGACCCTGTACGATCTCAATATCCACTTTCACAAGAGCATTTATTTGTGGTGGATATCTTGAATTGTTTAACTGGCACATGAAACCTGCCGTGACCAGTTTTTTAAAATAATTATCCATCTTCATTTAAACATATGATGACCTTTAATAATGTTTAAGGCATAAAAGTGAATTTGTTATTTGTGCGATTTAAGGGTACCAGACCTAAACAATGATGTAACAGCTGACAAAACAGTTCAGAAAGAAAACAGTTGAATGATTAAAAGTGGTATTACCCATTATTGACAAAACTGTTGTAAATAATTATTATGTGTTATAAATTATTATTATATGTTTACATGTACACATATGATGCAGAAGAATTTTTCATCACAGATCTTGTACGCTGCCGGTTGTGATATGCTAAACCTTGAAGACTGGCTGCGTTGGAAAGGACCAGGGATTCCAGTCGAGCTTCTGGCAGGGGATGATAATTTCTTGACCTGGTACAACACTGCGATGACCTCGCCCCCCACTTTGAGGAACTTGTGTCGTAAAGTCGTACAGAAGAGATTAGTTACTTACGACTGCCCAGGCCTGGTCAAATGTGTGGCCCAGCTCCCAGTTCCCCCATCCCTGAAGGTGTTCTTGTCACGGAAGATGTTTCACTTGCCCACGTTATAGAAGCTCCCCCTTCCAGTGATATGGACATGTGTGCAATACGTATTCTGCTCTAAGGTTAAGAATAAAATATAAACAACAAATCTTTTAAATAAATATTTAGAACTTTAGAAAAATGACAGATATTGCAAAATTATATATGTATAGAAAGAGCTGGTGTATGTAAATAAATATGGGGGGAAAATGTTCTTGGTAACATGGTGATGTGAAGTGATATTTCACCGAAGCTGAGGTTTGTTACAAGAAATAAATCGGTGACATTTTCAACAGTTATATCTGAGATATATAATTCTGTTGGTTTTCAGTGTTATTTTACACAAGGTTTGGGTATTTCGCAGTGACTTCTGTCATACAAAATAGTAAGAAAGCTAAGGAGAAAAAATATTGTGGATGAAGAAGTGAAAATTGTAAAATGGTATTAATTAATGAATAATGATGTATTTCCTAATCATCCAGTGAAGTTGAATTCTTAGCCTTTAGCATGTAAAGAGTTCATATCTTTTTATGATCTCTAAATTAACTATTTCCAATCTTTGAGAGTGTAAACCTATTTGTGAGCTCTAAATTAACATGTCGTAATCTTTGAGAGTTTAAACCTATTTGTGATCTCTAAATTAACATGTCGTAATCTTTGAGAGTGTAAACCTATTTGTGAGCTCTAAATTAACATGTCATAATCTTTGAGAGTTTAAACCTATTTGTGAGCTCTAAATTAACATGTCGTAATCTTTGAGAGTTTAAACCTATTTGTGAGCTCTAAATTAACATGTTGTAATCTTTCAGAGTGTAAACCTGTTTGTGAGCTCAGATTTTAATTTTGTCATTTATGTGATACTGGCAGTTTTTTCAGAGCTAATGAGGGACATTATGTTATCTGAGCCTTGACATTGAGATATTACGCTTGCAGTACATATATCTGTGGCAGGGGATTGAAGGTTGTGTTACGCTTTTGTACATTTTGTATTATTATGTAATATTGTGTCATATGCATATATGTTATCAGTATTCTTCTCACTGAAGTCTGGTAAGAGCAGTTAACAACAGTTATGTTGCAGTTTTTAACACTTTATAACCTTGACAGTAGTTAACTTTTATGTTGATTATTCTGAACTTTCATATTAATATGTTATTCTCTGACAATATCTTTCATTATTGCTGCTCATTTAAACATCTGAAACCAGCAGAATATGCTATAATTACTGTATTTTGCTCCAGTCACGTTCTGATAATTGCTGGTCACCAATTTGAAGTCCTCAAGTAAACAAATTTTGTTCAAAACTTGTCTGGTTCTTACCCACCCTCACCTTAAGCCGTTACCTCTTTCTGGCTAGAACTGTGTTAACCGGTCATGTTACCTCTTTCTGGATAGAACTGTGTTAACCGGTCATGTTACCTCTTTCTGGATAGAACTGTGTTAACTGGTCATGTTACCTCTTTCTGGATAGAACTGTGTTAACCGGTCATGTTACCCCTTTCTGGATAGAACTGTGTTAACCGGTCATGCTACCTCTTTCTGGATAGAACTGTGTTAATCAGTCATGTGTCTCGGTTAGAACGAGTGGCACTTATTAATATAACGAAACATAAGGTGAACGACTGAGCTCTCGCCAGGCAGTAAATGCAGTTTTTAGATAGCTCTAACTGTACAGTTGTTACTGAGTAGTTTGATAGTGTCCAGAACTCGCTTCAGTACTAGACAAACAGTTGACTAGCTGGTTTTGTAAAGATGCAGTGACTTCTTAATTTACATTGGCTTAAGCTGTGTAAATTTAGAATAAAGAGCAACAACATTATATATAGAAAGCACAAGAGGGGTCACCAGCACTTTCTCATTTTGTTATGCTGGAGTTCATTGATTTTCTGTTCCTGGGACATTTTCTTCTTTTAGGTCTGTTCTTATTTTTGTTGCTACTTTTATGACAAGTAATTATTCTCATTGTTCTAGAGGAAAATGAATGAGAAAAGCAATAAACTGTGCGCAATAAAAATGAATGTTGCTCATCATTTTATTTTTTTAATGGAGTGTCTGTGTCCTGTTTTCCAGCCACAGAGTGTGTATAGGTAGAAATGGTTTAGGCTGAACAAGGAGGTAATAATTACTCTCATTACATCTGACAGCTTTATATTTATATATATATATAAGGTGATTATTTGCAGTCAAAGTGAATTCAAATCAGCTACAACATGCAGAAACAAAAAAGTGTAAATTAAGAAGTCACTGCATAACTAATCAGTATAAAGTTCATTGTTTGGAAATGACTTTGTTAGGGTCAGGATTTTCCCATACCTGCTTGGCTGCCCATTCTGGGTCAGGATGTTCCCATACCTGCTTGGCTGGCCATTCTGGCACCTGAGTGTCACAGTCAGCATAGACACTCCATGCACTGTCAACGTACTGTCAGCGGTCAGTTTTTCCAAGGCACTGCCAGCCTGGCTTACTCGGTGACCACCAGCTGCCAAGGTCAGTCCAGCAACCTAGAGACCAGAAACATTTGTTGCTGAAGGATTCACAAGAAAAAAATCCCTGTCACTTCTAGTGGGATTTGAACTCATGACCTCCAACATCTGAGGCAAACGTCTAACCCAGAAATCATGCAGTCAATATAATCACTTCATTAAATGTTATAGTATTTAGCTGCATATTGTACCATACATAGAGTCCTAGTTTTATTTACACAGTATTTGAGACAAAACCACATGCCCACAGTGCAGAGAGAGTTAATATCCTATATTCACTTGATAAACATTAGATACGAATTTATAACATCTAAAACCAGCTTGATTAGGTTGTATAACTTTATGATGTAAAAAAGTTAACACAATAGTCAGATGTTTCCTGCAGGTGTTATGTGAAAAGTAGGCTGGGTTAGTAAGTTCATTAGTAGTAAAAAATCAACAAAATAAATAAAGCAGTGACATTTTCAACATCTGAGATCTATAATTCTGTTTGTTTGTAATGTTATTTTACACAAGGTTTGAGCATTTCACAAGAAATAAAGCTAAGCTTGCCTGGAAGGATGTACAAATGTAAGGGATGAAATTCATCAGCTTGTATAATGTTTTTTTTTTTCATCATGCGTCCATTTTGCATTTATGTGAATATGTTTCCACAGACCCAGAGTTTCCATGGCTGTTACCAGGTCATAGGTTTCAGATTTGCATTAAACCTACAGGCTAATGCAAACTGTCTGTCAATCCCAAGGATCTTGATTTTATTACATTCTAGTCAATTAAGATCACAATTTTCTTAATGTAAATATTGTACTGTACTGTGAAGTATTTTTGTAGATGCTGTAAAAGTTGGCTAAGATTTAATATTTCTTAGGTTGGGCTTGGTAGACTTAGTGAACCGATGTCTTGTATGTTTGTAGGTTAATACCTGACAACTTGTGTGTTTGTAGCTTCATAAACTTAAGTCTTGTATGTTTGTGGGTTAATAAATTTATGTATACTTACGGTTTTTTTAAACACTGATGTCTTCTGTGTTTGTGGTTTTAATGAACCGATGTCTTGTATGTTTGTGGGTTAATAAATTTATGTATACTTACAGTTTTTTAAACGTTGATGTCTTCTGTGTTTGTGGTTTTAATGAACCGATGTCTTGAAAGTTTGTAGTTTAATACCTGACAGCTTGTGTGTTTGTAGCTTCATAAACTTAAGTCTTGTATGTTTGTGGCTTTAATAAGCCAGTGTCTAGAATGTTTGTGGTTTGATAACTAACAACTTGTTTGTTTGTAGTGTAATAAACTAATGTCATGTATGTTTGTAGCTGGATAAACTTTTTGGCCTGGAAGTTTGTAGAATAAACTCATTGTCTTGTATGTTTGTGGCTTCTTCCTGAAGACTGATGTAGACTTATGAATTATGGATTGTGATGCTTCTGAGATATGTCACACTTACTGTCATCTTTATGTTTTTAAAATTCTGACTTGGTTCTGTTTGAGTCCTCATTCTCTGAGGGATTTTTTATTTTGTCTTCCCAACAGAATTTTGGGTCTTCCAGGAGGTCTCATTCTCTTCTGTTTGGCCTCTTATTGCACCTTGACTGGTGCAGTTGGTGCTGGTCCACCATGTATGTAATGTTTGAGTTTTTAGACTGTGCTGGTCCACCAAGTATGCTGAGTTTTTAGACTCTGCTGGTCCACTAAGTCTGTAATGGTTGAGTTTTTAGACTGAGCTGGTCCACCAAGTATGTTGAGTTTTTAGACTTTGCTGGTCCACCAAGTATGTTGAGTTTTTAGACTGTGCTGGTCCACCAAGTCTGTAATGGTTGAGTTTTTAGACTGTGCTGGTCCATCATGTATGTAATAGTTGAGTTTTTAGACTATGCTGGAGATTAGTTAAACATTAATAGTGGCTGAAGTCTGGATCAGTTTTCATGGAGATTAGTTGTACATTAGTGTTGATGTTTCTTTTTTAGTCATCTTTGCTAAGAAGTTGGGACAGAAAACGAGAAATTAAACTTGACCATCAGTAACACAGAGACTAAAACCGTGGTGATGAGAGTAGTGGAGACACCAGATTGAATTAGATGTACATATGGATCACATCATGAATTAGATATACACATAGAACAAGTCAGATAGTAGGAGTATCTTTAGATTGCCAGAGATTATCTTGTGAACCAAAAATAGGAATAGAGATGGTGATGGGATGAGATAGAGCTGGCCAAGCCCCTTCCCATCTACTAAAAGCAGGTCACTGTACTGCCTCTTCAGTTTGGCTAATGGGTTAAAGATCTACATTGGTCCCCATGGTGACAGTGTCATGTCTAGGGTTCTCTCTTGACCCACGGTAATCCATTCCTTGTTGGACATGATTCTTGCATTTCATCTTCATGACTTTGACTTGGTTGCAAGACAAACTGTACATGAGAACAAATATTAAAAGACATCAGAACCATAAGTTAAATGTTCCTTAGCAGAGACTTAGAAAGGAAGTCTGAGATAGAAAAACATTCAGAAAAGATATGATCTGGACTTTCAAAACTTTGCTATTCTTTGGTGAGTTTTTGGACTTTAAATATGAGGGGAGGTCACTAAGTAACTTGCAAATGCCTGTTAAAAAAAAACTAAATGCGACAGTAATTTGAAAACTTAAAATTTTTGAACCTACATTATTCCCCTATTTCTCAACATAATTGTCACCAACGTTGATATATTTGTCCCATCATGTAATCAGTGATGCAATACCCATGGCATAAAAATCGGAAGTCCAATTTCTGAGCCATTTTTTTTACTTGTTTTTACCTCTTCGTCACTTGAGAATCTTCTCCCACCAAGGTAGTTTTTCAATGGACCAAACAGGTGAAAATCTCTTGGAGCTAAGTCAGGTCTATAGTGTGGATGTTCAAGAACTTCCCAACCCAAATGGCTAATTTTCTCTTGGGTTAATCGAGCCGTATGTGGTCTGGCATTTTCATGAAGGAGAAGCACACCTCTAATCAGCTGACCAGGATGTTTTCTTCGAATTGCATCCCGTAGCATCGACAGAACTTCACAGTACGATACAGAATTCACACTGTCACCATACTTTTGGAACATGGTTAACAACACTCCTTGATAATCCCAGAACACTGTCAGCATAACCTTCCTCGCAGAAAGCGTAATCTTGAATTTTTTTGCGCATGGCAATGACGGATGTTTCCATTGCATTGAGGCATATTTTGATTTAAGTTGGTAGTGGTGCACCCAAGATTCATCTCCAGTAATAATCCTTTGGAGCATGTCTTCACCTTCATGTGCATAATGACAGAGATGCTATAATGACAAACCAAATCAGTTCATTTTGTGTTCATCATTCAGATCTCTGGGTACCCATCATGAGCAAACTTTCCGAAAATTCAATTGCTCATGCATTATTCTGTAGGCTAAGCCATGATTGCACTTGCTACACTGTCTATTATTACTCGTCTATCAGCTCTGATAATCTCATTCACACGTTGCACAGTCGCTTCTGTTGCAGTCTGAACTGGACGGCCAAGTCGGATTTTGTCAACAATTTTGGCACGTCCCTGAGAAAATTCTTTTACCCAGTTATAGACCGATTTACATGATAAACACTTTTCAGCATAAACTGTAATCATTTCCTTATGAATGTCCTCAACTGAATGTCCTTTAGCCCACAAAAATCGCACTACACTTCTGTTCTTCTTTGGTACACACTAACAGTTGGGTAGCCATTTTGTTATTCCTTTGTGCACACGCACGTAACTCCCAGCGCCCCCTACATACAACTATTATAAAGCTGGATGATGGTACTATCTAAGGATATATTTAAATACTACCTGATAACTGCCACTGATAAAATATTTCAATGTGCAAGTTACTTAGTGACTTCCCCTCATACATGACCATACTTTAAAGGGTTTTCAGACTACCAGAACATTACCATTCTTTAGTGAATTTTTGTACTTTAAAAACATGACCATACCTTAATGAAGTGTCAGAATTTTAAAAACATTTTCATGCTTAGAGGATTTTCAGACTTTCTAAACAAAATATTTTATTGGGGCTTTCCAAAGATCACTATATGTTAAATGACTCATGGTAAATAGAAACATATATATATATATGTATATATATATATATATAAACATTAACCAAACATGTTTGGTTAATATTTGTGTTGTACATTTTCTTTTTTTTTAATGCACATTTAATCATTCATATTTTATTTTAATCAAGTTTTGTGCCATTTTTATTATACCATTAGCTTAGCAAAAATTAAAATTTGTATTGCACATGTTAGAATTTTGAAAATGTGGATTTACAAATAAAAGATTTGACTGAGTTGTGTTAGAACTGCTACACTTGCTCTTTGGACAGGAGGTTCTGCTTAGTTTACTAATAAAAATCTCTCTCTCTCTGAACCTTAAGTGCCCAGGGAACATGGGGTTTCCGCAAGGATTTTCCACAAATGCCTGTCCTTTGCCTTTTTTTCTGCTCTCGCCCAACATCCTTTCTTTTGTTCTTCTCCATGTCTCTTTTGGTCTACCCTTACTTCTGTTCCCCTGTGGTGTCCATCGTAGTGCTATTTTTGGTAGTGAGTTGTCAGTCATTCGGGGCACATGTCCCAATCATCACCAGCATCTTTCCTCAATAATTGCTGTAAGTGGCTTCATCTGCATTTCTACCAACAAGAAGTTATTTCTTATGGTGTTTGGCCAAAATATTTTTCTAATTCTTCGTAAACATTTAGTCTAGAAAGAATTCAGCTTGTTTTCTATGGTTTTGGTGTTTTTCCAGCATTCACTTCCATAGAGTAGTACACTTAGAACATTACTCTTAAATATCCTGATTTTTGTCTTCATGTTTAGTTTTTTAGATTTCCATATAGTCTGCAGCATTGCAAAAGCCTGGTTTGCTCTAGTAAGTTTGCTGTTGATGTCCTCTGTGCTGTCTCCATTTTCTACTACTCTACTGCCAAAATATACAAATTCATTGACCTCTTCCACTAACTTGCTATCTACTCTGAGTACATTTCTGTTGTTCACATTTTGCTTCATTAACTTCGTCTTTCTTACGTTGATCTTTAGTCTTATGTTGTTTGTGTTCCGAGTTAGCTTGTTTATTTTATCTTGCGTATCTTTGTGGCTGCTTGATAGTAGACAGATGTCTTCCGCACAGTCAAGGTTCTCCAGCACTGTGTCAAGGGTCCATTGTAATCCTCTGCATTTGTCTGATGTTGCCTCCTTCATTAACCAGTCTACTGCCAAGATAAATAATGTTGGTGATAGTACACATCCCTGCTTCACTCCCGTTTGTCCTTAAAGCTGCTGGGGGTATGTTCTCCACAGATCACTTTGCACAGAAAACTATTGTATAGGTTTTGATTACATTCACTATCTTATGGGGGAGGCCATGCCATCTTACTAATAAAAATAATCTGTGCATGAAAATATGTTCATTGTTGGTGAAAGTGACTTTCATGTGTGAACTGAATCTCTTGAAATGAGCCGAACAAATTGTGTTGATTGCATTGACACCACTTTTAGCATTTCATTGCACTCATGTTTGTTGTTGTTTGTTTTTTTGTGTGTAGAATTTTGCTCTTATTCTATAAATATTGATAATTCATTCAACAGAGATTTCAATCATAATTGTTGATCTTAGTATTATATAATGTTGTTATGGTAGATATTGACCCCAACGATATATATATGACTTTTCTGTAGAATATTGTCACTGATGTCTTGTCATGCATGGCTAATGGTTGTGCAGGAAACAATGAAGTATACGTGTTGCTGCCTGAAAATAAAAATATGAAAGTGTAATGAATGTAGGCAGTCATCATCTCTTTGTATAGTTAAGAAATTGATGTGATAATCATTTATTTGTATTGCTAAGCCATCATCATTTGTTTACGCTTTTCAGAAAGCATAAAGTAAACACAAACATTTATCTCATATTATCTTTTCCTTGTGTCCTCTTATTTTGCCTTTGTTTTTTTTCTTTCTTTGTGAAAAATATATGACTTAGATTTATGCATGCTTTCAGTTTACACATTTTGAAAAATTGTTTTCTTGGCTATTAATAAAATTCTCAAAGAACAGAAGCTTAAGAAAGATTTGGCCCTTTGCTATTGTGACAGATTTCTTAGAGTAATTTTTGTCATTGCAATCTTATGTCAAAAGTTTTCTTACAGAATAGGTTTGTTAAGCACTTTCCAGGATACAAAAATTAATTAGGACCCAGAGATGGACAGTTAGCAGGCAGTTCAATCAGTGATGACTTACCTGCTCTTACACAAACAATCAGTCAATGATGACTTACCTGCTCTTACACAAACAATCAGTCAGTGATGACTTACCTGCTCTTACACAAACAATCAGTCAGTGATGACTTACCTGCTCTTACACAAACAATCAGTCAATGATGACTTACCTGCTCTTACACAAACAATCAGTCAGTGATGACTTACCTGCTCTTACACAAACAATCAGTCAGTGATGACTTACCTGCTCTTACACAAACAATCAGTCAATGATGACTTACCTGCTCTTACACAAACAATCAGTCAATGATGACTTACCTGCTCTTACACAAACAATCAATCAGTGATGACTTACCTGCTCTTACACAAACAATCAATCAATGATGACTTACCTGCTCTTACACAAACAATCAATCAGTGATGACTTACCTGCTCTTACACAAACAATCAGTCAATGATGACTTACCTGCTCTTACACAAACAATCAGTCAATGATGACTTACCTGCTCTTACACAAACAATCAGTCAATGATGACTTACCTGCTCTTACACAAAAAATCAGTCAGTGATGACTTACCTGCTCTTACACAAACAATCAGTCAATGATGACTTACCTGCTCTTACACAAACAGACAGCTCTTAGGGCACAGAGATAGACAGTTAGCAAGCCAGTCAATGATGACATGTTCTCTCATTTAAATAGATGACATAGCACAGAATGTTTAGTCAGTAAAGGAAAAAGATTTTTATATCGGTTAAAATTCTAGAAAAGTTTGAGGGTTCACTTTGATAATGGCCTTTTTTTTTTTTTTTAAAAATTTCAAACAGTGCACCAGTCAATTATTTTTAATCAGAATTCTATTTGTACAGTCACACTGTGAATAGTAAAGATATGTATAGTGATAAATGCTTCTTGTATATGTGAAAGAAATATTGTACTAGTATTGCGTACGGAGCCTTTACTTTGCATTTGTATTTAGAGTTCATGAGGTCACCTTTTATCACTTGTATCAGAAAACCACCTGCGTATTCTAGAAAATAATTATTGTTCTTCTGTTTTTATTGTTGTTATGGTTTTATTTCATGATCACTTTTTTCTTCTGTTCTTCATATGTTGCAGTCACCATACTTGTTGGAATGTAAAAAAAGCATTTGGATATGTGAAACTTGCTTCTTTTTTTTTTTTGCTGCAGGAACTTTCAGGTTGTTGATAAATCTTGTGATTGTAAGAAAGATGGTTATCATCAAGATATGCAGAACATTTTGCCACATAAAAAATATTGTATATGGGAATGTAGTAACTAATAGAATCTTACATCTTTCTCGTGCCGTTAAATGTCACACAGGGCTCGCATAGTTGTTTACCAAGTTTTCCTGTTCTCGGCGAGTCTTTCAGCTTCATCAAGGGATGTTATGCCCACTAAACTGGCTTCACTTAACGACATCCTTTTTAGAGTTTCACGTGGTCAACCTCTTTTTCTTCAGCCTGTTGTGCTCCACTTTATAGCTTGTAGTCATGCTGTCTATTTTAATCTCATAACAATATCACGGCATTCAGTTTTCATACGTACTTTTCTCTTTCACACAGTTGCTTCATGTTCCTGAGCAGCTTCATATTTCTGAACAGAAATGCAGAATATATTCAAACACAGCTGAGCCAAAGGTGCATGATGTTTGTTACATAAAACCACAATGAATATGACAAGATTGTTTCTGTTTAGATCTGCTCTCCAGACTTCAGGCACTGAGAGCGAGTCTCGTGTGAACTGTGTTTTGCTGTGCCTGTGTGATGTTGTGTCTTGTCTTACTGAATAGGCTGTCTGGTGGTGAAGTGCTTAGTGCATTCGTTTCCACACTAGCAGGGGGCACCACAGCCATTCAACTGTACAAATGGGTACCTGACTCCTAGAGCTGGAGAAGGAAAGATTACCAGGCTTGATGCTAACAAGTAATAGAAAATATGGACACACACCAACACCTTTCCTTCTGTATACCATAGTGCCATGTAACAGGTTAAAGAAAATGTGGAAACTAACATCATAATCTAAGCAGTGACAAGGAACAGGTAATCTCTTATAGAACAAACAACAAAGAAGCATTATTGTAGAGCTTAAAATCTATACATAGTTTTGGGGTTTTTTATTGTTTTTTTTTAAAAGTATTTCTGTTTCAGTGCTGAAACAAATTCTGAAACTTTCCTGTGATATTATGTAGAAAAGCGGATGCTTCCATAGGGTACTTTCAAAGTTCTAAAGAACATACAAAAAAGACCATAGAAAAGACCATAAGCTGTTATTTTTGTAATAGCAGAAATTACGTCAACAGGGTAATTTCTGGTATTACAAAAATAACTGCTTTTTTAAACTCTACAGATTTTATGCTTTTCTAAGGCTATTCATTCTTCTTAATTTTCAGACAGTTATGATTTTTTTATACACACACCTTCTTCATGTTTTCTTTAAGTAATTTATGGTTATATTTGAGACAGAGAACCTTTCCATTTGCCAGTACAACTGTTAATAGTTCACCCATGTTTTCTCAGATATCCACTTCATGGTACACATTGCATCGAGACCATTCTTAACCTCGCAAATGCGTGTGTGTCCTGTTTTACCCGGGTACTGTGCCGCAGCCAGCACACTCTGGCTCAACATCAGCGCTAAAGCTTTGAATTACCCGTTAAACCTGGTTAGAATTTCACCACATGATTATATTACACCAACTACAGAGACATCAGCAAACCATCCTCTTTCACCTAGATGGGCCACTGCAGATTACTGAGCCATCTACATCGACTCAAAATGTCTCACACGGACGAGTGTCCTCCATGTAGCAGTGGAGTGCAGACTCCAGAACATATCTTTCGAGAATGCCCAAACCATGCAGACCTGAGACGGGAGACATGGCCAGAGGACACGAGCCTGGGGCAAGAGCTGTGGGGCTCCTATCAGGATCTGGAGAGGACTGCGAGGTTTGCCATGTCGACAGAGATCAGATTATCTCGTGTGACCAACAACCTCGAATGCAGAAAAAAGAATTGCACTGAGAAAATACACTAAACTGAACTTTCCACTTAGAAAACAGTGTGATTTGCTGTATTTACATGAAATAAATTGCTTTACTGTGGGGAAATGTCCGTGTTTTGACATCAGTTATAACTATGCTTATCTTTTATGGTGTGCTGTGTGGACTTGTATAACACATATAATCAGATCTCATTTGCAGAGTTCATTTCAGTTGCATCAGCCCCATGGTACATAGTGAATCTGATTTTGGCTGTGTGGTTAGAGGTGAAACCTAAGAACATGATCTCCGACACGAGGGCTAGTCTTACAATGTGGCCCAAAATGCTGATGCACCTCCAACCGTAGCTTATTTACACTTTTGTCCAAAGTGGTTGTGCACCTCCAACAATAGCCCCTCTACATTTGGTCCAAAGTGGTTTTGCACCTCCGGGGTATATGATTTGGATGAAAGATGATCCTTGAGTTCAGAGATGATGAAAGCCTCAAAACCTGAGCATCCTGAGAGATGGATGATGTAGATAAGGCAGCTCTGAGATAAAACAGTCCCAAACTCTCAATTAAGTCATCTTCTTCATAAAACAAGCTTAAAAATTAATCCTGACATGGCTGTGCACTCTCTAGATGGTTCACATTATTGATGTGATATGGTATTGCTGTTCTGACATATTTATTCATTCCTTTTTGGTTGTTTTTTTTTCAACAATGGAAATTGGACAAAGTATTACAATAATTATTCGCTCGGGAAACATGTTTAATCTAGTACTTTCCTCCACTAGTTTAGGTTTAAAGGAAAACATCAGATCCATATAGTTACTGACAGCATTTGAACTTATTCAGGAGAGGTGGATTATTGTAGGCATTTTTTTTTCTTTTTTTTGGTTGTAAAACTCTTGTTTTTATTTTGTACTAGTCGGTTAACCATATAGGTGTGTACAGCTTGTCCTCCAGTCTGTGTGTACAGCTTGTCCCCCAGTCTGTGTGTACAGCTTGTCCCCCAGTCTGTGTGTACAGCTTGTCCCCCAGTCTGTGTGTACAGCTTGTCCCCCAGTCTGTGTGTACAGCTTGTCCCCCAGTCTGTGTGTACAGCTTGTCCCCCAGTCTGTGTGTACAGCTTGTCCCCCAGTCTGTGTGTACAGCTTGTCCCCCAGTCTGTGTATACAGCTTGTCCCCCAGTCTGTGTGTACAGCTTGTCCCCCAGTCTGTGTGTACAGCTTGTCCCCCAGTCTGTGTGTACAGCTTGTCCCCCAGTCTGTGTGTACAGCTTGTCCCCCAGTCTGTGTGTAAGAGTAACAGTATAGCCTGTGGCAATCTAGCCTTCAGCACTTGTGGAAGAATCAATGCTGTAATTCTTAACATCTTGAAGCTTGTACTTTTACGAACTCCCTGTAGCTGTGAGCTACTGTTCTTTGCAGCCGATGCTGTAGAGGTGTTGAGGCACAGTGTCGTATCGGCATGGGGAGCAGGTTATGCCAGTTACTTTTTCAGTCCCAGAGTACAGCTAAAAAGGAAGGGTGTGCAATGCTTCTTTAGCAGACTCCACCACCATGGGGACTACAGCAATCCCCGCCCCATTAGCCAGCCTAGGCCCGTTACTTGGAAGTACCACGGAGAGGTGGGACAGGATCTTGGTCAGCTATGGTTTGCTAACTTTGACGCTGGCATATCAGCTATGGGTCGCGCCTCATCGAACAGTGTCTTCACTCCTCACCATCTTGAGAAGAGTTATCTTCTGAAACTTCCACATCTCAGTTTCCAAACTTTTAGGTAGTCTGCAGATCCAGGATAGTTGGTGAGTGCAACACTTCATATCATGAGAATGGCAAAAACACTTTCAACGGCTTTAATACTGTCTGCACATATGTAACAGCTTCAGTACTGTCTGCAGACATGTTACAGCTTCAGTGCTGTCTGCACACATGTAACAGCTTCAGTGCTGTCTGCACACATGTAACAGCTTCAGTGCTGTCTGCACACACATAACAGCTTCAGTGCTGTCTGCACACACGTAACAGCTTCAGTGCTGTCTGCACACATGTAACAACTTCAGTGCTGTCTGCACACATGTAACAGACTCATCATCATCAGGTGCCGTGCCGACTGGCGTTGGCTATTATGCTTCTCCAGAGTACACGATCCTTCATGCAGGCCATCAGTTCAGTTGGTGATCTCCTCTCACACCATCCCGTCAGACTGTCCAGTATCATTTCTCTTGGTCTTCCTCTTGATCTTCTTCCTTCTATTTTTCCTGTTGTTATAATATTTTCAATGCCCCCTCTTCTCATTGTATGTCCTATGAAAGTACATTGTCTCTCTCTTATCTTTTTGACAAGGTTTTTTTGTCTCTCCAGCTCTTCTCATACATTCTTCATTAGTTATTTTTGCTGTCCAGGGGATTCGCAACATTCTTCTAATAAACCACATTTCTGCTGCTTCCAATAATTTTTGTGATTCACTTCCATATAACAAGATAGGTTCAATATAGCATTTTAGGACTCGTTTTCTAACATTCATTGATAAAGATGTGTTAGCTAATATGTTTCTCATTCTCTGAAATGCAGTCTTTGCTTGGCCTATTCTGTTCCTAATTTCTGTTCTGCATTTCCCATCTGAAGTTATTACTGCTCCAAGGTATTTGAATTTCTGCACCTGCTTTAGTATGGTTCCGTTTAATTTTATACTGCATGCTGGTGGATTCTGTTTCTTAGATATAACCATAGTCTCTGTCTTTTTGATGTTCAAAGGCCTTTCTGTTCACTTTCTTTGGCGACTTTATCCAAGAGATTTTGCAGGTCTTGTTGGTTCTCAGCTATCAGTACTGTGTCATCAGCATACCGAAGGTTGTTAATATTGTATCCTCCAATTTTTATGCCTGGTTCTGTGATGATTGTTCTTAGAATATTCTCGCTATACAGAGAAAAAAGGTCTGGAGATAGTACACATCCTTGTCGCACCCCTTGTTTTATAGGTTGATATTTTCCAATTCTATTTTCAACTCGAATTGCTGCTTCTTGCTGCCAGTATAGATGTTTTACAATCCTCAGGTCTTTTCCGTCTATATTGATGTCTTCAAGCATTTTAATAATTTCATTATGTTTCACCTTGTCAAATGCCTTGGTGTAATCAATGAAGCATAAGTAGAGATCTTTCTGTACTTCTAAAGCTCTTTCTGTTAGTGTTCGTAAAGCATAAATGGCATTGTGTGATCCCTTTCCTTCAACAAATCCAAACTGTTCATCTGCTATTTCCATTTTTATCTTTTTCCTTGTTCTTCTCATAATGATTCTCAGAAGTAGCTTCGTTATGTGACATGAGAGGCTGATAGTCCGGTGGTCGTCACATTCCTTTGCACCTGGTTTCTTTGGTAGTGCTATAAACGTGGATTTAATCAGGTCACTGGGAATATAACCACTGTTGTAAATATCATTCAGTAACTTGGTTATTATTTTTATTCCTGTCTCCTCTAGTGCCTCTATTTCTTCTATTGTTATATTATCAGGCCCAGTCGCTTTTCCTTTCTTCATGTGTTTGATGGCATCTATGATTTCATCTTCAAGTACCATCACAGTTTTCAGTATCTGGTGTTAATTCTGGTCTTTCTCCTCCATATAGCTCACTGATATACTCTGTCCACCTGTCCACAATGTCTTCTTTTCCCATTAACATTTTACCTTCTTTTGATTTCAGGCATCCTGTGGTATATTTTGTTTTCCTGCCTGTGAGTTCATTAATTCGTTTATGCATGTTTTTGCTGTCTTTATTATGAGCGTCCTCTATCTGTCTGCACTGTTCATTTAACCACACTTCTTTTGCTTCTCTGCATTTGCGTCTTATTTCTTTATTTATCTTGCTATATTTTTCCTCATTATTTTTACTCCTCCTCTTGTCCATCAGTCCTAAGATGTCGTCTGTCATCCATTTATTTTTAGGGGCTTCTTTTTTCGGTGGTATTATCTCCTTAACAGTTTGGTGGATAGAATCTCTTAACATTTCCCATTGTTCATCTATACTATTTATCTTTGCTATTGCATTGTATTTATTTGTTATAATAACTTTGTATTGTTCTCGCAGTTCTTGGTCATTTTTAAGAAGTTCTGTATTCAGTTTGATGTTTCTCACTTTTCTGCCTGCTTTCTTTAGCTTTATTCTAACTTTTCCACAGAGTGGGTCATGGTCACTATTGCAGTCAGCTCCTGGCATGGTTTTTGTTGTCAGTAATGCATTGCGGAATCGTTTGTTGATTAATATGTAGTCTATCTGGTTAAATATCTTTTTGTCTGGGCTGCACCACGTTGCCAGTCTTCGAGGATGTTGTTTAAACCAGGTGTTTCCTACAACCATGCTATGTATTCTTGCCCATTCAATTAATTTATAACCTCTGTCATTCCTCTCCCCCAGTCCATAGTCGCCAACGATGTCCGAAGTTCTTCCTTTACCAACTTTGGCATTAAAATCTCCCATGACTATGGTAACTTCATGTGACTTTGTGTGTTTTAGTGCTGTCTCTATGTCATAAAATATCTGTACATCTTCCTCAGAACTTTCAGATGTTGGAGCATACACTTGTATAATATTTATGTTTATTGGTTGTCCTTTCAGTTGGGCTAGCAGGACTCTGTCCGAGATGTTCAAATATCCTACAATTGTCCTTGCCGTTTTTTCATCAATATAATACCTACTCCTCGTTCATGTTTCTCACTTCCTGGATATGTTATTGTATATTTATCTGAGTTTATCTTTCTTGCACCTGTCCATCTAACTTCACTCATTCCTAATATGTTGATCTTCATCCTTTCCATTTCCATCTTTACATTTTCTAATTTTCCAGCCTGGAATAACGTTCTAACATTCCATGTTGCTATTTTGAACTTGTTAGTTTTGCCACCAGTAGCTTGATGACGATCTGGCCTCACCTGTGGCTCGTGAGCTGCCCTACCGGACGAGGCTGTTCCAGAGGAACATCCGTTAACGTCGTTCATGATAAATCTATGACTCTGAATAAGCATAATTGTTCTTGGGAGCTACAACAGTGGTTTCCCGTTGCCTTCTGTCGGTTTGTGTACGGACTCTCTGCTAGCCTTTGGACTCCCTGTCCTACCCGCAAGGCAGCGGGAGCAAGAGGTTTTAAGGCGCCTCTGACCCGCCTGGTATTCCCTTCACTGAGCACCTGAGGCACTTTATAGTAGTAGTAGAGCCACCTACTACCCTACCTCGCTCTCTGAGTCTACGCCCAGTTGGTCCACGCCTGCTTATTTGGACAACTCCTTATTCACAGGGATCCTCCATATCTGGAGGACTTTCACCATCCGCCACCTGTGATGCGCTGGGTTGGGGATGGTCGCCCCAGCATGTAACAGACTACATCCTGTAATCTGTGAGGATGACTATAAACTAGTCTCAGATCTGACATCATTCAGCATAAAAATATTCACTGCTTTTAAAGTGACATGTCATATTTTTGCTTTCATTTTCTGAAAAATTCCAGAAACCATTTCTTATTTCCTGTCTATTAATGGCTGAGAGAATTCTTTCAATTTAAAGGAATTTTATGTAACCATTTATGAGGCACAATGCATATAAAAGCTATCATGTATGTTTCCCTTTGCATAAGACCTTTGCTCTGTTGGTAAATAACAGATTACAACATACAGAACTGCTGCCTATCACATCAAAACTGGTTGGTTGGGTTAAAGTTACTCCCAATTTTTTCTTTTCTGTACATCCATTATGAACTCAGATGTTGCCACAAACACAGAGCTTATTCTTTAGTCATTTCCCCCAACACAAATGTATCCAGTACCTATTTTAACAAGTGGGCTGAATGAACCATGATGATGATTGTGACTCAGACAGACTTTCCATGAGATGTCAACATATAACTCTACCCCTACCTCTCAGTCAGCACCTACTTACACTATAATTACAGCCTTTCACTAATTTACCACAAAGTAATGAATATAAAATGTAAGAGTTTAATATCAATTCTACATACAATATTACTACAAATATATGAGCGTGAAAGAGTGCACTTTGTGTCCTTTTGCTACAGTGCATGCTGGAGTCTGGACATTTCTGTGCTATTAGCACTGACATTGGGTGCAAGCAACTTTCATGATAGATACAATAAGATTAAATAAAATCATCTGACTATTTAAAAAAATGCACTGCGGCAGAAGTGAGTGAATCAACAAAGAAAAGCTAATACGTCTGATAAATGACAGAGCTACAGGACCTGCTGAAATGATTCATGCACTGTGAGAAAATTGTATTTCCGCATTAATACTTTCCATTTGTTGGGAGAAAGCTGACTAGAAAAGCATCATTCTTCACACAAGCTTCAATTTATGGGTGTGGCTTTCTGATTCTGGCTTTATTTCAGTAAAACAGACCATATGCAGAGATCACTGACAGATATAACTAAGATCACAGAAACCTATTCAAAGAGACACAGAGGTCACAGGAATGTCATTAAAAACATGGTAATGGAGACAATTTGGTTGTAAGGTTCTTTACTACTTAAAGAAAGTACATTTGGAATGTCAGATTCTGAGGTAAATAACGTTCTAACATTCCATGTTGCTATTTTGAACTTGTTAGTTTTGCCACCAGTAGCTTGATGACGATCTGGCCTCACCTGTGGCTCGTGAGCTGCCCTACCGGACGAGGCTGTTCCAGAGGAACATCCGTTAACGTCGTTCATGATAAATCTATGACTCTGAATAAGCATAATTGTTCTTGGGAGCTACAACAGTGGTTTCCCGTTGCCTTCTGTCGGTTTGTGTACGGACTCTCTGCTAGCCTTTGGACTCCCTGTCCTACCCGCAAGGCAGCGGGAGCAAGAGGTTTTAAGGCGCCTCTGACCCGCCTGGTATTCCCTTCACTGAGCACCTGAGGCACTTTATAGTAGTAGTAGAGCCACCTACTACCCTACCTCGCTCTCTGAGTCTACGCCCAGTTGGTCCACGCCTGCTTATTTGGACAACTCCTTATTCACAGGGATCCTCCATATCTGGAGGACTTTCACCATCCGCCACCTGTGATGCGCTGGGTTGGGGATGGTCGCCCCAGCATGTAACAGACTACATCCTGTAATCTGTGAGGATGACTATAAACTAGTCTCAGATCTGACATCATTCAGCATAAAAATATTCACTGCTTTTAAAGTGACATGTCATATTTTTGCTTTCATTTTCTGAAAAATTCCAGAAACCATTTCTTATTTCCTGTCTATTAATGGCTGAGAGAATTCTTTCAATTTAAAGGAATTTTATGTAACCATTTATGAGGCACAATGCATATAAAAGCTATCATGTATGTTTCCCTTTGCATAAGACCTTTGCTCTGTTGGTAAATAACAGATTACAACATACAGAACTGCTGCCTATCACATCAAAACTGGTTGGTTGGGTTAAAGTTACTCCCAATTTTTTCTTTTCTGTACATCCATTATGAACTCAGATGTTGCCACAAACACAGAGCTTATTCTGTCATTCTTTAGTCATTTCCCCCAACACAAATGTATCCAGTACCTATTTTAACAAGTGGGCTGAATGAACCATGATGATGATTGTGACTCAGACAGACTTTCCATGAGATGTCAACATATAACTCTACCCCTACCTCTCAGTCAGCACCTACTTACACTATAATTACAGCCTTTCACTAATTTACCACAAAGTAATGAATATAAAATGTAAGAGTTTAATATCAATTCTACATACAATATTACTACAAATATATGAGCGTGAAAGAGTGCACTTTGTGTCCTTTTGCTACAGTGCATGCTGGAGTCTGGACATTTCTGTGCTATTAGCACTGACATTGGGTGCAAGCAACTTTCATGATAGATACAATAAGATTAAATAAAATCATCTGACTATTTAAAAAAATGCACTGCGGCAGAAGTGAGTGAATCAACAAAGAAAAGCTAATACGTCTGATAAATGACAGAGCTACAGGACCTGCTGAAATGATTCATGCACTGTGAGAAAATTGTATTTCCGCATTAATACTTTCCATTTGTTGGGAGAAAGCTGACTAGAAAAGCATCATTCTTCACACAAGCTTCAATTTATGGGTGTGGCTTTCTGATTCTGGCTTTATTTCAGTAAAACAGACCATATGCAGAGATCACTGACAGATATAACTAAGATCACAGAAACCTATTCAAAGAGACACAGAGGTCACAGGAATGTCATTAAAAACATGGTAATGGAGACAATTTGGTTGTAAGGTTCTTTACTACTTAAAGAAAGTACATTTGGAATGTCAGATTCTGAGGTAAAGAACTGTATCACACCACAGAGTTTGACCAACCAGATTCTGACTTAAATAGCTGTGTCACACCGCAGAGTTTGACCAACCAGATTCTGACTTAAATAGCTGTGTCACATCAATCATCAGTACTGGGTCACGCTAAATCTGTCACCTGGTAAAGGTTGCAGTTTTTTTTTTCAAGCTTGGATGTGTTAGTTAGATCTTCTGCTCAAGCTTGGATGTGTTAGATCTTCTGCTCAAGCTTGGATGTGTTAGTTAGATCTGCTTGTTTTGGACTCCTGAAACAAGTGTTCAAGGTTCTACTCCCCAGGAACAACAGTCCACATGGGCCCCCCAAAGACAACAGTCCACATGGGGCCCCCAAAAGACAACAGTCCACATGAACTATCTAGAGCTAGAAAAACAGGATACATCATTTATCATGTGACAAAATGAGTTTTTTATAGCCAATGCAGAGATTCAAATGATCTTCAATTTCAAATGATTTTATAATATTTTTTAAACAATGTGCCTGACAGCTTCTAAAAGCTGAGCTCCATGTTTTATTCAGTTCAAAACTTAAATTTTTATGTGGAAAGCTGACAATCAAATATTTTACTTATTTTGTGCAGGATAATGTAACGAAAGCATGTCTTCTAAATTCAGTATCACAGATTCTTTTTGTGTACCACCTAAGCCTAACATTTGTTCACGAGATTTCATATTACAGCCAATGAGCTGACTGGCATATTGTACTTTAACATCTGCAGACAAATTTGAACATTTCTACTGCACGTCAAAACTGAGGGAAGAACTACCTGCAGAAACTCCTATAAATGTCAGCTTGACGTTTGTGGTAGCTGAGGCCATGTTGTAGATCTAAAAGCATGAATCATGTTGGGGGGGGGGAGAGAACATTTATGTGGTTATCCGTACTTCTGGAGCAGACAAACCCAAAATGTACATTTTCTTTTTCTGCGTAATGATCTACACCAGAAGTCAGCAACCTGCAGCTCATTGGCTGTATATCAGCCATACACAATAACTGAAATAGCTATTATTCATTGTATTATAATATTTTTATTATTTATTATGTTCATTTATTAGCTATAGATATGAATGTGGCCAGCTGGCCACTCAGTTTGGTGGCACACCAAGTCAGTGCTGTCAAAAAGCATGATTTTCATAGCTTGGCAAGAAAGGTTGCTGGCCCCTGACCTACATAAATTATAGTACAATAAAACATAAAGTAAGCAATATTTATTTTAAACAGCATCTCCTGGTTACATTAAAAACTAACACTTTCATTACATAACCACAGGAACATCACAGTTACATTTTCTTTACACGAATGGGAAAAACAAACATGGTTATAATGCTCCGGCTAGTAAGATATAACCAGCGGTCACATCACTCTTCCTACCCGAAATGCTTTCACCCAAAACATCAAGTTATGTGTATCCAAACTTGTCATCAAAAGTTACATCAAAGTCATGATCATTAACTCCCACCACAGTACCCCTAATCCGAGAAATACGTGAAATAGTACAGAAAAAATGTGAAGTACGAATGGAGACAATGGTGACTGGGTAACTTTTTAACATAAGAAAACTTAAAACAAAACAGGTTTCTAACACTAACAGACAGAGAAAAAAGTATTTATATCCAAGTCGCCCTGAATCTGAGTGGCCATAAAACAGCATCATGGAATGTACAACTGCCAATTTTTATTTTATGCATATTTTTAAATGAGATATGAGGCAAAAAAATTCACCTTCTTTTGCTTGTGATACTTTGATTCTGGAACTTCCACACCATCACATAAATCTGAATGTGTCTGCAAAATCTAGCTGTGTTTTCAAAATGTTGTGTGCCTTCCTTCTTCTTCAGTGCTCAAATTGTGTGCTTTCCTAATAAGTAGATCATTGCAATATGAGCAAAATGGCAATCTTCCATCTACAAGTCACAGTGGGTACTCCATCTTAGTGCAAAGAACAGCAGCGGGATTTATAAAATATGGTGGATGTTTCTTTTTCCATGCATGATAAGAAATCCAACATTTCTCCAACACTAATGAATACAGCAACTCCAATCCTCATATGTCAACTTAAATTACAATCATTTCACATCTAGTTCAATAACTGTACTGCTATACAGATTCCAAGTAACAAATCTATACTGACTTATCTGCACATTAAATTATACCAACTATACCTACAAACTAAAATATTTGATTATGCTCTTTAGATTCTAAGAGGGATAAGAAAAAAATATATGTTTTCTATGCCAATATTTAATCTAAACATGTAAAACAATCAGTATACATACTCTTCACTAACATCCGCAATGATGTTATTAACATCAAGAAAAAAAAAAACTCAAGCCTGGCAGATGACAGCATCTGCGATTTCTGTTTGAAATTTAGAATTCTCTATCCTCTGAACCAATGTTTCTCTAACGGATGATCTAAGTTGTTACAGCAAGATTAAAGAGCAGTGGTCTCCTGGGAAGCCCCTTTCTTGCCAGACGCTGCTGGCTGTGAAGATGCTCTCTGGTAGTACTTTGCCAGCGTGGACTGGGGGATTCGTTTCAGCATTTCTTTGGGGAAGATACGAAGCAGCTGCCAACCGATATCCAAGGATTCGAAGATTGTTCGTTTCTCATAATGACCTGAAATAATGAGAAAAGTTTCTAATCCTCCTCATAATTTATAAAACACTTATCTGCTTGGGAGCATGTTTCATAAGACATGAATTATTTCACGTACAAGAAGATCAAGTTGCTGAATGGTTTGTATTTTTTTTATTTTAACCCCAGAAAATCATTTTTAATTCTGTGATATATTTTCCAGACTTGCACTTATCCATGGAAGTCTCTGTTAAACCACAGACAGCTAAGGGGCAACTTAAATGGTCCACAGAGCACTTCCTTGGTAAGGATGTGCCACACTCTACAGAAGCAGGCCATGAATGTGGAGCTTAATGTGAAGTCTGACAACTGGGAGGGCATCATCCCATCCATCTTCTTGTAATACAAAATGCTAAAAGAGTTACTATTGCAGCACTCTAGACAAATCCACAAGTTCTCCTATCTCCTCTTTGACAAGATGACCTCAGAACAGGGCATAAACTCTTTTTTTTGTCCTGCTAGAAACCAAACAGAAAGGAAGCAGCAGCAGAAACCCATTAACTTCAGTCGTATAAGCTGATTCAGCAATTTCCCATATCTTGTGTATGCCCCAGGAAAGGACAACAACTTGCTATTGTTACAAATTATATTGAATAGATATTTGGTGGATATGTGAGACTTCTTTCTCCTTCATTAAATAAACACTGGGATAAAGTACAATTAAAGTAGTAAATACAAGTGCAATCTTGTGAGCTATGAGCCTAATATCTTTCATTAAATAAACACTGGGATAAAGTACAATTAAAGTAGTAAATACAAGTGCAATCTTGTGAGCTATGAGCCTAATATCCTTCATTAAATAAACACTGGGATAAAGTAGTAAACTCATATGCAGTCTTGTGAGCTATGAGCCTAATATCCTTCATTAAATAAACACTGGGATAAAGTAGTAAACTCATATGCAGTCTTGTGAGCTATGAGCCTATTCTGAAACTGAAAAACTAATAAAAATTGTTTCCAACAGCTCAGCCCACATTTAACAACATATCCAGTGGATGCAAGAGTTTTTTTTCTTTTTTTTTAGAACAGGAAAAATTAAACTTGTAATAAAATCCATTTTTACACGAATAAGAAAATATCATTTTGTACAAAGTGAGACCTGAAAAAGAAGTCCAGCAGAATTCACTGCTTACACACTGCAATCTGTTCCACTTTCTGTCTCACTTACTAGCGCCTAAAACAGTGTTTCTCAACTTTTTTTTTTATCATGCCCCATTTCTTCAATTCAAAATTTTAATTCCCCCCCCCCCCCCCCCAATAAGTCAACCAGGTCCTGACAAAAAAAAGTGTAATATTCTAACTGCCTGCGCCCCCGCCCCCCCCCCCAGATAATATTCAGATTGCCCCGTGGGGCGTACACCCTACTTTTGGAAACACTGGTTTAGAAAAAATAAAATGTGGAGGTCATTCACTAACCTTGAGTGATGAAATTCTTCTCAAATTTGATCAAGAACTCAAGGTACAGCAAGTCCTCGGGTGTCAGCGCCTCCTCACCCACCACAGCTTTCATGGCTTGGACATCTTTGCCAATAGCGTAGCAGGCATACTGCACAACAAAATGGTTATAATTTAATAATATACCCGGTTTTCTTTCAACTATGGAAATGTTGTGTTCATAATAACTTACGTATACTTCCACTACTGGTTACATTTTTTTACACTTTGGAAGACAACCACATGCATGAAATAAAGGTACAGGTCTCCTATCTCCTCTTTGACAAGATGACCTCAGAACAGGGCATAAACTCTTTTTTTTGTCCTGCTAGAAACCAAACAGAAAGGAAGCAGCAGCAGAAACCCATTAACTTCAGTCGTATAAGCTGATTCAGCAATTTCCCATATCTTGTGTATGCCCCAGGAAAGGACAACAACTTGCTATTGTTACAAATTATATTGAATAGATATTTGGTGGATATGTGAGACTTCTTTCTCCTTCATTAAATAAACACTGGGATAAAGTACAATTAAAGTAGTAAATACAAGTGCAATCTTGTGAGCTATGAGCCTAATATCTTTCATTAAATAAACACTGGGATAAAGTACAATTAAAGTAGTAAATACAAGTGCAATCTTGTGAGCTATGAGCCTAATATCCTTCATTAAATAAACACTGGGATAAAGTAGTAAACTCATATGCAGTCTTGTGAGCTATGAGCCTAATATCCTTCATTAAATAAACACTGGGATAAAGTAGTAAACTCATATGCAGTCTTGTGAGCTATGAGCCTATTCTGAAACTGAAAAACTAATAAAAATTGTTTCCAACAGCTCAGCCCACATTTAACAACATATCCAGTGGATGCAAGAGTTTTTTTTCTTTTTTTTAGAACAGGAAAAATTAAACTTGTAATAAAATCCATTTTTACACGAATAAGAAAATATCATTTTGTACAAAGTGAGACCTGAAAAAGAAGTCCAGCAGAATTCACTGCTTACACACTGCAATCTGTTCCACTTTCTGTCTCACTTACTAGCGCCTAAAACAGTGTTTCTCAACTTTTTTTTTTATCATGCCCCATTTCTTCAATTCAAAATTTTAATTCCCCCCCCCCCCAATAAGTCAACCAGGTCCTGACAAAAAAAAGTGTAATATTCTAACTGCCTGCGCCCCCGCCCACCCACCCCCCCCCCCCCCCAGATAATATTCAGATTGCCCCGTGGGGCGTACACCCTACTTTTGGAAACACTGGTTTAGAAAAAATAAAATGTGGAGGTCATTCACTAACCTTGAGTGATGAAATTCTTCTCAAATTTGATCAAGAACTCAAGGTACAGCAAGTCCTCGGGTGTCAGCGCCTCCTCACCCACCACAGCTTTCATGGCTTGGACATCTTTGCCAATAGCGTAGCAGGCATACTGCACAACAAAATGGTTATAATTTAATAATATACCCGGTTTTCTTTCAACTATGGAAATGTTGTGTTCATAATAACTTACGTATACTTCCACTACTGGTTACATTTTTTTACACTTTGGAAGACAACCACATGCATGAAATAAAGGTACAGGTCTGATATTTCTACTGAAAGGAAAATGGACATAAATCTGCATACATCTCATAATTACTGCTACTTTAACTTTACTGCTTATATTATACAACTATCAGTCTTGCTTTAAGCAGTCTGTGCCTTCATTTTCTTACATTCTTAGTGGTACTCACCAACTGATTTGACACATCTGCATGGTCTTCTCTTGTCATGCCTTCACCAATGGCAGACTTCATCAAACGGGACAAGGAAGGAAGCACGTTGATTGGTGGGTATATCTACCAATAGGACAAAACAAGACATGGAACCAATCACATATAGCAGAAATCAAGATTGGATCTACCATTATAAGTTTATTTCTCACAAATACATGAAAAAATAATGAATTATGTGCTGTATATAAATGATTCTTAACATGCTGTAGAAATTTAACCAAGCAAACAGCCTGAATGGTTAAATGGTTAATCCACATAAGATTAGTCCCTTGAAAATCAGGTCATTTTGATTCAAAAGACAGCTGAAATCTTGAAGAGACTGAAGCAAGGTGTTTGTGTGTGATTTTTTTGTTTCATATTCTGAGCCTCTCCATTTTTGCCATAAATTCTGCACGACCTCTTTGTATCCAGGACAGCTCAGTCAAACAACCCAGGCACCTCAGCAGGTCAGAGGTCACTACAGTGAGAAAATGAAATACTAGAAAACAAACATCTAAAGTTACCTGTCTGTTGTGTAGTTGCCTGTCCACATACATCTGACCTTCAGTGATGTAACCAGTGAGGTCAGGAATTGGATGAGTAATGTCTGCAGAAGACAAAGCATAAAATTTGTTTTATTTATAAGAAATGTAAACTTCATTAGTGTGCAATGTCTAGAGAATATATAACATAAAGTATGCGTCACTGATGAGCAATGTGTACAGAAAATAAAACATGAAGTATATTTATTACATTTGAAAGCATCATGGCAGAGAAAATGATTACTGAAGAGGTGATGGTCACAACCAAACTACAAAACTGACAGGAACTGATAACTTCCCTGTGGTACTGCAGCTGGCTGAGAAACTTGCTTTTTCTATGTGCACTGGGTTAAAAAAACTACAGTAACATACTTCCCATTCATTTTGTATGTGCACTGGGTTAAAAAAACTACAGTAACATACTTCCCATTCATTTTGTATGTGCACTGGGTTAAAAAAACTACAGTAACATACTTCCCATTCATTTTGTATGTGCACTGGGTTAAAAAAACTACAGTAACATACTTCCCATTCATTTTGTATGTGCACTGGGTTAAAAAAACTACAGTAACATACTTCCCATTCATTTTGTATGTGCACTGGGTTAAAAAAACTACAGTAACATACTTCCCATTCATTTTGTATGTGCACTGGGTTAAAAAAACTACAGTAACATACTTCCCATTCATTTTGTATGTGCACTGGGTTAAAAAAACTACAGTAACATACTTCCCATTCATTCTCATGTCTGAGCTTCAGCATATCTGACATAGTGCCAGCAGAACAGAGGTCAAGTCTGAGATAACATACAAGATTCTACAGTAACAAAGTGCCAGCAGAACAGAGATCAAGTCTGAGATAACATACAAGATTCTACAGTAACAAAGTGCCAGCAGAACAGAGGTCAAGTCTGAGATAACATACAAGATTCTACAGTAACAAAGTGCCAGCAGAACAGAGGTCAAGTCTGAGATAACATACAAGATTCTACAGTAACAAAGTGCCAGCAGAACAGAGGTCAAGTCTGAGATAACATACAAGATTCTACAGTAACAAAGTGCCAGCAGCACAGAGATCAAGTCTGAGATAACATACAAGATTCTACAGTAACAAAGTGCCAGCAGCACAGAGGTCAAGTCTGAGATAACATACAAGATTCTACAGTAACAAAGTGCCAGCAGCACAGAGATCAAGTCTGAGATAACATACAAGATTCTACAGTAACAAAGTGCCAGCAGCACAGAGATCAAGTCTGAGATAACATACAAGATTCTACGGTAACAAAGTGCCAGCAGAACAGAGATCAAGTCTGAGATAACATACAAGATTCTACAGTAACAAAGTGCCAGCAGCACAGAGATCAAGTCTGAGATAACATACAGATTCTACAGTAACAAAGTGCCAGCAGCACAGAGGTCAAGTCTGAGATAACATACAAGATTCTACAGTAACAAAGTGCCAGCAGCACAGAGATCAAGTCTGAGATAACATACAAGATTCTACAGTAACAAAGTGCCAGCAGCACAGAGATCAAGTCTGAGATAACATACAAGATTCTACAGTAACAAAGTGCCAGCAGCACAGAGGTCAAGTCTGAGATAACATACAAGATTCTACGGTAACAAAGTGCCAGCAGCACAGAGATCAAGTCTGAGATAACATACAAGATTCTACAGTAACAAAGTGCCAGCAGCACAGAGGTCAAGTCTGAGATAACATACAAGATTCTACGGTGACAATTACCCTCTTATGACTTAAAAAAATCAAAATAAACATATTTTTCTAATACATAGCCTTAAAGTATTCATACTGAGCTATTCAGAGTAACTGATGAGACTCCAGGCTAAAACCACAGCACACACAAACAATCAGAGTAACTGATGAGACTCCAGGCTAAAACCACAGCACACACAAACAATCAGAGTAACTGATGAGACTCCAGGCTAAAACCACAGCACACACAAACAATCCTACCATCATTTGGCATTGTAAGGATGGGGATCTGAGTGATAGAGCCACTTCTGCCCTCAACACGCCCGGCACGTTCGTAAATTGTGGCCAAATCTGTGTACATGTAGCCTGGGAAACCTCGTCGACCAGGCACCTCCTCTCTGGCGGCGGACACCTGATGGTATAAATTAAATCAAATAATAACCTCAATCTTGCCCGTCAAAAACCTTTGATTCTCTCCTATGGGAGCACTGATAAGCACTGAGGACCAGGTTCCCAACATTTTTCATACTGCCACCCTCACCATCTTTCAGGTCAAATCCCTAGCGCTCCTAAAAATTTTCTTCGCTCAGTTCTAATAGGGGAGAATGTCAGACGGGCCTGTGTGCCCAATTCTTAACCCTTCTGAAATAAAGATCAATCAATCCCTCTTGCTGGTCCCTTCTCTATTTCTCTCTCCGTGCACACATGTTGTGTGTGTGTGGAGTGTGTTGCCAATTTTGAGAATCACTGTTTGAGAGCGATGACATGGCTATCATTTGTGGGCAGCGGCAGTGCAGGGTATGAGGGCACCTATCTGATTCACACCTGATCTGACCACGTGCCCCTGCTACAAGTTACTGCATCTGTTCAATCTGTGATTTCGCTGTGAACACCATTATGTTGAAGTCTGCAGAGAGGTTCCTTTCTTTGCTCCATTCTGGGTCTTCAAGCCACCCACAAAAATCCAGCTTTCATCTGAGATAACATACAAGATTCTACAGTAACAAAGTGCCAGCAGCACAGAGATCAAGTCTGAGATAACATACAGATTCTACAGTAACAAAGTGCCAGCAGCACAGAGGTCAAGTCTGAGATAACATACAAGATTCTACAGTAACAAAGTGCCAGCAGCACAGAGATCAAGTCTGAGATAACATACAAGATTCTACAGTAACAAAGTGCCAGCAGCACAGAGATCAAGTCTGAGATAACATACAAGATTCTACAGTAACAAAGTGCCAGCAGCACAGAGGTCAAGTCTGAGATAACATACAAGATTCTACGGTAACAAAGTGCCAGCAGCACAGAGATCAAGTCTGAGATAACATACAAGATTCTACAGTAACAAAGTGCCAGCAGCACAGAGGTCAAGTCTGAGATAACATACAAGATTCTACGGTGACAATTACCCTCTTATGACTTAAAAAAATCAAAATAAACATATTTTTCTAATACATAGCCTTAAAGTATTCATACTGAGCTATTCAGAGTAACTGATGAGACTCCAGGCTAAAACCACAGCACACACAAACAATCAGAGTAACTGATGAGACTCCAGGCTAAAACCACAGCACACACAAACAATCAGAGTAACTGATGAGACTCCAGGCTAAAACCACAGCACACACAAACAATCCTACCATCATTTGGCATTGTAAGGATGGGGATCTGAGTGATAGAGCCACTTCTGCCCTCAACACGCCCGGCACGTTCGTAAATTGTGGCCAAATCTGTGTACATGTAGCCTGGGAAACCTCGTCGACCAGGCACCTCCTCTCTGGCGGCGGACACCTGATGGTATAAATTAAATCAAATAATAACCTCAATCTTGCCCGTCAAAAACCTTTGATTCTCTCCTATGGGAGCACTGATAAGCACTGAGGACCAGGTTCCCAACATTTTTCATACTGCCACCCTCACCATCTTTCAGGTCAAATCCCTAGCGCTCCTAAAAATTTTCTTCGCTCAGTTCTAATAGGGGAGAATGTCAGACGGGCCTGTGTGCCCAATTCTTAACCCTTCTGAAATAAAGATCAATCAATCCCTCTTGCTGGTCCCTTCTCTATTTCTCTCTCCGTGCACACATGTTGTGTGTGTGTGGAGTGTGTTGCCAATTTTGAGAATCACTGTTTGAGAGCGATGACATGGCTATCATTTGTGGGCAGCGGCAGTGCAGGGTATGAGGGCACCTATCTGATTCACACCTGATCTGACCACGTGCCCCTGCTACAAGTTACTGCATCTGTTCAATCTGTGATTTCGCTGTGAACACCATTATGTTGAAGTCTGCAGAGAGGTTCCTTTCTTTGCTCCATTCTGGGTCTTCAAGCCACCCACAAAAATCCAGCTTTCATCTGACATGCTACAAGTTACTGCATCTGTTCAATCTGTGATTTCGCTGTGAACACCATTATGTTGAAGTCTGCAGAGAGGTTCCTTTCTTTGCTCCATTCTGGGTCTTCAAGCCACCCACAAAAATCCAGCTTTCATCTGACATAATAATCATAAATAATACAGAATCTAGTGTAGATTTTCACTTCATAATAATAGGAGGTAGAGGTGTAAGCAGTTAGCTCTTCTGGTCAGTCTTGGAGCCTGGAGAAACTCCTGTACAGCAGCGAAGTGACTTGCTGTTACATGGCTTCGATGACGATCCAGAGCCTGGGAGAGTCAGCTCAACTCTGCTGCAGATGTTTCAGCAGCCTCCAACTCACATTTACAAAAAGGAAAAGGTCACTGATTCCTTCCTATGATTTCATTCCATTCAGTATTCACATTAGTGATGCAATCCAATTAAGTAAAACTGTCTCTCTATTAACTAACTTTCAATGTTCAAGTTCCATACCTCTCTCAAGGCTTCAGCGTAGGAGCTCATATCTGTCAATATGACAAGAATGTGCTTCTCACATTGGTAGGCCATATACTCGGCTGCTGTCAAAGCAAGGCGAGGAGTGATAATGCGCTCAATGCTGTAATTCAAAGAAAAATTTTTATGCAATTATTGGAAAAGAAAAAAAAATTACATAATATTTGAAATTATCTTTTAAATTTAAAAGATCCTTCACTTAACTCTTCCTGTGCCGGACATCAAACTTCTGCCGCTTCTGGTTTCTCACACGGTACCAGGCGTAACAAATTTGATGTCTGGTTTGTAGCGGTGTAACATTTAGATTGTAAACATTTAGTGTGCATGCCCTGTGACATTTTCCATCATGGCCGAAGAGTGCCTAGTAATGAGTGATGTCAAGTGTCAAAGAGCGAAGTTTTTGATCGAGAAATTTCAATTTTTGATGATGTAGATAAGGGTATGGACATGCCCTGTGACCAGACCACTGTTCTTGAATGTATCCCAAGTAGATCTAGACATATCAGACGACTGGAGAAGTAATTAGGAGGTTATTTCAGACATTATGTTAGTGATAATGCAACACAGAGTCACAATACGACATCGACATGTAGATCTACACATCTTAGATGGTACATAGTGCGGATCTAGACCTATCCGATGGTAAGTTGGACATAATCATTGTCTAAAAACATGACATTACTTCTTTTTTCCTAAAAAACTCTGTATTTATGAAATCTTCATACATTTAGTTATACTGTGAAACATAATAAGTACATGGAAATACTGTGTTTCATTCAATTTTACAACTATACCCCCTATACATATCAAGACCCGCGCTTTTGTTCCGGCACCCAACTGAACAATCGCATTTCTTTCTGTGGCACGGAAAGAGTTAAATAATTTACACAGTCAACATGTGACGCTAATGAAAATGAGGGTCTCTATTAAGCAAATTCCCAAGCGTCCTGGGTAATGAATGAAGGAGAGAATGTGACATCACTTCTAAGATCTAATGGTAAAACTAGGTCCCTTAAATTCTTGATCAAAGATTGATGCACAATCTAAAATGACTTATATCAATCCAGTTGGACAAAGATCCAATTTAAAGCAGCTCACAACTGGAAAAAAAAAAAAAATTTTTTTCAATCTAATTTTGCTACCTTCAGGGTCATACTAATACACTAATTGTAGTCTTTCATAACATGAACTCCATAGAAGCAAAAGTAAAATACATATAATTATGAAACCTAATGAAAGATTAATTCTAAAAACAGCAAGTATGTGATGATATATTTAAGATAACTCACGTGGGATCGTTAGCCAGATTCAAGAACAAAGACACATTCTCCATGGATCCATTTTCTTCAAAGTCCTGCTTGAAAAATCTAGCAGCCTCCATATTTACCTGAAAAAAAAAATGCATTAGCTGTCAGTAATTATTAATAACAAAATAAAAGATAACAAATTATCATCATCATCACCATCATTTTTCATCATGTCCAAAAAAAAAAACATCTTGCTGATTTGATTTTTACAGCTATGCTTTATCTTGTCTTTCTTACACACAAGAATTCTGTCAGAAAGGTTTCTGAGTCTGTCCTCTCTACACTTTCTCGCAGTTTGGTTCAATGATTCTCTTAGTTATCGGGTTTTTTTTTTTTTTTGGGGGGGTTCCCGTGTAGACCACACAGCCAACCTATCTTCCTTCTCCTTTGTTTTACTGTCCTTTATTCCAACAACACTTTATAACATTAAGCAACACAACAAACATTTTTTAAGCATTAAACTATCTGAGAAAAAACTATAACTAATGTATTCTAAAGATTTTATGAAAAAAAAATGTTCACATAAGAGTATGCTTTCCACAGCATATTTTTACCGTCAGGAACTTTCAGCTGTACATACAACATGTAAACTCATGGGGAGATTGAAAAACCAGGATGTGTACATACAACATGCAAACTCATTGGGGAAGTTGAAAAAGCAGGATATGTAAGAAATAAATAACTGGTGGACTGATCTTCTTCTTCTTCTTCTTCGTTCACTTCTACCACCAAAACCGCACTGTGAACCTACTGAATTCACACATGTGGTCCTCGTTAGGTCCGGTGGTCCCCTGTGTGGTCCAAAATAGACCACATGAGTTCCACGAAGGACCACAAGGGGTTCAGAGTATCACAGTGCTTTAGCCTGTATTCTTGGTGGGTCTCGGAAGCGGGATTGCGTGACACCGTGGTTTTCATTGCACCAGTTTGGTCTAGGGTTGGACTTTCTCACCGGAAGACCTCGACGTGTTTGGAATATCAGTGCATCCCCGCTGGGTGAGAGGCGTTAGCCCACCCAGGACAGAGTTGGACTTTCTCACCGGAAAACCTCGACGTGTTATGAGATACCCGTGTATCACCGCCGGGTGAGAGGTGGTTGCCTATCTAGACTTCCCTGGTCCAGTGTCTCCGACTTCAGCATTTTGCGGTCGTGGCCACTACCCTTCCTAGTTGTGACCAGGATGGAGCTTTTGTCCAGGAGGACGAATCCTCGCCACTAGTGACTTCTACCCCTGGGTTGAGCCGGTTTAGGCATTTCCCAGTATGGGCATGTTTGGGACGGGACCGACCTCTAGGGCAGAGGTACTGTGACATTCATAGCCTTCAAGATTCACCCCTGGTATGAGCCGGTTTAGGCAAAATTCACCAGTATGGGTGTTTATCAGGCGTTACCGACCTCTAGAGCGGAGGTGGCATGACATGTCTAGCCATCGAGTTCCACATCTGGTGTGTGCCGGTTTAGGCATATTTCACCAGTGTAGGTGTATTTCGGACGTAGGCGGCCTCTAGAGCAGAGGTGCCGTGGTATAGCTCTCGTAGCGATACTACGGGACATACCAGGTTAAACTTCACTTTCCACCACCTTTTCCCATCGGCGCCGCACAGCAACCTTTATTTCCGCATTTACTTCCTTAACCGGGAGGAGCTTCACTCCACGCGCGGCATTTGAAAAGTCAAGCCAGCAGTGACTTAACCTCTGGGACAAACCGGTTCATGCATTTCACACGATATGACTGCACTCAGGACGTGGCCGACCTCCAGACCAGAGGTGCCGTGATTTGACTGTTTGCTTCGCTTTATTCTTTCAACCACCTTTTCCGCAGTGATGCTGCGCGGCAACCTCATTTGCAAATTTCTTCATTGGCCAGGAAGAGCACCGCTCCACGCACGGCAGCTGAAGATCTCGCCAACAGCGGCAGATTAGCTGTCAGTAATTATTAATAACAAAATAAAAGATAACAAATTATCATCATCATCACCATCATTTTCATCATGTCCAAAAAAAAAACATCTTGCTGATTTGATTTTTACAGCTATGCTTTATCTTGTCTTTCTTACACACAAGAATTCTGTCAGAAAGGTTTCTGAGTCTGTCCTCTCTACACTTTCTCGCAGTTTGGTTCAATGATTCTCTTAGTTATCGGGTTTTTTTTTTTTTTTGGGGGGGTTCCCGTGTAGACCACACAGCCAACCTATCTTCCTTCTCCTTTGTTTTACTGTCCTTTATTCCAACAACACTTTATAACATTAAGCAACACAACAAACATTTTTTAAGCATTAAACTATCTGAGAAAAAACTATAACTAATGTATTCTAAAGATTTTATGAAAAAAAAATGTTCACATAAGAGTATGCTTTCCACAGCATATTTTTACCGTCAGGAACTTTCAGCTGTACATACAACATGTAAACTCATGGGGAGATTGAAAAACCAGGATGTGTACATACAACATGCAAACTCATTGGGGAAGTTGAAAAAGCAGGATATGTAAGAAATAAATAACTGGTGGACTGATCTTCTTCTTCTTCTTCTTCGTTCACTTCTACCACCAAAAACCGCACTGTGAACCTACTGAATTCACACATGTGGTCCTCGTTAGGTCCGGTGGTCCCCTGTGTGGTCCAAAATAGACCACATGAGTTCCACGAAGGACCACAAGGGGTTCAGAGTATCACAGTGCTTTAGCCTGTATTCTTGGTGGGTCTCGGAAGCGGGATTGCGTGACACCGTGGTTTTCATTGCACCAGTTTGGTCTAGGGTTGGACTTTCTCACCGGAAGACCTCGACGTGTTTGGAATATCAGTGCATCCCCGCTGGGTGAGAGGCGTTAGCCCACCCAGGACAGAGTTGGACTTTCTCACCGGAAAACCTCGACGTGTTATGAGATACCCGTGTATCACCGCCGGGTGAGAGGTGGTTGCCTATCTAGACTTCCCTGGTCCAGTGTCTCCGACTTCAGCATTTTGCGGTCGTGGCCACTACCCTTCCTAGTTGTGACCAGGATGGAGCTTTTGTCCAGGAGGACGAATCCTCGCCACTAGTGACTTCTACCCCTGGGTTGAGCCGGTTTAGGCATTTCCCAGTATGGGCATGTTTGGGACGGGACCGACCTCTAGGGCAGAGGTACTGTGACATTCATAGCCTTCAAGATTCACCCCTGGTATGAGCCGGTTTAGGCAAAATTCACCAGTATGGGTGTTTATCAGGCGTTACCGACCTCTAGAGCGGAGGTGGCATGACATGTCTAGCCATCGAGTTCCACATCTGGTGTGTGCCGGTTTAGGCATATTTCACCAGTGTAGGTGTATTTCGGACGTAGGCGGCCTCTAGAGCAGAGGTGCCGTGGTATAGCTCTCGTAGCGATACTACGGGACATACCAGGTTAAACTTCACTTTCCACCACCTTTTCCCATCGGCGCCGCACAGCAACCTTTATTTCCGCATTTACTTCCTTAACCGGGAGGAGCTTCACTCCACGCGCGGCATTTGAAAAGTCAAGCCAGCAGTGACTTAACCTCTGGGACAAACCGGTTCATGCATTTCACACGATATGACTGCACTCAGGACGTGGCCGACCTCCAGACCAGAGGTGCCGTGATTTGACTGTTTGCTTCGCTTTATTCTTTCAACCACCTTTTCCGCAGTGATGCTGCGCGGCAACCTCATTTGCAAATTTCTTCATTGGCCAGGAAGAGCACCGCTCCACGCACGGCAGCTGAAGATCTCGC
Source organism: Achatina immaculata (assembly GCA_009760885.1). Lineage (NCBI taxonomy): Eukaryota > Metazoa > Mollusca > Gastropoda > Stylommatophora > Achatinidae > Lissachatina > Lissachatina immaculata. The sequence continues at coordinate 52,058,625 of CM019695.1, forward strand.
CAACAGCGGCAGATGAGCTACCAAACGTGACACTCATCTACCCTAAGTAACTGGTTTTCAGGCGCCAGATATTCGCCCTCGCCCCTTCTCCTGTCAGTTTAAACAGTTCTGCCACGGGAAGGCCAGGAGCTGGACTTGACTGCCAGAGGCTGTTTGTGGCGCGTTTGCAGTCCTTAGAACCGGTGGACTGATCAAGAAAAGCCCCAGGATTCATTCATTTGCATGTCCCTTGTGGAACTTTTGCCTCCCTAACAGCAGTCCTATAGGCCTCTTGGGATTAGAATCATCAAAATGGAGAGGATAGTTCACATGCATATGTCAGCAGAGAACAAATGAATGAATAAATCAAGTACATAAAATGTATGAACTATATAAATTGACCTTCTGTAACATGCACTGGCATATTCCCCTCAATTAATCACTGCAAACATAACTAAACATTATATCACTATTCACAGTGGTCTAGAAATGTAGGCTGTACTGATCCATTCCTTGCCAGACTGTACTTCTTGCTTCTTTTCATCTCTGAACTTCACAAACAAAATCTTATGACATTTTACTGACAACATCCACTGATCTATGCAACAAAGTCTAGTCAAAGTGTCTTGCTTGTGATCTAGGACTTGACTGAAGAAGTTTACTAGCATGATCTAGGATTTGACTGAAGAAGTTTACTAGCATGATCTAGGATTTGATTGAAGAAGTTTACTAGCATGATCTAGGATTTGATTGAAGAAGTTTACCAGCATGATCTAGGATTTGATTGAAGAAGTTTACTAGCATGATCTAGGATTTGATTGAAGAAGTTTACCAGCATGATCTAGGACTTGACTGAAGAAGTTTACTAGCATGATCTAGGATTTGATTGAAGAAGTTTACCAGCATGATCTAGGACTTGACTGAAGAAGTTTACTAGCATGATCTAGGACTTGACTGAAGAAGTTTACTAGCATGATCTAGGACTTGATTGAAGAAGTTTACTAGCATGATCTAGGATTTGATTGAAGAAGTTTACTAGCATGATCTAGGACTTGATTGAAGAAGTTTACTAGCATGATCTAGGACTTGACTGAAGAAGTTTACCAGCATGATCTAGGACTTGACTGAAGAAGTTTACTAGCATGATCTAGGACTTGACTGAAGAAGTTTACTGGCATGATCTAGGACTTAAATGAAGTTTACTACAATGACTTGAATAATTCAATCAATCAAGTGCTGTTCCACATGGCGTAGGCGATCATTTCTCTCCACAGTTCCCTGTCTTTAGACTTGATTATGAAATCTGCTGGTGACTTTCTTCCTAGCCACACTGACAACCCATCCAGTAACTTTTCTCTCTGTCTTCCTCTGTCTCTTCTTCCCTCAATTTTTCCAGTTGCCACAGTGTGTTCCAATTTTCCTCTTCTCAGAAAATGTCCTACAAATCTCGTTTGTCTGCCTCTGATCTTTGCTGTAATTTGCCTTTTAACTCTAGCCTCTCTTAAGACTTCGTTGGTTTTCTTAGCTGTCCATGGTACCTTCAACATCCTCCGTATGAACCACATTTCCATGGCCTCCATTTCTCGCTGTACTCTCTTATTCATGGACCATGCTTCACATCCATAAAACAAAACTGGCTTGATGTAACATTTAAGTACTTGGAATCTTGTTTCCATTGATATGGATCTGTTGCACAAGATGTTTCTCATTTTCTGGAATGCTGACTTAGCCTAAGCACATCCGCTTTTTATTTCGTTGTGACATTTCCCAGAGTAGTGGTTAGAGCACTCGTCTAGCAACTGAATGGTCGAGAGTTCAAATCTCCAGCTAAGCAGGATTTTTTTTCCGACCCATATGGCCCCAAGGTCGACCCAGTCTTGTAAAATGGGTACCAGAGAAAATCTGGGAGGAAGGGCAGTGAGGAAAGGAACTGGCCACCCTAGCTCATATGCTGATGGCCCAGCATAATGAGGTCTCTAACTCTTCGTCCCCTACGGCACTTGCTATGGGACTATCCTTACCTTTCTCTGAATAATTAGGAAAGCTGTAAAAGTTTACTGACAATAAAGCAGCATTTATGTTCATGCACTATATTTTTACTTCACCTGCACCACACCTTACAACTGCACAAGAATTTACAAACAAAACCAGAAACAAATCAAGTGACTTACCCCCATAGCAGCGAAGACAATAGCAAAGTTGTCACTGTGGTCATCGTTTACACTCTTTCCTGGCAACTTGACCAGACCAGCTTGTCTACAGATCTGAGCTGCAATCTAGAATAAGTATAAAATAACAAGTTAACATTTCATGCTCCTCAGCATATGCTATTATAACATAAATTATCTTAGATTATATCTAACTACATAATAAAAGCTGAAGATATATTTTATTACAATAGCTAAATGCATAATTTAGAAAAACAAAAAGGACAAGTTTTGGCATTCATGATCTTGGTAAGAGATAAATGTCCTACAGTATGACACAACTATCAAAGCTGGTGTGGAGGATGGTGATGTCGACCTTGTCTGTAACAGACTTGCACTCCTTCCACACAGCAAGGGTTAATATGATTCCAACAGAGCTGGCAACAGTGAAGCATGTTCTTCAAGGTTATCAAGGAGTCTGCCACAAAGAACTCATGCCTGCAGTTCCAGAGAGATCAGAAAAAGAAATCCTTGACCTTGTGAAGAATGCTGGCTGTGCCTCTGTGATGCCTCTGTGAGCTGAAATATGCAAATTTACTAACATATCACTACACATTCTCCACACTATACCACAGCAGACATGCAAACCTCATTATGCGGAAGACCGGCAGCAGAGAAGATGGGGATTTTCTGCCCACGGGCAATACTGTTCATAGTGTCAATAGCAGATATACCAGTCTCAATCATCTCCTCTGGGTAAATACGGGACCATGGGTTGATTGGCTGACCTGGATTAATTATTGGATAAGAAATGTGATAACTTCACATAAGTATTACTGTCAATAATAAAATTATAAGTTTAAAAAAATAATTGATACCCTAAACAGGTTTCTCAATTTTCCAAAACATGGGAAAGTAACTGATTAAAAACAAAACATGGGAAAGTAACTGATTAAAAACAAAACATGGGAAAGTAAACGATTAAAAACAAAACATGGGAAAATAAACAATTAAAAACAAAACATGGGAAAGTAAACAATTAAAAACAAAACATGGGAAAGTAAACAATTAAAAACAAAACATGGGAAAGTAAACAATTAAAAACAAAACATGGGAAAGTAAACAATTAAAAACAAAACATGGGAAAGTAAACAATTAAAAACAAAACATGGGAAAGTAACTGATTAAAAACAAAACATGGGAAAGTAACTGATTAAAAACAAAACATGGGAAAGTAACTGATTAAAAACAGCAGAGAAACACATAAATGCCTTGGAATGTAAATGCTACAGAAGAGTTCTTCAGATATCATGGACACAAAAAAAGAACAAATATATCCATACTGCAAGAATTAATATTAAAGAAGGCTGGCTAGTAAAGAGGATTAAAGAGAGAAAACTTAAATATTTTGGACACATTAAACATCATGATAATCTAGAGAAGACCGTCTTGGAAGGGTACATAATGGGAAAAAGAAAGAGAGGAAGACCAAGCCAAAGACGACTGCAAGACATCGTTGATGATCTGCAAATGGATGCATCAGCAGCAGGCCATCTTGCTCACAACCGAGAGGCCTACAGAAGTGCTGTTATGGAGGCAAAGTTCCGCAAGGGACATGCAAATGAATGAACAACTGGATTAGTACTGATAAAAACACACAGAGACAACATAAAAAAAAACAAGAATTTATGTAAAGAAATGAAGCAATATAATATACATCAACACAGACTTTCATGATTACAAATGAAGAAGTACCTTGGATGTCTAGGTAATCTTCGGCCAGCACATTTGGTCCATTGTCAATTGGTTTTCCAGAACCGTTGAAGATACGTCCTGCAACCAAGAGAAACAAATGCTAAGACACTCTGTTACCTGCATAAGTTTCCTTCATTGAAATCAAAATCACAATCAGTTTCACAAACATGTCAATAACTGACAGTATAATAGAATGTTAGATAAAGCAGCTAATAACACACCTAAGTGATGAAATGAAACATTCTTGTCCCGTGCAATAATTCTGACAAGATGTCACCAATAATTCTGACAAGATGTCACCGATGTTCTGTGAACATTTTTTTTAAAAATGACTTAAATGTAACTGATGAAACAGAGATTATATTATGGTCTCTGACATCAACATAAAGCTTGCCCTTACTGGTGATAGTAACATATGCTTTCTCTGTTCTAGCCTGTCCTTACTGGTGATAGTAACATATGCTTTCTATGTTCTAGCTTGTCCTTACTGGTGATAGTAACACATGCTTTCTCTGTTCTAGCTTGTCCTTACTGGTGATAGTAACATATGCTTTCTCTGTTCTAGTTTGTCCTTACTGGTGATAGTAACATATGCTTTCTCTGTTCTAGCTTGTCCTTACTGGTGATAGTAACATATGCTTTCTATGTTCTAGCTTGACCTTATTGGTGATAGTAACATATGCTTTCTATGTTCTAGCTTGTCCTTACTGGTGATAGTAACATATGCTTTCTCTGTTCTAGCTTGTCCTTACTGGTGATAGTAACATATGCTTTCTATGTTCTAGCTTGACCTTACTGGTGATAGTAACATATGCTTTCTATGTTCTAGCTTGTCCTTACTGGTGATAGTAACATATACTTTCTATGTTCTAGCTTGTCCTTACTGGTGATAGTAACATATGCTTTCTCTGTTCTAGTTTGTCCTTACTGGTGATAGTAACACATGCTTTTTCTGTTCTAGTTTGTCCTTACTGGTGATAGTAACATATGCTTTCTATGCCCTATATATGTGTGAAAATTATGAAAGCACTGTTTATCCGTCGCTCTAATGATCAGAGGCCAGTTGTTCAAACATATACTCTCGCTATTTCTCTTAACATCACTAAAGATGTCAAAAGACAAAGATGGAAACAGCTGGGACACACACTACAAACGGAAAGGACAAGACACCCCTATACCACCTTGACTTGGACACCTCAAGGGAAAAGAAAGAAAGGCAGGCAGGAAGGAATAGTTTGAGGTACCCCAACTTGCTCGAAAACCTTTACTGACGCTAAGTTTGCTCCATTGGTGGTACAGTGGACTGATGATCTCTTTTTTTAAATGTATACTCTTCTATCTCCTCCATCTGCATGAAACATCCTCAGATATCAACATTTGAAATAAAAGAAATGGTTCTCTAACAACTTCTAGGCTCTCATTAATCTCATCATGGACTTGATTTCACTAAATAAGTTTCATTTTTCTAATGTCTCTGGTGCTCTCACTTGCCCCTGTTTCTAGATAAAAACTGTGCTTCTGATCTTCTTAAGTTATTCCAGTATCATTCAGCGGTAGAGTCCCTCCTACAGCTTATGTACTTCATAAATTTTACATGTAATCTTCAAATTATTTCAGTTTGCCACAGAGAATATAAAACAGTAGTGAAGAAAGATACTTGTCTGTTTTTGTTGGTGATACTGATGCAGATGGCTGACAGCTACATAAATGTAAGGCATAATAATATTTATCAAATAGTTACAAAATAATGAAAACAATAATATTTAATTGCATTTTTTTCCTGCTGAATGTAAGTTTCATAGACACCAACAAACAACTATTTTATCGTGGCTAACCTGACATGTCCTCTGAGACAGGCATTCGCAGGATGTCGCCAGTAAACTCGCACCTGGTGTGTTTGGCATCAATTCCTGATGTGCCTTCAAATACCTGCAATTAAAGACAAAGATTTTATTTATGACAGCCCGTGATGCAGTTACTGAAACTCAACAGTAATTCATCATCATCAGAGTCACTGCTATCAGCATCATCATCATCTTGCACCATACTTTAACCAATAACAAATCTTCAGCCAACTCTCTCAATTTATAACTCTCTTCCATCCATCTACTCACATCCTTGGTCAGTGATTGGCCATGCAATCACTAAACATACAACTTTGTATGGTGCCCCAGCTGTGCTGTATGCAACTCGTCTCTATTTCTACAGGTATTCACCAGGTAGTCTTTGGTTGGTTTCTCTATTTCCCTCAAGTTTACATTGAATGGCTGTTTCAGTGATGCTGCTGGGGTCTCTTCGGACCACATGACCAATCATTTTCATTGTTTCTTTGCTATTATAACATGCATATTTTCTTGTTCACATTGAGCAAGTATGCTTTGTTACTGTCTGTGGCCAGCAAATATTCAACATCTTTCTGAGGCAGGTTGTGGAATGTTTTCTTGTTTTACTCATTACTCATTCATATGTGCCATTACACTTTAATAGTCATACCTGTACAACAGCTTTGGATCCCATCACCTCCAAAACCTGGCCACTTCTTTGAGAGCCATCAGCAAGGGTAAGGGTGACAATTTCTGCAAATTTGGGGAACTGTAACCAAAAATATGTAGGTTATGAATCAAATACAAAACACAAAGCAATGTCTTATAATGAAACGATACAAAAGAAAGCAATTATACGTATATACATATGGACTAAAAGTTATGCAATAAAGAACAAAGAAAAGTGCATACAGGAGAATATAAGTTCTTTTCATGCATTCCTTAAAAAAACCTTCACAGCAGAAGCCCTATGAAACTGCTCCGTCACATCCGATTCGAAGGTAAAAGATTACATATCTTAAATGATGTGGGTACCGTACCATGGAATGAAGATTCCACATTCTCATTTCTTTCCAGACTTTTACAGACATATAATAAAAAACAGAAACTTAGCTTTGGCTCACTGCTTGAATACTACATTCCATTTTCATTTTATAGTTCTGCTTCTTCAGCTTTCTGACCCTCCACTCCTCTCTGTTCCTAATCTTCTCTCTCCAGATGATGACGCCAATTTCCTTTATATCTTCATCTATGCTGTCTTTCCATTTCTGTCTTGGTCTACCCCTCAGTCTTGTTTCCTTCATCTCTTGTACATACATAATTTTTTTTGTCTGTTCTCTTATAAAACTTACCTTTGTAACATATCTTATATCCTTCCCGTGCCGTTAAACGTCACATAGGGCTCGCAAAGTAGTTCGCCAGTTTTTCCTGTCTTCGGTGAGTCTTTCAACCTCATCAAGGGATTTTATGCCTATTAATTTGGCCTCTCTTAACAATGTCCTCTTCAGAGTTTCACGCGGTCTGCCTCTTTTTCTTCGGCCTGTTGTGTTCCACTTGATAGCTTGTTTTGGGATTCTCTGATCATTTCTTCTCATCAAGTGACCAACATATGTCCATCTTCTTTTCCTGATCACCCATGAGACTGGTTGTTGTTCAGTCATCTGTCTTATCTCTGCATTGTTCTTGAATTCATTCCATTTGATGCTGAGTATTTTCCTTAGGCATTCGTTTAAAAAAGAGTCTAATTTCTTGTCTACTTCTTTAGTTGTTTTCCAGCTTTCGCATGCATAAATGAGGGTGGATATTACATTTCAATTGAATAGTCTTAACTTGGCTTTTGTGATTATAACTTTCGAATTCCATATGTTCTCAAGATTCTTGAAGATCGATGCTGCTTTTGCAATTTTAATTCTAACTTCCTTTCTGGTGTCACCATCCTGGTTTATGTAGCTGCCAAGGTATGCAAATTGATTGACTTCTTCAATATCTGTCCCTTTTATGTGTATTTTTCCATTCTGATTAATGGGAATTTTCATTATTTTTGTTTTGTCATTGTTAATTTCAAGTCTTATTTTGCTAGCCATTGAAGACAGGCTATCTGTTTTTTCTTGCATGGAATTCACATTGTTACTGATAAGAGTTATGTCATCAGCAAAATCAAGATCTTCTAGTTGGGTCCCATGTACCCAGTCAATACCTGTGTTATCTGTGCAGCATTTTTTCATTATGAAGTCTATTGTAATTCCAAAAAGCAATGGAGACAATATACATCCTTGTTTCACATCTGTTTCAATCTGGAACCATTCACTCATCCCTTCTTCTGTTTTGACTGCACAAACATATCCATTGTAGAAGTCCTTAATGATGTTGACAATTTTAGATGGTATTCCACAAAGACTTAAAATTCTCCACAATGAATCTCTGTGTATGCTATCAAATGCCTTTTAAAAGTCTATGAAGTTCTGTATTAATGGTTTCTGCTTTTCAATATGTTCTTCAAGTATTATTCATAGAGTAAAGATCTGGTCGAGACAGCTTCTCCCTTTTCGAAATCCTGCTTGTTCTCTTATTGCGGTATCCATTATATCTTTAAGTCTATTCAAAATGACCTTGCAAAATAATTTTGACATAACTGATATTAAAGTTACTCCTCTCCAATTGTTACAGTCACTAAGGTTGTCTTTTTTTTTTTTATTTTAACAATGATTCCTTTTTTCCATTTAGATGGGACCTTTTCTTCTTTCCAAATCTTGTTAAACATTTTCTGTAGTTGTCTCATGTTGTCACCAGTGATAACTTTTAACATTTCAGGTGTTACTTCGTCTTCACCTGCAGCTTTTTTGTTAGCCATTAAATTCACTGCTGTTTCAGTTTCATGTAATTTAATTTCATCTAGGTTGACATTTGGTTGTGGGGCTGGTAAGTCAGTTTCAAGGTTTAACAATTCTTTCGGGTGTGGTCGATTAAGTATTTCTTGTAACATATGTAATACATGAATTCTGACTATACAGCAAAAAAAAAAAAAAGCTATTTGAACTACCACTGCTTTTATGTTAAGCTAAAAATGAAAATGTAAAATTATTTTAAAAAATTACCTTGACATTGTCTAAAATTACCAGTGGACCGTTCACACCACTCACAGTTTTGTAGGCTGAAAGAAAATCCAATATTTCATTGTTAAGAAAAAAGTCATATTTGTAAACAACACAACACTGAGGCTTACAAGGAAACTATAATAATTTATACTCCCTATTGTGTTGAAAAGACAAGATAATGATAACATACTGATGATTATCACAAAACATTTACAATGTACTATGTATACTGTATATGGTCTACTGCCCAAGACATCTTAAACACAATCAGTAAGTGGTTAAAGTTAAATCAGTTAACAGTTTTTGCATGGGTTATAGGTTTACCAGGATATTTCCTTTCTCCATCATCCACAGAGAAAGAGAGATCTTCACCTGGTTTCATTCATTTTCTCACTCTAGTTATGTGAATGATCTCCTCTTGTCACTCTCTGTTCCAATACTTCAAGAAAATTAATTGTAGTTTCTGTCAAAGTTTATACTCTCATGATTTTGCCTGAACTTATCTTTTACTTCCATTATTTTTGTTAGTGTTTTATATCTCTACTTTGAACTCTCATTATAAATACATGATAAGAGTGAGAGATATCATCTGTAAACTTTTACTATGACATTCTTTTCCTCTTGTTATACATTTTCCCCAGTAAAGTGTTTCCTAGAAGAGATTTGGCGACAGGTCAAACTTCATACTCTCTATGTGTTATCCTTGATGCTTATGTATTTAATTTGTACAATACACGCCTTGTTGGAAATAAATTTAAGTTGGGGTGTATCATAATGCTGGGTGGAGGATATTATCAAAGTTTTTTTTTTCTTCTAAATAATAATAAAAAAAAAAAGTAAAGTTCCAGCTATAGTCCAATGTTTTACTTGTGCTATGCTCCTCACTTTCTGTACACATATGCTTGACAGGCATTCATGCCCTTGATGTGCCCCCACATATTCATATAAATGACATTCTTTAACCTTTCAATGTCAAAGTGGGACAAATACATATTCAGGGCAAAGGCAATGACACTCCAAAGATAAGATACTCAACTCTCAGCATCTTTATAAAATGAATTTAAAATGTGTTTAAAAAGCTACAAATTCTGAAAAATGTGCAGTTATATATTACTGCTCAGCAGCTATATGTCAACTTTGGTTTGGGGGGGGGGGGGGGCGACAATGTGAGAGGAAAGACTATACGGTGGTTGTAACGTCTGAGGTATATTCTTTACTGTCATATCTCTTGTGCTAAAATCATCCTATACACATCACTCACTGTTTGTCACTTTATGCTCTTAGCATTTATGACCAATAAGATTAAAGTTTAATTAGCAACATGAAGCTAGCTTTGAACTAACAGTTGTTGAATATGTACACAATTCAATGAATGTTATACCAAGCAGAGAAAATAATCTGAAGAATGGCTGCTACAAATGCTGTCCTTAAATTTAATTATACGTGAAAAACATGAAAAATACGTATGCTTACTTAGCCTTGGCTGTGTGATGTAGTCTCTGGTAACGGCTAATTTGTGGGTTTTGTTGGCTGCAATCTCATCAAGGGGTCCGTTCAGAGATTGTATTCTGATGGTCGCCATCTTCGAGAGTTGTTTATCATGTGATAGTCACAACTACCAGCGGAAAGACCAGGTTGTCACCAACAAGTGCAAGCTTTTATAACTTTTTTTTTTTTAATTTGAAAGCCGTTCAGAATATGTGTTACAAAATCATTTGATTTCATGAAATTATTTCACATACATTTCATAACCAAGTAATCTACAAGAATAAACGCATGTATATAAAAAAATTATATTAAAAGAAAGTCAAGACACGACATCCATAAATATTTTTAATTATTGATACTAGCTAATAACACTTTTCAACAGTATGGCCGTAAAGTTATTCATTTTCAGTCGAATTGCATGCTCATCATGTATTATATTCTCCTGTATATGTTTGACTAGAAAACTGCACTTTGTGATCTTGAAGAAATTAGCTGATTCTCTTAATTATTGCCAAAATTATTTATTCAACCCCCCCCCCCCATGAAATTATTTAGTTAGGCTCTTTAAATTCAATTTGGCATATCAGATCACATGCCCAAACCGGAAGTTTTTAATAATCTTTACCGTAAATTTCCGGAAGATACTTACATAAGAATAGGTCATGCATCTTCCGCTGCTACCTATTTTTCCCCTCCCCTACAATATTAAATGTAGTTTCCTTTTTTTTCCTACCAGAAAGCCCTTTACATACTTTTTGAACCTTTATTGACAACCACTACTTATAGGGAAATGGGACTTTGGGGAGAGGGAAAGGGCAGTCGGTGTCTGATTGTTTGTTTGAACGTTCCATCGCATTTCTTTGCATATAATCATTTATACAGACGGATCAGCGAGCAGGGCAACTAGAAGCGGTTGGGGTTTTGCAGCGTACCCTGGAGATAAAACACCATCGATGGCACAGAACTGAAACAAGTTGATAGATTCAAGTACTTAGGAACTCGCTGTTGGCGAGATCTTCAGCTGCCGTGCGTCGAGCGGTGCTCCTCCCGGCCAATGAAGAAATTTGCAAATGAGGTTGCCGCGCAGCATCACTGCGGAAAAGGTAGTAGAAAGGATAAAGCGAAGCAAACAGTCAAATCACGGCACCTATGGTCTGGAGGTCGGCCACGTCCTGAGTGCAGTCATATCGGGTGAAATGCATGAACCGGCTTGTCCTAGAGGTTAAGACACTGCTGGCGAGACTCTTCAAATGCCGCGCGTGGAGTGAAGCTCCTCCCGGTCAAGGAAGAAATGGGGAAAAGAAATAAAGGTTGCTGTGCAGAGCCGATGGGAAAAGGTGGTGGAAAGTGAAGTTTAACCGGTATGTCCAGTAGTATCGCTACGAGAGCTATACCACGGCACCTCTGCTCTAGAGGCCGCCCACGTCCGAAATACACCTACATTTGTGAAATATGCCTAAACCGGCACACACCAGGGGTGGAACTCGATGGCTAGACATGTCATGCCACCTCCGCTCTAGAGGTCGGTAACGCATGATAAACACCCATACTGGTGAATTTTGCCTAAACCGGCTCATACCAGGGGTGAATCTTGAAGGCTATGCATGTCACAGTACCTCTGCCCTAGAGGTCGGTCCCGTCCCAAACACGCCCATACTGGGAAATGCCTAAACCGGCTCAACCCAGGGGTAGAAGTCACTAGTGGCGAGGATTCGTCCTCCTGGACAAAAGCTCCATCCTAGTCACAACTAGGAAGGGTAGCGGCCACGACCGCAAAATGCTGAAGTCGGAGACACTGGACCAGGGAAGTCTAGATAGGCAACCACCTCTCACCCGGCGAGGATGTTTGCGTATCCTAATCACGCTGAGGTTTTCCGGTGAGAAAGTCCAACCCTGGACTGGATGGGCAACCACCTCTCACCCGGCGGTGATACACGGGTATCTCAAAACACGTCGAGGTTTTCCGGTGAGAAAGTCCAACTCTGGCCTGGGTGGGCTACCGCCTCTCACCCAGCGGGGATGCACTGATATCCTAAACACGTCGAGGTCTTCCGGTGAGAAAGTCCAACCCTAGACTAAACTGGTGCAATGAAAACCACAGTGTCACGCAATCCCGCTTCCGAGACCCACCAAGAATACAGGCTAAAGCACTGTGATACTCTGAACCCCTTGTGGTCCTTTCGTGGATCTCGTGTGGTCTATTTTGGACCACGGGACCTAACGAGGACCACAGGCGTGAATTCAGTAGGTTCACAGTGCGGTTTTTGGTGGTAGAAGTGAACGAAGAAGAAGAAGAAGAAGTACTTAGGAACAATTATAACAGATGATTGGAAATGTCACAACGAAATAAAAAGCAGACGTGCTCAGGCCAAGTCATCATTCCAGAAAATGAGAAACATCTTGTAGAACAGATCCATATCAATGGAAACAAGATTCCGAGTACTTAAATGTTACATCAAGCCAATTTTGTTTTATGGATGTGAAGCATGGTCTATGAATAAGAGAGTACAGTGAGAAATGGAGGCCATGGAAATGTGGTTCATAAGAAGGATGTTGAAGGTACCATGGACAGCTAAGAAAACCAACGAAGAAGTCTTAAGAGAGGCTGGAGTTAAAAGACAAATTACAGCAAAGATCAGAGGCAGATAAGCAAGATTTGTAGGACATTTTGTGAGAAGAGGAAAACTGGAACACACTGTGGAAACCGGAAAAAATGATGGAAGAAGAGACAGAGAGAAGTTACTGGATGCGCTGTCAGTGTGGCTAGAAAGAAAGTCACTGCTGGATCTCATAATAAAGTCTAAAGACAGGGAACTGGAGAGAGGAATGATCCCCTACACCATGCGGCTCGGCACGATTGATTGAACAAAGAGGATTATTAAGTGTACTGTAACATCATCGTATTTTGTTGCTGCAACAACTAGGACAGTTGAGCGTACTGTAACATCATTGTATTTTGTTGGTGCAACAACTAGGACAGTTGAGTGTACTGTAACATCATCGTATTTTGTTGGTGCAACAACTAGGACAGTTGAGCGTACTGTAATATCACTGTATTTTGTTGCTGCAACAACTAGGACAGTTGAGCGTACTGTAATATCACTGTATTTTGTTGGTGCAACAACTAGGACAGTTGAGCGTACTGTAATATCACTGTATTTTGTTGGTGCAACAACTAGGACAGTTGAGCGTACTGTAACATCATCGTATTTTGTTGGTGCAACAACTAGGACAGTTGAGCGTACTGTAACATCATCGTATTTTGTTGCTGCAACAACTAGGACAGTTCAGCGTACTGTAACATCATCGTATTTTGTTGGTGCAACAACTAGGACAGTTCAGCGTACTGTAACATCATCGTATTTTGTTGGTGCAACAACTAGGACAGTTGAGCGTACTGTAACATCATCGTATTTTGTTGGTGCAACAACTAGGACAGTTCAGCGTACTGTAACATCATCGTATTTTGTTGCTGCAACAACTAGGACAGTTCAGCGTACTGTAATATCACCGTATTTTGTTGCTGCAACAACTAGGAGAGTTGGGCGTACTGTAAGATCACTATATTTTGATGCTGCAACAACTAGGACAGTTGAAAAAACTGTCACACAAGAGCTTGCCCCCAATTTGCAGCGCCATGTTTCACTACTGATTATCTGAATCTCTGCTTTCCTCCACACACCTTGACTCCTGTTTCTCTTGATCTCCATGACCACCCACAAACACAGTTCACCAGAAATGTTAGTTTATTTTTGTGAATAACTAAATGCATGTGTAAGACTCCTTTCATCTGCTTTGTTACCTGACATAAGGTAAACAATGGCATCTAGTATAAATTACAGCAAAGCATAACAACTAACTACAAGATACAAGAAGCGACATATTTCTTATATACATCATGAGGTGCAGACATTTTATGTTACAGAATTTATCCTTCTGTCTAATGATAAAAAGGCTCCAAGAATCTGAACACTGTAAAACTGACAATGAACATAATCACTGCTGTCACTCATTGTTTCACATAGTGCACTCTTGTGTTTAGTTTATTTTTCTCGCCATGTCTGTCTGCCTGCCTGTCTGTCTGTCTGTCTGCCTGTCTGTCTGCCTGTCATGCTGGCCTGGTAGTGGCTTATGGCAACTAATGTTCTCAGTCCCAGAGTGGAGGTAAAAAAGCAGGGTGTGTAGTACTTCTTTAGGAGACTCCACCACCATGAGGACTACAGTCACTCCTGCTCTGCTGGCTAGGCTTGCTACTGGGGGAATGAACAGTGGTGGGACATGGTCTTAGCCAAATGTGCTTCACCACACCTAACATTAGCATGTCAACTATTAGTCAAAGTGGTTAGTGCGCTGGTCTCTTGTGGCGAAGGTCGGGGGTTTGAATCTGGTCGGAGGTACCCCAGTCACCCAGCTGTAGAAATAGGTACCCGACTTCTTCTGCAGACTGGGAAGGAAAGGCGGCCAGGCATGATACTGACCACATCATCCTCTAGTGTGCTGACAGGTCAAGGAAAAAAGGGCACTAACACCATGTCCCTAAGTGCTCTCTAGGGCATGACAAATTACCTACTAGTAGTCACTGACTATCATACTGGACAACACCTTCACATCCCCCTCCCCTAGTAACTGGGAAAAAGGGCAAGTCAGAACAGTTTTCTTATCTCTACTTCTTTCACACACACATTCATTCGTTCATTTGCATTCCCTTGTGGAACTTTGCCTCCCTAAAAGCTCTCCTGTAGGCCTCTCGGTTGTAAGCAAGATGGCCTGCTGCTGATGCATCCATCTGCAGATGTCTTGCAGCCATCCTCGCCTTGGTCTTCCTCAATTTCTTTTTACCATTATGTACCCTTCCAAGACGGTCTTCTCTAAATTATCATGACGTTTAATGTGTCCAAAATATTTAAGTTTTCTCTCTTTAATCCTCTTTATTAGCCAGCCTTTTTCAATATTAAGTTCTTGCAGTATGGATATATTTGTTCTATTTTTTGTGTCCATGATATTTGAAGAACTCTTTTGTAGCATTTACATTCAAAGGTATGTATGTGTTTCTCAGTTGTTTTGTTAAATGTTCAGGTCTCACAGGCATATGTTGCAATGGGAAAGATGCATTCCCTTAAAAATCTTATTTTTGTAGTTCTGTCTGCTCCTCTCCACAGATTCTTTAGTTGTTTTACTTTCTGAAGAGCAATAGATGTCCTTCTTTTAATTTCCCTCATTGTATCTCCATTATTAGTTAGTAGTGATTCAAGATATTCAAAACTCTCCACTTCTTCCAATTTTTTTCTCTGTGATACATATATAAGCTGCCTTATTTGTTTTGTCAGTTGTCATCAATTTAGTTTTCTTCGCATTAAGATAGAGGTTTTGCTCTTCACTGTTCTTACAGACTGACATAATTAGTTTTTCCATTCCTTTTTTGTGTTGTGGACAGTAATACTGCATCATCAGCATATCTAATCTCTGGTATTTCATAACCTCCAATTGTAGTGGCATCATAATATTCTTTGTCTACATCTTCTCGTAACATTCCTCATTATATTTTCAGTATACAAGTTAAATAAGTAAGGTGACAATATGCACCCCTGACGGACCCCTTGTTTTATGTCAAACCAAGTTGTTGTTTCACCAACATTGTTTCAGAACACACACACACACAAAATTTGTGCAGATATATTAAAAAAAAAACAAAACAATAATACATGTGAATTTGTGGCAAAGTGGTTAGTGCACTGGTCTCTCATGGTGAAGGTCGGGGGTTTGAATCTGGCCGGAGGCACCCCAGTCATCCAGCTGTAGAAATGGGCACCCGATTTCTTCTGGAGTTGGGGAAGGAAAGGCAGCCAGGCATGATACTGACCATATCACCCTCTAGTGTGCTGACAGGTCAAGGAAAATATGGGCATTAACACCATATCCCTATGTACCTCTAATGTATGATAGGATTACCTTTACCGTTTTTTGTACTTACAAATATTCACTAACAGTCAGGTTAGGTACAGAGTCTGACAGTATGATATATAAGAGCAACCACTGCTACTGAATGATACAGAAATTATCCATCATTATAATCTGTAAACAACTCATTCATTCATTTGCATGTCCCTTGCGGAACTTTGCCTCCCAAACAGCACTCCTGTAGGCCTCTCAGTTGTGAGCAAGATGCCCTGCTGCTGTTGCATCCATTTCCAGATCGTCAACGATGTCTTGCAGCCATCTTCGTTTTGGTCTTCCTCTTTTTCTTTTTCCCATTATGTATCCTTCCAATCTTTTATCCTTCCAATACGGTCTTCTCTAAATTATCACGACGTTTAATGTGTCCAAAATATTTCAGTTTTCTCTCTTTAATCCTCTTCACTAGCCAGCCTTCTTCAATATTAAGCTCTTGTAGTATAGATATATTTGTAAACAACTACTGGGGTCATATTTTTTCATCATCTTTTCCCTTATATTTTACATTTTCTCTACTGATCACCATGTACTGGTCTGGAGTTTCAGACTCTCTTCTATAAAGATGGGCTAGAAACTGCTAAAATGACAATGAAATGTGATCTATCACAGCCTTTCAAAAGTTATCAAACATTTTTACAGATGATACATGATGTAATACTTGCACCTCATTAAGTCTTACGTGAATACATAATATCTAATTAATTCATTTTCATGAACATCACTCTTTATAAGTTTAACTAACTTGAGTATAACCATCAATATGATGATTATATGATCTATGAATATTACATCTACACTAGACATTGTCAAGCACGGTGACATGTTTTTGCTGAAGTTTATATTACTACTCAAATTTCTGTGCAGAATGTATAACCATAACTAGTGTAATGGCACCATCATAAGTCACCAACTGAGCTGATGGAAAATATCAAAGATCAAGATCTATGGAGATGCACGACTTCCAACACAGCAATTAATAATAAACGATGATGAAAAAAAAATAACTGGATGAGACGAGGATTTTTATTTTTAAGAAGTTGTATCTGTTGTTTAATCTGGCAAACTAATTGTGAAGTTTTCTCTATTTTAATCTGTCACACTGTAAGTGGGAGAGGAGCTGAACTGATAGTGATGCAGTATTTCAGACTCAGGACAATGAGTTTTAACTTTCCTGTCATCTGGTCAATGTGCTATGGAATGCACGGGTCTGTGCTGAGATCCGCATCCACAAAGAGACGATGGTGATGATAATCATAAATAACTTTTTTTCAATTCAGGTGCTAGAAGTAATGACGTGGTCAGTGCACTCATCTGTTCAATGAAGGCCAGTGGTTTGACTGCAACCAGACTTTTTGTTTAAGAATCACCAACAACATAAACTGCTACCTGGCTTCTTGCAACAGCGCTTATGGGCACTAAAACCATGCTTCTTATATGACTGAATTGCACGACAGAGACAAACTAAAAATTCCGTTAAGTTTTCTGTTACAGTATTATACCACTGTTCTACTTCTCTCTGAATCTTAAGTGCCCAGGCACATTGGGCTTCCGCAAGGGTTTTCCACAAACGCCTGTCCTTTTTTGCCTTTTTTTCCACTCTTGCCCAGGTGAGTATTGCTCAACATCCTCTCTGTTCTTCTCCATGTCTCTTTTGGTCTACTCTTACTTCTGTTCCCCTTTGGTGTCCATCTTAGTGCTATTTTTGGTAGTGAGTTGTCAGTCATTCGGAGCACACGTCCCAACCATTGCCAGTGTCTTTCCTCAATAATTGTTGTCAGTGGCTTCATCTGCATTTCTGCCAACAAGATGTTATTTCTTATGGTCTCTGGCCAAAATATTTTTCTAATTCTTTGTAAACATTTAGTCTGGAAAGAATTCAACTTGTTTTCTATGGTTTTGGTGATTTTCCAGTGTTCACTTCCATAGAGTAGTACACTTAGAACATTACTCTTAAATATCCTGATTTTCATCTTCATGCTCAGTTTTTTAGATTTCCATATAGTCTGCAGCACTGCAAAACCCTGGTTTGCTCTAGTAAGTCTGTTGATGTCCTCTGTGCCGTCTCCATTTTCTACTACACTACTGCCAAAATATACAAATTTTTTGACCTCCTCCACTAACTTACTATCTACTCTGCCAGAAACCTCCTAGTACCAAATGAAGGTATTAAATTTTACTGAAAGATGACTAGCTGTTAGTGACAAAATTATTTCAGTAAAAAAAGATACAACTAGGAAATATAGTAACAGGGGGTGTAATTCTTTCTCCCTTTTGCATTCACATCTAGCTATCAACGTTGTAGTCCTCTCATCATTAAGATAGTTCTTTGTCCTCTTCAAGATGACGCCATAAGGGTGTCAGAGAAGGTTAGACTAGGTACATGGTATCTCAGAATGTCTTAATATTAGCGTACACTCAAAGTGGCATTATAAAGATGTTCTGTGTGTGATACTGTCCGTGCCTTCAATCTGGACAAGCTTCATCATGGATGAACCTGGTTAAGATACATTCTTCCCTCATCCTTTGCCTATAAATTTTAGACTTTACAATAAAACCATCAGGCAGGAAGGAGGCAGCATGTTCATGTCACAAAATAAATTTAAGTACAAGTGTGGCATGACCTACAAAAACACGAAAAATATGGGTCCAAAATAAAGTGGTTTAAGCAGATATTACCTGTTAGAACCTCTTACTCACTATAAGTGAGTGGAGCATTTTTGTCACAACTAATGCACCATATACCACAGATGCTGTACATCATTTCAGATGTAACTCTGTTATGAACAATACTCCTCTAGAAAAGTTAATGCAGGCTATGCAAGGGATCCACAGAACTTCACATCAAAGCAAAAAAAAATGCAAGACTTGGTCAAGTGAAACTGAGAGCAAAACTATAATTACTTAACAAATTTGCTAACTCTGCTGTTGATATTCTTCAATCTATCATTTCCTCTAGTCACAGAGTCTGTCAGTCTGTCTATCGACTCCAGCTGAGAATCCTGTTCTATCTGGACGTCTAATGCTAAGTTTTTTAGGTCACTCAAGGTTGCAGTCAGCTCTGAGATTTCTGCATCAGTTATAACCTCCTGCTGTGTCAGCTTTTGCTGCTGCTGTTCACAAGGTGCAATATGAATGCTATCTAAGTGGCCTTCAGGAGTTGTCTCTGGAGATGCATCTGCAACAGAAACAAACAAACAAAAAATTGAGTAACTGCATAAAAAAAGCTGTATTTATAGTTCATTTTAAACCATGCCAACTGGAAATAACTGAAAAGAGGAAGTATCTTCTAAAATACATAAGATAAAGTTCTCTCCAGGTTATGTGAGGTTTCAAAGTTATCCACAACAATGTTATTTTTCATCCTGGAAGACACCTTTAAACAAGCTTGTGTTAGTTTTAACATAATATCTTTCATTTGCAGTTATCTAAAACAGTTATCTTTATCTGTTCTTTGATCTATCCAGCTTTGACAGCCCAGCTACCTATGCTAGTGCTTGTGTAACTTTTAAGAGTCATTACGATGCTAAAACCCCATCATCACATTAAGGCAGGGAGAAATGATTAAAAAAATAAAAATGGCATTAAAGTATACCTGTGTGAGCCATTGCCAGACCGGAGCTGTTACATTCAGCAAACGTCCCTGACTGTTGCACATGATGTGGCTCTGGAGGATTCAAATATTCCATTTTTCTGGCGGCAAATATTTCCAATTTTCTAAGTACTTTTGGCATGCTTATGCTGATTATTCCATAGCTTAAATCTGGCTGACCAATCAGAAACCTTGTAACAAGAATTTCCCAGGGGCTGACAACTCTTACTCGGGACACATCTGACCACTTAAAGTGCTGTATTGTCTGCAAAGTAAAAATACAAATGTAAAATTAATTCAGTTTCATAATGCATTACATTCAATTATGCTAAATCAACAGCTCTTCTAATGTTACAAGATAAATTTGAACTGCATAAAAAAAGCTGTATTTATAGTTCATTTTAAACCATGCCAACTGGAAATAACTGAAAAGAGGAAGTATCTTCTAAAATACATAAGATAAAGTTCTCTCCAGGTTATGTGAGGTTTCAAAGTTATCCACAACAATGTTATTTTTCATCCTGGAAGACACCTTTAAACAAGCTTGTGTTAGTTTTAACATAATATCTTTCATTTGCAGTTATCTAAAACAGTTATCTTTATCTGTTCTTTGATCTATCCAGCTTTGACAGCCCAGCTACCTATGCTAGTGCTTGTGTAACTTTTAAGAGTCATTACGATGCTAAAACCCCATCATCACATTAAGGCAGGGAGAAATGATTAAAAAATGAAAAATGGCATTAAAGTATACCTGTGTGAGCCATTGCCAGACCGGAGCTGTTACATTCAGCAAACGTCCCTGACTGTTGCACATGATGTGGCTCTGGAGGATTCAAATATTCCATTTTTCTGGTGGCAAATATTTCCAATTTTCTAAGTACTTTTGGCATGCTTATGCTGATTATTCCATAGCTTAAATCTGGCTGACCAATCAGAAACCTTGTAACAAGAATTTCCCAGGGGCTGACAACTCTTACTCGGGACACATCTGACCACTTAAAGTGCTGTATTGTCTGCAAAGTAAAAATACAAATGTAAAATTAATTCAGTTTCATAATGCATTACATTCAATTATGCTAAATCAACAGCTCTTCTAATGTTACAAGATAAATTTGAAGTGGATAAATGATAGCTATTTATGATAGTTACCAAGTACTATTCTACTGAGATGCTTCTCTTTTAGCTGGTTTTCTCAATATGTGATTGATATAATCAATTATAATATTTGCCAGTAATGGAAAAAAGGACTAAACACAACACTGAAAATAAAATAAAACTAAACTAAACAAAAAAGAAAACCACAAAAACGATATAATATCAGTTCATTATTTCTTGTGGAACTGCTACACACCATTTTCTGCTGTTTCTGAATGGCTTTTCAATGCTCTTTATTGCCCTTTAATGCCAAGCTGGTTACAAAAAAAAAAAAAGTTATATGCTGATGCTGCCATGAAAACTTCTGTCCCCACTTCTACAACCACCCACACAGCTTTCACATTTGCAGATCATGTTACATCATGTACAGCACATGAGGAGATTAATGCAGACAATATCACTTTACAAATATTGTAGGATACTCTATCAAAGTCTGTAAAGTGCTTCAGCAATGTTCATGATAATAAAACAGGTTCCAGAAGTCAGACATAATTGTTAAAGGAAAGGTTTCTAGAATATTCACAAACTTTGTTGCAATTCCAATTCCTTTCAATGTGAAATGATGTACATATATTCTGTCTTCATTGTTTGAAAAGAAGGTTATTTTAATATGCACAGACAAATTATTTCCTAAATTTCAATATACCAATATTCCTCTCTTTCATTTAGACTCATCTTTGCAGTCACTGGCTTTTGTGTTTGTACACTATTCTCGGTTGTTATAATTTCTCTGCGGATGTTTTCTGGGGTAAGTATGTTCAATGTCATTCATAATCAGCTCCACCACTAGTCTGTTACCACAGTTTTTTCTACATCACTTTATTATTTTGTTCTCAGATCTGTTTTTAATTCTACATCCCCCTGGCCTTCTCCTTTATCTGTCACAGTATCACCTTACTTGCTCTAATACATTATTCTGTCTGGCTTTGACTACTGTGTCCTTCTAAGCCTGCCTATTTTGGCTTCTCCTTTATCTGTCACAGTATCACCTTACTTGCTCTAATACATTATTCTGTCTGGCTTTGACTACTGTGTCCTTCTAAGCCTGCCTAGTTTGGCTTCTCCTTTATCTGTCACAGTATCAGCTTACTTGCTCTAATACATTATTCTGTCTGGCTTTGACCACTGTGTCCTTCTAAGCCTGCCTGTTTTGCCTTCTCCTTTATCTGTCACAGTATCAGCTTACTTGCTCTAATACATTATTCTGTCTGGCTTTGACCACTGTGTCCTTCTAAGCCTGCCTATTTTGCCTTCTCCTTTATCTGTCACAGTATCACCTTACTTGCTCTAATACATTATTCTGTCTGGCTTTGACTACTGTGTCCTTCTAAGCCTGCCTATTTTGGCTTCTCCTTTATCTGTCACAGTATCACCTTACTTGCTCTAATACATTATTCTGTCTGGCTTTGACCACTGTGTCCTTCTAAGCCTGCCTATTTTGCCTTCTCCTTTATCTGTCACAGTATCACCTTACTTGCTCTAATACATTATTCTGTCTGGCTTTGACCACTGTGTCCTTCTAAGCCTGCCTATTTTGGCTTCTCCTTTATCTGTCACAGTATCACCTTACTTGCTCTAATACATTATTCTGTCTGGCTTTGACTACTGTGTCCTTCTAAGCCTGCCTATTTTGCCTTCTCCTTTATCTGTCACAGTATCACCTTACTTGCTCTAATACATTATTCTGTCTGGCTTTGACTACTGTGTCCTTCTAAGCCTGCCTATTTTACTACTGTGTCCTTCTAAGCCTGCCTATTTTGGCTTCTCCTTTATCTGTCACAGTATCACCTTACTTGCTCTAATACATTATTCTGTCTGGCTTTGACTACTGTGTCCTTCTAAGCCTGCCTATTTTACTACTGTCTCCTTCTAAGCCTGCCTATTTTACTACTGTCTCCTTCTAAGCCTGCCTATTTTACTACTGTGTCCTTCTAAGCCTGCCTATTTTACTACTGTCTCCTTCTAAGCCTGCCTATTTTACTACTGTCTCCTTCTAAGCCTGCCTATTTTACTACTGTGTCCTTCTAAGCCTGCCTATTTTACTACTGTCTCCTTCTAAGCCTGCCTATTTTACTACTGTCTCCTTCTAAGCCTGCCTATTTGACTACTGTGTCCTTCTAAGCCTGCCTATTTTACTACTGTCTCCTTCTAAGCCTGCCTATTTTACTACTGTCTCCTTCTAAGCCTGCCTATTTTACTACTGTCTCCTTCTAAGCCTGCCTATTTTACTACTGTCTCCTTCTAAGCCTGCCTATTTTACTACTGTCTCCTTCTAAGCCTGCCTATTTTGGCTTCTCCACTGGCATCATTACTTTTTTAAAATGCATTTTAACTTTTAACAGTCCTTTTCTTTTCATTTTATTTTATACTGCCGTCAGTTCTAAGTTAAGCAACTGTACAGCGATCGGTTCTTGACTGACTGTGGTTTGCCTGAACATCAGAATGGATGCCTCAGGTTTAAAGTTTATACTCCTGCTAGCATGGAAGAAGGCATCACTGAAGAATGTTAGTAATAAACCATAGGTAGAAAGGTGTTCAGCTTTTTAATCTTACATCCTTCCCATGCCGTCAAATGTCACATAGGGCTGGCATGGTAGTTCGCCATGTTTTCCTATTTTTGGCGAGTTTTTCAACTTCATCAAGGGATTTTATGCCTACTAATTTGGCCTCTCTTAACAGTGTCCTCTTTAGAGTTTCACGTGGTAAACCTCTTTTTCTCTGGCCTGTTGTGTTCCACTTGATAGCTTGTTTTGCATCAGCAAAACAAAATCCATGCTCATTACAACAAGACAGAACTTAACAAATTCACCAACAACAACACTACAGCTCCATGCTGGAACTTCACAGATAGCGAATGTTAGTGAACATAAAACTCTAGGTCTCATGACTGACCACCACCTCAGCTGGAATCATAATGTAGACAATCTAACTAAACTCACTGCACAAAAAGTTTACCAATTTACTAAAATTAAACATTTTCTTGATATAGACACCAGAAAAACATACATATCACAGATACAAAAACACTTTCTAAACTACTGCTCCACAGTCTGGGACGGTTGTTCCATGTCAAACAAGAAAAGATTTTACTCACTTCAAAAATGAACAGTACGGCTTATAGATGACAAATACACAGCACGTGTTACAAATAAGGACAAACATCTTGATATTCTACCCCTCAAGAAGAGATTTCTTTTCAACAAGGCCAAGTTAATTCATAAGATTCTAATGCACAATGCTCACCCTATCTGTGGTCGTTGTTCAAATCCAACCCAAAACACAATCAACGCTTACGCAATTGTATTCTCCCAAAACCAAGGCTTGACATGTTTAAAAAAAG
Organism: Achatina immaculata; assembly: GCA_009760885.1. NCBI lineage: Eukaryota > Metazoa > Mollusca > Gastropoda > Stylommatophora > Achatinidae > Lissachatina > Lissachatina immaculata. Next base: position 52,082,948 of record CM019695.1, read on the forward strand.
CTTATCTTACTCAGCTGCCACCTTTGGAATGCCCTACCAATTCACATAAAACTTATAAGTAATATTTGTTCTTATAACTTTAAACTTTGTCAACATCTGTTTGATATGGACTATATGCCTCCCTAAGCATAGTTTAAAGTAGTTTAAAGTATGGCTTGAGTGTTGTAATTTTTAAAAATTATTTTTAATACTGCTTTTCTATAAATCTGTTAGTTTTGAATGAATGTAAGAATGCAAGTTTATTTCATGTTGTTGCATAAATCAGAGTGTAGAGCGTATGGACATGAGATAAGTTTATTATTTATTTATGTAACCATTTAATTGTGTATTCATGATTATTATGCTCATTAACAAATGCTGAATGACTGTGACTGAGTGAAAGCTGTATGATGAAGGGCAGAATGTCAGATGGGCCTGAGTGCCCAATTCTTAATCCTCTGAAAATAAAGTATGTTCGTTCATTCGTTTGTTTTGGGATTCTCTGTTTCTTCTCATGACCAATATATGTCCATCTCCTTTTCCTGATCACCCTGAGACAGGCTGTTGCTCACTCATCTGCCTTATCTCTGTGTTGTTCTTGAATTTGTTCCACTTTATATCGAGTATTTTCCTTAGGCATTTGTTTTCAAAAGAGTCTCATTTGTTGTTTATTTCTTTAGTTATTTTCCAGCTTTTCCATGTATAAATGAGGGTGGATATTACATCTGAACTGAATAATCTTAGCTTAGTTTATGTGCTTATAACTTTAGAGTGCTATATGTCCTCGAGATTCTTGAAGGTCAATGCTGCTTTTGCAATTCTAACTTCCTTTCTGGCGTCACTATCTTAGTCTATGTAGCTGTTGAGGTATGCAAATTGGTTCTTTCTATGTATATTTTTTCCTTCTTGATTAATGAGAAGTTTCATTGTTTTTGTTTTTACCTAATTAAATTCAAGTCCTATTTTGCTAGCCAGTGAAGACAGACTATCTGTTTTTTTCTTACTTGGTTTCACACTGTCACTGATAAGAGTTATGTCATCTGCAAAAATCAAGATCTTCCAGTTGGGTATCATGTACCCAATCAAAGCCTGTTTTACCTGTGCAACATTTTTTCATTATGAAGTCTATGGCAATTCCAAAAAGCAAGGGAGATAATATACATCCTTGTTTCACATCTGTTTCAGTCTAGAACCATTTGCTCATTCCTTCTTTTGTGTTGACTGCACAAACATATCCATTGTAGAGATCCTTAATGATGTTGACAGTTTTAGATGGTATTCCGTATAGTCTTAAAATTATCCACAGTGAATCTCTGTGTATGCTATCAAATGCTTTTTTAAAGTCTATGAAGTTCAGGATTAATGGTTTATTTTTATTAATGACTCTGTTTCAAAAGTCTATTATCTGTGCAGAATGAAGAATGTACCTGAACAATCATTATCAACTGTCTTCCCATTTATCTTTTCTTCTTCCCATTTATCTTTTCTTCTTCCTATTTATCTTTCCTAGTATTATGTTTTCAAGCCCTCTACTTCTCACTAAATGCCAGATAAATAATCACTGTCATTTTGTGCTGTATTTTATTTCATTCCTTTAGTCATCTGCTTTAATGGACATTCCCTGTTTGTTATCTTAGCTATCTATGGTAATCTTAACATTCTTCTAAGAACCACATCTGTACTGCCTCTTGTAATCTTTGCATTGATCTGTTGGATCACTTTAGAACACTCTCTCTGGTGTTCAGTGGCAGAGATGCATTGCACGAGATGTAACTATAACTCTGTTAACAACGTTTGCCATTATTTCATAAAATCAGACCCACAATGTATTACAGTACTTGAATCAACCTGACAATTTTCAGCTCTGTGTACAGCTTCATATTCAAATTAACTGACACACTTCTCTTCCTCTGATCCCACAGTCTTGTTCTACATGGTAAAACTAAACAGTAAACAGTACTGAAACATAAGCAATAATAATAACAACCTTCTGTTTCATATCCAGGATGCTGATTCCATCCTTTGTTAGATGCAGAACGCCAGACACCTGTGCTCCAATTTTTGTAGCAGTCACTTGTGTAAACAGAACCTCTACATCCAGAATATCTGGAATATCATTGCTAGTTACCAAAATTACTTCCTCAGCTTTGTATGTTGGAGGCAAAGACCAGCGGCCTAACCAAGAATCTATGCCGCTGGTAATGCGTTCTGCAACATCTAGATCCTCATGAAGCTCTTCCATTGTCAGGGCTGTACTTCTCAGTTGATGGCCTTGGTCTGTAAGACTCAAAGCTGCTTTCTGCAAAGTGGCTCTGGAATCGTGAACATTCTGAAGGAGTTCTGTACCAAATTTTGTCCTCTTCTGTGCTGTGCCCGATGAAGGAAGCATCATGGACGGGTCTGAATCTGAGGGCTTCTCATGAAGTGAGGCCTGGTAGAAGTGCTGTAGGATGAGAAACACCGAACTTCTATTCTGAAATGAAGAAAACCAAAAAATGTTGCCATCTCTGGTAGTGACTGTTATAGCGGGGAACACCAGAGATGAAAGTGCTTTGCTGATGCTTATGATATAAGAAAAGTCAACATACAAAGTCTGTGTACTTTCATCAGTGTTTTTGCTTTCTTCATTGCTGCACTGAAAAAATATTGCATTTGCAGACAAATTCAACCGTCCATAAACCCATCTACGATAGGAACTGTCAAAGAGACTGGCACTCCAGGTACGAATAGCAATTCTTGCCATTTCTCTTATCCACTGACCTAAGGGAAAAAAAGGAATAACTTATTATCCACACATTTACTATTCATTATCACTCTGACATTTGGGGGTCATCATGCTTCTTCAAAAACCTTCGCATGTGATGCTTTTCATCAAATCACTGTCATGCCAACCTGACAGAGTGACACATTATCATCTCTCCTGGCCCATCACTGCCACTATTCCAAGTCATTTTACTGTTGTTATAATGTTATTAAACCTTCTCATTCTAATTACATCACCACCTCTTATTCTTTTCATAAAATTTTTTTTTAAAGTTTAACAAGTAACATATGAACCATGTTCAAAACCAAGAGAATTTCACCAGCTTATACTCTTATTGCTAAGTCCTTTATTTAAAAAAAAAATCCAACTTCTTATTTGTTTTAATGTATAGGAGGACATGGTTGTGTGAAAAGCCTACCTATATAGGACATGGTTGAGAGAAAGGCCTACCTATATAGGACATGGTTGAGAGAAAGGCCTACCTATATAGGACATGGTTGAGTGAAAAGCCTACCTATACAGGACATGGTTGAGTGAAAGGCCTACCTATATAGGACATGGTTGAGTGAAAAGTCTACCTATATAGGACATGGCTGAGTGAAAGGCCTACCTATATAAGACATGGCTGAGTGAAAAGCCTACTTATATAGGACATAGCTGAGTGAAAAGTCTACCTATATAGGACATGGTTGAGTGAAAAGTCCACCTATATAGGACATGGTTGAGTGAAAAGTCCACCTATATAGGACATCTCTCTCTCTCTCTGAACCTTAAGTGCCCAGGGCACATGGGGCTTCCGCAAGGGTTTTCCACAAATGCCTGTCTTTCGCCTTTTTTTCTGCTCTTGCCCAGGTGAGCCCTCTATTGCTCAACATCCTTTCTGTTGTTCTTCTCCATGTCTCTTTTGGTCTACCCTTACTTCTGCTCCCCTGTGGTGTCCATCTTAGTGCTATTTTTGGTAGTGAGTTGTCAGTCATTCGGAGCACATGTCCCAACCATCGCCAGCGTCTTTCCTCAATAATTGTTGTCAGTGGTTTCATCTGCATTTCTGCCAATAAAATGTTATTTCTTATGGTGTTTGGCCAAAATATTTTTTTAATTCTACGTAAACATTTAGTCTGGAAAGAATTCAACTTGTTTTCTATGGTTTTGGTGATTTTATATAGGACATGGTTGAGTGAAAAGTCTACCTATATAGGACATGGTTGAGTGAAAAGTCCACCTATATAGGACATGGTTGAGTGAAAAGTCCACCTATATAGGACATGGTTGAGTGAAAAGTCTACCTATATAGGACATGGTTGAGTGAAAAGTCCACCTATATAGGACATGGTTGAGTGAAAAGTCCACCTATATAGGACATGGTTGAGTGAAAAGTCCACCTATATAGGACATGGTTGAGAGAAAGGCCTACCTATATAGGACATGGCTGAGAGAAAGGCCTACCTATATAGGACATGGCTGAGATAAATAGATATAGCTTGCCTGACAAGTGCAAAAATAAAGTGACCATTAGCTACAAGATGTTGTAACGCTCAGGAAGAATCCTCTAAATCTGTGTGTGTGTGTGTGAGGGGGGGGGGGAGGAAGTAATTACATCATGGAAGAAATCTTCATGAGGTGGATGTGGCTGCGTCTCATAACGAACACAATCTTTACATTATCTACACTTGTAATATATTTCTTTAAAAAATCATGTACAGAGCCCTGAGAAGCTGTGGGGATACAACTGTAGGAGTAGAAATGGTGAAGATGAGGGAAAGCTAGCATGAACAAAGATTTGAATGATAGGTTCAGGACTGGTCTGAGTGAATACTGTCGATGACTTTTTTTTTTTTTTATATAAGTTTATTTGTCTTATAGTTACAAATCGTGTGCAAATGACGTGAGGTGAGGATGAATGCCCGTGAAGTGAAATAATGAAATGGTGGGCTTTAACAAAACATGAGATGATAGTGATTTGAATGATAGGTACATCTGAGTGCATGTTTATATACAAACATGGTTATATAATACCCAACGTTTTGAAACTAAAACTGTGTCGTTGTCAAAACATACATACACACACAAAAAACAAAAAGGACTTCAATATTCCAAGTAGTTGTTAAAAACTACCGGAAAGCCGTAACAATTTGTTTTGGAGGATGGTCAGAAAAATTTCTAGTGTAAAAACTTTGTTATCAAACATGGCCTTATTCCTACATGACCAGATAAGAGATCTAAATTCTGCTAGGAGGATGATGGACTGTTTATGGCTGTCTGCTACTGTTCGAGGGATGGTGTTCAATATGATTGCTCTATACATGTCTACTGTCTGTGTTGACTTACCCTTCACATTGAGCACATGATGAAATGAAGAAAGAATGCATACAAATTATTATTTGTTTTACCTTGATTTTATATCAGGATCTTGACGCTGCCATACATTTGCTTTCGCCTGTTGCTACAATTATCTTCACAGCCTGCCAGCTTAGTTTCATGCTTTCTCGCTGACCCCCACCGAGAAACATTAAGTCTTAAGTTACACGTATGATGATGAATTAAACTTTTGTGTTTGTAATTCTGATTCACCATTGCATAAAAATCTATTGTGTATTGTTAGCCAACAACCACAAAAAAAGTGACGTCACTTCCGCCAGACAAACGAAGGGACACCACTCTGGAATCACACTATGGCACCTGTTTGTATCCAGAATCAACTATCAAAGACAGGTTCCACATGCAGAATTTTCACACGTGAACATTCGTTAAAATTAAATCTTTAAAATATATACAAACCACGTAGGGTCTAACTTTTCTCGAGGTGAAGCACTAGCGCAAGTTCGCATTTCAAACCAATGAAAACAGATTAAAATAGTGTTTTTGATGTTTGCAGAAAGAAACAACTGCAATGTGTTATGTGTCACAACCATGCCCTCTTTCTGTCTTCGTGTCATTATCCCTTACATTTCTTGTATGGGTACTCTGTTGTAGTGATTGAAGGACCACGGTGTAAATATATAAATATATGCTTAATGCATCTCTCCATGTTTCGTCTGTATCGAGTCGTGGCCCATTGTTCTTACTGGGCATGTCCTGGTACCGTTGTATCTTCGTGTAGGTGGTCTTTCACAAGATGGCACCTAATCTCATAACAGAGGAGAGGAGACACTTCTAAAAAATATGTTGGAAGAAATTTGGTGGGATTTGAACATGAGACTCCCTGCTCATAAGCCAGATATTTTAACCATTTTACTGAGTTATCATGACACTTCCCCCTTTCTGGCCCTAATGTATGTTCTTTTTTAGCACGATATACGTGAATAAAGATGCAACATTAGGGACTAATATATAATCATACATAATTTAATTTGGTGGACATCTGATGACACAGAGCATCTTGGTAACATACAAATTCGAGATACCTAGAATATCTTGTGCGTCCAAGATAAACATAAAATATTATGATAATAGGAATGACTAAATGCACTTGAAGGTAGAAGATTAATTGTGGTGCTCTTCTTTTGGAAAATGTTTTATGGAGTCAGAATGATGCTATGAAGGTCAGAAAGTAGAGTATAATTTGTAGTATACAGAGCTGATGATTTGTAGTATATATTTGTAGTATACAAAGCTGATGATGGAGTATAATTAGTAGAAAGTAAAGCTGATGATATGATAGAGTATAATTATTAGAACATATAGCATGGCAGTAAAGAATTCTTCAACCCATGATTCATTTTTTTTAAAGTTGTTGAGAAATTTGGATCTTGTGCGGATGAAATCTGAAATCCTTCAGCCTAATATCTACCCTTTGTCTGTTCACACCAAAAACACAAGACTGCTGATGTGCCAAACATTCACAGACTGCATTGAAAATCTCTAATTCTCTGTAGGATTCTTGGGTGTGTGCACAGTTCATGGATTTCCATGTTTCATATCTAACACGCTGCCTTTTTCCTTGAATTCACTCACCTATGATGGTATCATGTTCTTAGACAGATCCTGACCATGCCAATCAACATTAAAATGATATCTAAATTGTCACTGTGGTTCAGTCACAGATTTTGTTTTGTTGTAAAAACAGTGCTGGTGTGATGTGGCACAGTCCAACAATCCATTGCAACTGAGTCAGTTAAAAAAAATAGTGTCATCTCCTACTGGTACCACCCCGATGGCTAATCTGTGTTATCAGTGAGCAAGCCAGTTTGAATTTAAAACATGACATTCAGCTTGCCCTGTAGAATATAGATTTGAAGATAGGATATAATTAGTAGAATTATCAGAGTTGATGGATTATAATTAGTAGAATATAGTTGATGATAGAGTATAATCACAGAACGTAGAGTTGATGATGAATATAAGTTTTTAAAAATTCTACACAGAATGATGAGGAGGCTTCCTACACATTTTGTCACATCTGTTAGACGATACAGTAACTGTACAGTTGAGAACACATTATTCACTGCGCCTCAGGTCACCCTACCACTGAACTTTGTGAATGGACGGCGAGTAGACAGCCTTGGATCCACTCACTTTGAGCTCATAGCCCCAGCCTATGGTAAAAGATTATGCTGTGTTTTAGCTATTTAATTGTGTGAGACAAAAACTGTATATTTTCCTTCATTGACTCCTTTCCAATAATTACTCTTCACTTTACTTGTCTGTAGAAAGTTTATGTAAAAGTTGAATTTAAAATGTACTTATTGACAGTGAAATTTCAAAACAGAATTATTTAAAAAATATTTTATTTGTTTTATTTAGTCAGTGCTACTGAAGCAGGTGCATTGTGCAGGTTTGCAAAAGAAAAAAAGACAAAGGAAAGGAGGATAAATTAACAAGACAGAGGAAGGAAAGGAGGATAAATTAACAGTAGAAGATGGAACAATGAAATGGTTGTGAAAAATAACAACAACATAAAAATTCCACCAAAAATGCCTTTATCAAGGACAACAGAGAAGATAAAACAGATATGTACACACAAAAAAAAACTTACAAGTTCTGCTCTGTTTAAAAATTGGGCACGTGTGTGTGTGTGTGGAAATAGAATGAGCGAGAAAGTCAGCCAATTTTTTGTATGGTTAATATTTGCATCCTTTCATTTTCATTTTTAGGTTATAAATTACGAGATGTAGCCAACTCAAATGAGAAGGACATTGATCAGGCCGTACAAGCGGCAGAAAATTCTTTGAGATCCTGGTCCGGTTGGTCTGGTTTTGACCGAGGCCAGGTTTTGAAACGAGCAGCAAATATTATCAGGGTAAGGAAAGACTGAGAAAATCAACCTCATTGTCTGAGAAAATAAACTCCAGTATCTGAGAAAATAAACCCTAGCTCACATATTCTTCTTTGAGCAGCTGCTGAACTCAGCAGTTTTTTTAGCTATTGAGGCTCACTGCTGCAAACAAGATATGTCTCTATTCCTCTCTGTTTTTTATCTTTTCTTAGCTCACATTGGTTAAAGATTTTATGGGACTAAAAAGAGCTGTGATAATTGTTCCATTTCACACCTGAGATTCAAGTTTTTTGTTTGACCTAAGTGATGTGTTTTATGTATTTGAGATTATGTCATTTCAAATCAGCAATCACTTTTATGAGGTTAATATATACCAAATAAACAAAATGAACTGAGAAATATATTTTATAATGTGATGAATTATAAGAAAATAAGCACAAAAAAGTGTTATTTCTCTTACATTCCCTTCCTTTCAGTCCAGGCACATTCTTTTATGAATGCAGCTGATATTCACATCAGTCTGCTTATATCTGTCGTACACTGAGAGCCTTATGTACAGTGTAGTCTGCTATGCCTTGCCTTACATGTAGACATCTTCCAGATTCAGAGAGTTTTCCCTAACACAGTCAGGTATCTGTTTTTACAGTCATGGACTGGAATGTGACAACTGTGAGAATCAAGCCTAATAACTGCGCATGAGAAGTTAGTTCACTATCATTTCAGCTACTCCTACACTCATGAATGGATTAAAAGCTGTGAATTTAAAACTGGTGATGTAAACATGAGAACTGTCTGTAAAATTAGTTGTAACCCATCAAAAAAAAAATAACAAGAGAAAGATAACTACAGTATTCTTGTCACAGCATTTTTCATAAAGATCAAAGAAAAAAAAGAAAATCAAACTTTGCACTATCATAAATTTTGTATAAAATCAGGAGATCCATTACAGTCAACGGTCTCTGTGGAGATGTCATGGGATAATTTAATTAATGTAGAGAAGGCAGCCATAAAACTGCCTTCATATCTACTGGTATCTAAAAAAGGAAATGATTTTCAAGCATGTCATGTCATAATTTTCAAGTATGTCATGTCATAATTTTCAAGTATGTCATGTCATAATTTTCAAGCATGTCATGTCATAATTTTCAGCAACGAGTTGATGAAATAGCCCACACTGATGTGCTGGACACAGGAAAGCCACTGTGGGAAGCAAGAATTGACATCCATGGCTGTGCCAACACTCTAGACTACTATGGAGGTTTAGCAGCAGATATCAAAGGTAGAAGTTAGGCTACTATGGAGGTTTAGTAGCAGATATCAAAGGCAGAAGTTCATGTTCCTTCATATGCTTCATGAAGGTTTTTCATGTTGTTCATGAGAGTCAAGATGGTTGTTCATCAGGTCTGGCAAGCCTTATCTGGTCAGATCTGTCCTACCTCACTGCATCATTCCAAAAGCAGGCTGGTGATTAATTCAGCTAGTTGGAGATTGTTTTCCTAAGTCCTATCTGGGAACGGGACAAACCGTCATAGCCCAGGCCATCTTGCCATCTTACTTGCTGTTGAGATAATTACTGTGAATGTTATTCACCAAGAACATAAGTTGATAGTCACAACCATCCAGTCATCTTTCAATCAATTAATTTTATCTGTCCTCTCTTAGACAGTTTTTGTTTTATAATCTTTGATGTTATTAAAGAAATGTCAGTTTGTTTTTTTTTTCAAATATGGTATTTAACTTTTGAGAAGATGATGAGCTTTTTGAAAGAGTTCTGAAAAAAGAACCGGAAGTGAGGCAGTTCTTTCAACACCATTAAAACATAATTATTCTTATTTACCCTTGTATCAGTTGTCCATTTTTATTGCTCAGGTGATTTTCTGCAGCTCTCTGGTGGAAGTTTTGCCTATACTATCAGGGAGCCTTTGGGTGTTGTAGGAGGAATCGGTGCATGGAACTTCCCGTTTCAGATGGCATCATGGAAGTCGGCGCCTGCCCTGGCTTGTGGTAATACAGTGGTGTTCAAACCCTCCCAGTTCACACCTCTGACAGCTGTCATGTTAGCTGAGATCTATCTACAGGCAGGGCTTCCTGAAGGTTGTTTTAATGTAGTGCAGGTATGGCTCTACTGTTATCTTTTTGTAATAAATGTGGTATAGATTTAGTTGCACTATTATTACCCTTTTGTAATAAATGTGATAGGTATTGGCTGTAGAGATTTTATCTTTTGTAACAAACATGATACAGGTGTGTCTGTACTTTTATTATTTTTGTATAATAAGTGTGGTATAGATATGGCTGTATTATATCTTGACTGGTCTTCCAGAAGACATGATAGTCACTGGAAAACAAAGGCAAACTGAACTGACAGACAATGCTACTAAAGGCTGCATAAAATGGAAGAAGCATGACCAACAGTGCCTATAGACAAGACTCTTACTAAGTGAATGAATAAATCATCTTTGGGCTCAGTCATGTGTAAACAGGAGATACAAGGACATTTAACTAAGAAGGGTGTGGGGATGGGGTGGGGTGAGTGAGTGGGTGGGTGGATGGGCGGTGAGTAAGGGAGTCAGTGAGTAGGTGAGTTTATATTGAACCCTTATTCTAAGCTTATCTCTTTTTTTTTTTAGCTCAAATCTGCTGGTCCCTGGGCAAAATGTAAAATGTGGGGTTCACTGTAACATGCAAGACCAAACAGGCATGAATAATCACATTTTTTAGCATGTTTAGTAACATATTTTTGTTCACTGTTTCATGAATGGAAATTCACTTTGATGTACTTACACTTGTCATACACTGAAACAGACAAATAACTGCACTGTATGCTTCTCCTTGACTAGGGTCTGTTGTCTGACATTTGTATCTGAAAAAGTTTAATGCTGGAAATTAAATTCAGTTTTTTTTTTTAGAAAAATGAAAATGAAACACTTAGCTTCCATTGAAAGTAAAATATGTTTTAATATCAGGGTTTAAAAATACAGAAAAAAAGATTTAAAGTATAAAATAGAAAATTAAAACTATGGCTGAGATAGAAAGTGTAGAACTATCTTGGGATTAGTAATGAAATCCCGAGCAGGCACTGTTGTACAATGATTTCATAGGCCATGAAATATTTGTAATATTTAGGAAAGGAAGATCATGCATAGACCACATATTTGTACTTAGACAAATATTAGAACAGGCAAATGAGTGGCATAGCACAACATATGCATTGTTTATAGATTTTGAGAAAGCCTTTGACAGTGTCAACAGAGATGCACTGTGGAAAATCCTAAGATGGCATGGCCTCCCCCATAAGATAGTGAATGTAATCAAAGCCCTGTATGAGGGTTTTCAATGCAAAGTTATCTGTGGAGAACATACCTCCAGCAGCTTTAGGGTACAAACAGGAGTGAAGCAGGGATGTGTACTATCACCAACATTATTTATCGTGGCAATAGACTGGTTAATGAAGGAGGCAACATCAGACAAACGCAGAGGATTACAATGGACCCTCAACACAGTGCTGGAGGACCTTGACTTTGCGGACAACATTTGTCTACTGTCAAGCAGCCACAAAGAAATGCAAGATAAAATAAACAAGCTAACTCAGAATGCAAACAACATAGGACTAAAGATCAACGTAGGAAAGACAAAGTTAATGAAGCAAAATGTGAACAACAAAAATGTACTCAGAGTAGATAGCAAGTTAGTGGAGGAGGTAAATGAATTTGTATACCTTGGCAGTAGAGTAGTAGAAAATGGAGACAGCACAGAGGACACCAACAGCAGACTTACTAAAGCAAACCAGGCTTTTGCTATGCTACAGACTATATGGAAATCTAAAAAACTAAGCGTAAAGACGAAAAGCAGGATATTTAAGAGTAATGTTCTAAGTGTACTACTCTATGGAAGTGAATGCTGGAAAATCACCAAAACCATATAAAACAAGTTGAATTCTTTCCAGACTAAATGTTTACGAAGAATTAGAAAAATATTTTGGCCAAACACCATAAGAAATAACATCTTATTGGCAGAGATGCAGATGAAGCCACTGACAGTAATTATTGAGGAAAGACGGTGGCGATGGTTGGGACATGTGCTCCGAATGACTGATAACTCACTACCAAAAACAGCACTAAGATGGACACCACAGGGGAACAGAAGTAAGGGTAGACCAAAAGAGACATGGAGAAGAACAACAGAGAGGATGTTGAGCAATAGAGGGCTCACCTGGGCAAGAGCAGAAAAAAAGGCAAAGGACAGGCATTTGTGGAAAACCCTTGCGGAAGCCCCATGTGCCCTGGGCACTTAAAGTTCAGAGAGAGAGAGAGAAATATTTGTAAAAGCATGTTTCTTTGCTGAAAAAAAGGACAAAAAAAGACACATTCTGACAGTGTATTCAGAGATAATCAAGCTTTAAAACAGTTCCACAAAACACAGGAAACTAAAAGAAATACAAATGCATGAGTATAGTATTATGTATAATATGGACATGAATATTCTGTAGAATGTGTCTGCTATATATACATTTCATGTGCTCAGTTTGCGCTCTTAAGAGAGAGCCATTAAGTAGTTTCTTTTAGGGAGCAATGTGTTGCAGTACAAATTCCTGGTGTCCACAGGGAGAAGGTGAAATAGGTTGGATGCTGTGCACCCACCCAGGTATTTCCAAGGTCACTTTCTCAGTCATGTGTAAACAGGAGATACAAGGACATTTAACTAAGAAGGGGATGGGGTGGGGTGAGTGAGTGGGTGGGTGGATGGGCGGTGAGTAAGGGAGTCAGTGAGTAGGTGAGTTTATATTGAACCCTTATTCTAAGCTTATCTCTTTTTTTTTTAGCTCAAATCTGCTGGTCCCTGGGCAAAATGTAAAATGTGGGGTTCACTGTAACATGCAAGACCAAACAGGCATGAATAATCACATTTTTTAGCATGTTTAGTAACATATTTTTGTTCACTGTTTCATGAATGGAAATTCACTTTGATGTACTTACACTTGTCATACACTGAAACAGACAAATAACTGCACTGTATGCTTCTCCTTGACTAGGGTCTGTTGTCTGACATTTGTATCTGAAAAAGTTTAATGCTGGAAATTAAATTCAGTTTTTTTTTTAGAAAAATGAAAATGAAACACTTAGCTTCCATTGAAAGTAAAATATGTTTTAATATCAGGGTTTAAAAATACAGAAAAAAAGATTTAAAGTATAAAATAGAAAATTAAAACTATGGCTGAGATAGAAAGTGTAGAACTATCTTGGGATTAGTAATGAAATCCCGAGCAGGCACTGTTGTACAATGATTTCATAGGCCATGAAATATTTGTAATATTTAGGAAAGGAAGATCATGCATAGACCACATATTTGTACTTAGACAAATATTAGAACAGGCAAATGAGTGGCATAGCACAACATATGCATTGTTTATAGATTTTGAGAAAGCCTTTGACAGTGTCAACAGAGATGCACTGTGGAAAATCCTAAGATGGCATGGCCTCCCCCATAAGATAGTGAATGTAATCAAAGCCCTGTATGAGGGTTTTCAATGCAAAGTTATCTGTGGAGAACATACCTCCAGCAGCTTTAGGGTACAAACAGGAGTGAAGCAGGGATGTGTACTATCACCAACATTATTTATCGTGGCAATAGACTGGTTAATGAAGGAGGCAACATCAGACAAACGCAGAGGATTACAATGGACCCTCAACACAGTGCTGGAGGACCTTGACTTTGCGGACAACATTTGTCTACTGTCAAGCAGCCACAAAGAAATGCAAGATAAAATAAACAAGCTAACTCAGAATGCAAACAACATAGGACTAAAGATCAACGTAGGAAAGACAAAGTTAATGAAGCAAAATGTGAACAACAAAAATGTACTCAGAGTAGATAGCAAGTTAGTGGAGGAGGTAAATGAATTTGTATACCTTGGCAGTAGAGTAGTAGAAAATGGAGACAGCACAGAGGACACCAACAGCAGACTTACTAAAGCAAACCAGGCTTTTGCTATGCTACAGACTATATGGAAATCTAAAAAACTAAGCGTAAAGACGAAAAGCAGGATATTTAAGAGTAATGTTCTAAGTGTACTACTCTATGGAAGTGAATGCTGGAAAATCACCAAAACCATATAAAACAAGTTGAATTCTTTCCAGACTAAATGTTTACGAAGAATTAGAAAAATATTTTGGCCAAACACCATAAGAAATAACATCTTATTGGCAGAGATGCAGATGAAGCCACTGACAGTAATTATTGAGGAAAGACGGTGGCGATGGTTGGGACATGTGCTCCGAATGACTGATAACTCACTACCAAAAACAGCACTAAGATGGACACCACAGGGGAACAGAAGTAAGGGTAGACCAAAAGAGACATGGAGAAGAACAACAGAGAGGATGTTGAGCAATAGAGGGCTCACCTGGGCAAGAGCAGAAAAAAAGGCAAAGGACAGGCATTTGTGGAAAACCCTTGCGGAAGCCCCATGTGCCCTGGGCACTTAAAGTTCAGAGAGAGAGAGAGAAATATTTGTAAAAGCATGTTTCTTTGCTGAAAAAAAGGACAAAAAAAGACACATTCTGACAGTGTATTCAGAGATAATCAAGCTTTAAAACAGTTCCACAAAACACAGGAAACTAAAAGAAATACAAATGCATGAGTATAGTATTATGTATAATATGGACATGAATATTCTGTAGAATGTGTCTGCTATATATACATTTCATGTGCTCAGTTTGCGCTCTTAAGAGAGAGCCATTAAGTAGTTTCTTTTAGGGAGCAATGTGTTGCAGTACAAATTCCTGGTGTCCACAGGGAGAAGGTGAAATAGGTTGGATGCTGTGCACCCACCCAGGTATTTCCAAGGTCACTTTCACAGGCAGCGTTCCAACAGGTAGCAAGATTATGGCCACATGTGCAAAGGTATTATGTGTTTGTGGTATACCTGCTGCAGCAAGTGTTCATTTATAACACTTAATTAATAATCTGTATATTGTAAGATATTGCACAAATTTAGTTCATTTATAATAGTTTTTTTTTTAAGGCAGAGATGATTGCTGGAGTGTTGACATGATTGTTAGGGCTGGCGACCTCCTTCTTCCTAGTTCACCTCGTAACAAACTGTTGTGCTGTTTTGATTCTGGCTAATGGAGCAGGGCTGATAGTGAGTCTTGTGCTGGTCAGCCTGCCAGAAACTTCTTTTTTTAATCTGGAGTTCTAAAGCAAGCCATAATGCCTGTTCTGTATTGTTATGTTCAATACTGGACTACATCAGGTCCTCCCCTTACAAACTACCAGAAAACAAGGGGAAAAAACTCACTCTTAACTTCCTTCTGTAGTAAAAAACATGCTTTTCCACTTCATAAAAACACTGACCAAGTGACATAGGAAGAGAATGAATGAATGATCTTTATTTTGAATGGGTAAAGAATTGGGCACGCAAGCCCATCTTACATTCTGCCCTTCAACACTCCATCTTTCATTCTTCCCACACACTCGATTTTAATACAGGTATACAAATTACATGAGAGGAAAAAAACATATCAAAAAGAGTGCAAAATTAAACTATTACATTTACAAATATAAGAGAATGGACCATATGAGAGGTAATTAAATACATTTTCAGTACGGTTCTTCTAACATCACATTCTTTAACATTCATTAAAAATAATTTCTAATTAAGATCTAACAAGTTATGATTAGAACTATATCCTTTTAGAACTTTATGGTTGGCGAGTCATGGGTTGAGAGATTATTTATGGAAGCATATAGTTACAAGCAAGTAAATATTGAAAAAGGTTTGAGTTAAAGGATGAAATGTTACTAATGGATTTTAAATGGTAGTGCAGTACTGCAGAGTATGCAAGGCTTTTCTTATGCAGATCAAGCCTGAGTTTAGAAAGAAGACAGTTTTTTAAACGTTGGCTCTGTTTAATGTTATATGTAAACAGTGGCCACAAGTAAGGTGGAGCATTGTATGACAGAATTGTGTGAACAAACTTAACTTTGTTAAAAATGACTCTATACTTGAAGGGTAGAATTTTGAGTTGTTTGTGCTGATCTGTAGTTTAGTTGGTGTTTGCCACAAATCAGATCTAATGCTTGTTTGTGAAGTGAGTGGAGCCTTTTTGTGTTTGAGACTGAGCATCTGTCCCAGATTGTGGAACAGTAATCTAAGTGTATTTGTATATGTGATATGTAGTATATCTTTTTTTTGTCTTTGTCGATAAAGTATCTAATTTTGGCTAGTTGGTAAATTTTTTGTGCTATCAAGTTAGGTTATGTACATGAGAATTACAAGTTAAATGTTGATCAGTGATGAGGCATAGAGTTTTATGTTCATGAACATTTTCTATTTCCATAGTCCCAGCACAAAGCTGTAGTGTAGTTCTTGCTGCATTCTGCAGTTTCTGTCTTGTAGTGATAAGCATGGATTTTGTTTTGTCAGTGTTAGTGTTAATCTACATACCTGTGGCCAGCATCATCAAGTTTAGAGCAGCGGCCAGCATCATCAAGTTTAGAGCAGCGGCCAGCATCATCGAGTTTAGAGCTGTAGCCAGCATCATCAAGTTTAGAGCTGCGGCCAGCATCATCAGATTCAGAGACGTGGCCAGCATAATCAGATTCAGAGATGTGGCCAGCATCATCAAGTTTAGAGCTGTGGCCAGCATCATCAAGTTTAGAGCGTGGCCAGCATCATCAGATTCAGAGATGTGGCCAGCATCATCAGGTTTAGAGCTGCGGCCAGCATCATCAAGTTTAGGGCGTGGCCAGCAGCATCATGCTTAGAGTAGCAGCTGGCAACATCAGATTTAGCAGGTCACTTTTTTACAGCAAGAAATTTTTTTGTTATAAATGAGTCATGAATAGCAAATAGATGTATAACATTGTTATATTTATGTAGTGGATCAGTGGTGTGTTGTATTTATGTAGTGGATCATTGGTGTGTTGTATTTTCTTGTTGTAGTGGAAGGAAGAGTAAGGATGTTGGCATGCTCAAGAACAAAGATTTTTGTTTCAGGACATGAAGCACGTAAGTCTTGAACTTGGGGGAAAATCTCCTCTCATCATTTTTGCAAACTGTCACATGGAGAACGCTGTCAAGGGTGCTATTTTGGCAAATTTTACAAATCAAGGCCAGGTAATAAAAATTGTTCTATAAATTTTGTTTCTTTAGTATATAAATATCCATGTTACTTGTTAGCTCACCATCAGCTGGAGATAAACACATATGAAACCGTGATACATATATTTTTAATCAGCTAAAGATAAAGGCAGATGAAACTATGATACATATATTTTTAATCAGCTAAAGATAAAGGCAGATGAAACTATGATACATATATTTTTAATCAGCTAAAGATAAAGGCAGATGAAACTATGATACATATATTTTTAATCAGCTAAAGATAAAGGCAGATGAAACTATGATACATATATTTCAAAATGACAAATTAAGAAATCATGAAAGTAATGAACTTCCCAAAATAAGTTTAAGAAAATGCTCCAGTGCTTCAGTATTATGTTAATCATCAATCCTTGTCATGCTTGGAAATGCATACAATACATTTAAAAACTTCCTATTCAACTCCATCTTGGGCCCAATTTTCACATCTTTGGAGTGTTCTGTATTCCCCTGGGAACAACTGTGTTAAGAACACACTTATCTTAACATAGTCTTTGTGAGACAGGGAACATTAGGTCTGTTTGCTTTAAAACTCTGACCTACTTCTGTAGCCCAGAAACCTGTAGCAATTAACACTATTTGTAATTGTTATTTTTGTAAAATGTAATGTCAGGTTGGTGGACGGATGGGGACATGGAGATTGCCGGCATTGTTGAGGAAAATCTGATATGAAACCAGTGAATCCAGGACGTGACAAGCCTATAGGGTCTTTACAACAATGGCTGTCAGAATGATGTAAACAGAACAGAGCCAGCAGACTATAGGTGGCGGGGAATGGATATTGTTGAGGCACTTATCAGATTCCTCATCCCAAAGTCAGAGTGTCTGTATGGAACTGTCTCAAAGCTGTCTAGCCAGTCAGTATTGCACACTGGATCTGACATGGAGTAGGGGCTTAAGTACAGCCACCAGAGGCTGGAAAACAAAGTTTTGGCCAGGCCAGCATCATCAGATTCAGAGACGTGGCCAGCATAATCAGATTCAGAGATGTGGCCAG
Source organism: Achatina immaculata (assembly GCA_009760885.1). NCBI lineage: Eukaryota > Metazoa > Mollusca > Gastropoda > Stylommatophora > Achatinidae > Lissachatina > Lissachatina immaculata. The sequence continues at coordinate 52,101,069 of CM019695.1, forward strand.
CATCATCAAGTTTAGAGCTGTGGCCAGCATCATCAAGTTTAGAGCGTGGCCAGCATCATCAGATTCAGAGATGTGGCCAGCATCATCAAGTTTAGAGCTGCGGCCAGCATCATCAAGTTTAGGGCGTGGCCAGCAGCATCATGCTTAGAGTAGCAGCTGGCAACATCAGATTTAGCAGGTCACTTTTTTACAGCAAGAAATTTTTTTGTTATAAATGAGTCATGAATAGCAAATAGATGTATAACATTGTTATATTTATGTAGTGGATCAGTGGTGTGTTGTATTTATGTAGTGGATCATTGGTGTGTTGTATTTTCTTGTTGTAGTGGAAGGAAGAGTAAGGATGTTGGCATGCTCAAGAACAAAGATTTTTGTTTCAGGACATGAAGCACGTAAGTCTTGAACTTGGGGGAAAATCTCCTCTCATCATTTTTGCAAACTGTCACATGGAGAACGCTGTCAAGGGTGCTATTTTGGCAAATTTTACAAATCAAGGCCAGGTAATAAAAATTGTTCTATAAATTTTGTTTCTTTAGTATATAAATATCCATGTTACTTGTTAGCTCACCATCAGCTGGAGATAAACACATATGAAACCGTGATACATATATTTTTAATCAGCTAAAGATAAAGGCAGATGAAACTATGATACATATATTTTTAATCAGCTAAAGATAAAGGCAGATGAAACTATGATACATATATTTTTAATCAGCTAAAGATAAAGGCAGATGAAACTATGATACATATATTTTTAATCAGCTAAAGATAAAGGCAGATGAAACTATGATACATATATTTCAAAATGACAAATTAAGAAATCATGAAAGTAATGAACTTCCCAAAATAAGTTTAAGAAAATGCTCCAGTGCTTCAGTATTATGTTAATCATCAATCCTTGTCATGCTTGGAAATGCATACAATACATTTAAAAACTTCCTATTCAACTCCATCTTGGGCCCAATTTTCACATCTTTGGAGTGTTCTGTATTCCCCTGGGAACAACTGTGTTAAGAACACACTTATCTTAACATAGTCTTTGTGAGACAGGGAACATTAGGTCTGTTTGCTTTAAAACTCTGACCTACTTCTGTAGCCCAGAAACCTGTAGCAATTAACACTATTTGTAATTGTTATTTTTGTAAAATGTAATGTCAGGTTGGTGGACGGATGGGGACATGGAGATTGCCGGCATTGTTGAGGAAAATCTGATATGAAACCAGTGAATCCAGGACGTGACAAGCCTATAGGGTCTTTACAACAATGGCTGTCAGAATGATGTAAACAGAACAGAGCCAGCAGACTATAGGTGGCGGGGAATGGATATTGTTGAGGCACTTATCAGATTCCTCATCCCAAAGTCAGAGTGTCTGTATGGAACTGTCTCAAAGCTGTCTAGCCAGTCAGTATTGCACACTGGATCTGACATGGAGTAGGGGCTTAAGTACAGCCACCAGAGGCTGGAAAACAAAGTTTTGGCCAGGCCAGCCTACAAGACAGTCTGCCTTAGCAAGGAAGGGTGCTGAAGTCGGAGGCACCCAGCCAAAAGGCGCATTGCAAAAATCAGGGTACCATGCATCATCGCCAGTATGTGTACAAAGAAGAAGAGGAAGTATTCTGGATAGTTGTTTGAAATGTTCACTCTGTCTGCCACTGTCTTCTCTCTCCCCATGAAATGTTCACTCTGTCTGCCACTGTCTTCTCTCTCCCCATGAAAGGTTCACTCTGTCTGCCACTGTCTTCTCTCTCCCCATGAAAGGTTCACTCTGTCTGCCACTGTCTTCTCTCTCCCCATGAAAGATTCAGAGATGTGGCCAGCATCATCAAGTTTAGAGCTGTGGCCAGCATCATCAAGTTTAGAGCGTGGCCAGCATCATCAGATTCAGAGATGTGGCCAGCATCATCAAGTTTAGAGCTGTGGCCAGCATCATCAAGTTTAGGGCGTGGCCAGCAGCATCATGCTTAGAGTAGCAGCTGGCAACATCAGATTTAGCAGGTCACTTTTTTACAGCAAGAAATTTTTTTGTTATAAATGAGTCATGAATAGCAAATAGATGTATAACATTGTTATATTTATGTAGTGGATCAGTGGTGTGTTGTATTTATGTAGTGGATCATTGGTGTGTTGTATTTTCTTGTTGTAGTGGAAGGAAGAGTAAGGATGTTGGCATGCTCAAGAACAAAGATTTTTGTTTCAGGACATGAAGCACGTAAGTCTTGAACTTGGGGGAAAATCTCCTCTCATCATTTTTGCAAACTGTCACATGGAGAACGCTGTCAAGGGTGCTATTTTGGCAAATTTTACAAATCAAGGCCAGGTAATAAAAATTGTTCTATAAATTTTGTTTCTTTAGTATATAAATATCCATGTTACTTGTTAGCTCACCATCAGCTGGAGATAAACACATATGAAACCGTGATACATATATTTTTAATCAGCTAAAGATAAAGGCAGATGAAACTATGATACATATATTTTTAATCAGCTAAAGATAAAGGCAGATGAAACTATGATACATATATTTTTAATCAGCTAAAGATAAAGGCAGATGAAACTATGATACATATATTTTTAATCAGCTAAAGATAAAGGCAGATGAAACTATGATACATATATTTCAAAATGACAAATTAAGAAATCATGAAAGTAATGAACTTCCCAAAATAAGTTTAAGAAAATGCTCCAGTGCTTCAGTATTATGTTAATCATCAATCCTTGTCATGCTTGGAAATGCATACAATACATTTAAAAACTTCCTATTCAACTCCATCTTGGGCCCAATTTTCACATCTTTGGAGTGTTCTGTATTCCCCTGGGAACAACTGTGTTAAGAACACACTTATCTTAACATAGTCTTTGTGAGACAGGGAACATTAGGTCTGTTTGCTTTAAAACTCTGACCTACTTCTGTAGCCCAGAAACCTGTAGCAATTAACACTATTTGTAATTGTTATTTTTGTAAAATGTAATGTCAGGTTGGTGGACGGATGGGGACATGGAGATTGCCGGCATTGTTGAGGAAAATCTGATATGAAACCAGTGAATCCAGGACGTGACAAGCCTATAGGGTCTTTACAACAATGGCTGTCAGAATGATGTAAACAGAACAGAGCCAGCAGACTATAGGTGGCGGGGAATGGATATTGTTGAGGCACTTATCAGATTCCTCATCCCAAAGTCAGAGTGTCTGTATGGAACTGTCTCAAAGCTGTCTAGCCAGTCAGTATTGCACACTGGATCTGACATGGAGTAGGGGCTTAAGTACAGCCACCAGAGGCTGGAAAACAAAGTTTTGGCCAGGCCAGCCTACACCACAGTCTGCCCTAGCAAGGAAGGGTGCTGAAGTCGGAGGCACCCAGCCAAAAGGCGCATTGCAAAAATCAGGGTACCATGCATCATCGCCAGTATGTGTACAAAGAAGAAGAGGAAGTATTCTGGATAGTTGTTTGAAATGTTCACTCTGTCTGCCACTGTCTTCTCTCTCCCCATGAAATGTTCACTCTGTCTGCCACTGTCTTCTCTCTCCCCGTGAAAGGTTCACTCTGTCTGCCACTGTCTTCTCTCTCCCCATGAAAGGTTCACACTGTCTGCCACTGTCTTCTCTCTCCCCATGAAAGGTTTACTCTGTCTGCCACTGTCTTCTCTCTCCCTGTGAAAGGTTCACACTGTCTGCCACTGTCTTCTCTCTCCCTGTGAAAGGTTTACTCTGTCTGCCACTGTCTTCTCTCTCCCTGTGAAAGGTTCACACTGTCTGCCACTGTCTTCTCTCTCCCTGTGAAAAGTTCACTCTGTCTGCCACTGTCTTCTCTCTCCCTGTGAAAGGTTCACACTGTCTGCCACTGTCTTCTCTCTCCCGGTGAAAGGTTCATGCAAGCATCAAAACCCCTTCTTCCCCCTACCAAACAAAATTAGATATAAAAATTAGAATTTGACATATTCCCCGCCCCCAGTTTGAAGATACAGATGACAGCAGAAATGAAATCAACGTATTAACGCGCAGTTCTGTTGATGTTGTGTCACCAGTGCCTGACTTGAGACCAGGGTCAAAGAGTAGATCAGATCTGATCATGATTAAATAGATTCTTACAATTAAGAGCTAATACATCATTTTTAGAAAGTTCTTATTGTCTTTGTCACAGTCTTGGCTAAAAAAAAAATTCTTCAGAAGAATGAACTTTATGTTCCAAGGCAAAGAATTACTCACATAGCCTTATCAGCCCTTAATCTCTGTTTTCAAATCGTTCCAACAAAAAGACAGTTTAATTGATTTGTCAAATGTGTTGATCTTTTTTATTATACTGAGTTCTTGTTCTTTCAGGTAGTTTGATTATTAAGTAATTGTTCTGTCAAGTATTATTATTATTATATTAAGTTTGTGTTCTTTTAGATAGTTTGATTATTTTATGTGTTTTTTCCCTCAGGTTTGCTCAAATGGCACGAGGGTATTTGTGGAGAAGAGCATAGCGGAAGAGTTTGTGAAACTTCTGAAAGAAAAAGTTTCCAAAATGAAAATTGGAGACCCCACTCATGAGGATACCACTGTTGGTGCTACAATCCATGCAGATCATGCCAAGAAGGTTCTAGGGTATATTGAAGTTGCCAAGGAGGAGGTTAGACTTACTTGTACAAACTCTGTAACTGCAAGCTGTTGTTCATTGCAGCCGATGTGTTAGAAGTGTTGAGGCACAGCGTCATATCGGCGCGGGAGCGGGTTATGGCGGCTACTTTTTCAGTCCCGAAGTACAGCTAAAAAGCAGGGGGTGTTCTTTAGCTGACTCCATCACTGTGGAGACTACGGCACTCCTTGTCCTGTTAGCCAGGCTAGGCCTGTTACTAGGGGTACCACGGAGAGGTGGGACAGGGTCTTGGTCAGCTATGGTTTGCTAACTCTGACGCTAGCATATCAGCAATGGGTTGTTGATTGCTTCATCGGACAAACGTCTTCATATACTGTTCCATGTTGCGGATGTTAAATATTTGCCATGAGAAACGGAATCTCACTCAAGTTAGCTTCAGTATCATAAGAAACAGTTTGGAATATTGTTGTTTTATTGAAATAGAGTTCTGTACTGAAACATCACTATCTTTTGATAACTCATTTGGCTTAAAGTGCAGGTAAAACATTGAGAGGAAAAGGTAGCAGAAGAATGACTGAGAGCCAGATGTTGTATTTCTGTAGGGTGAGAAGCACATTAGCTCATACCCTCAGGGAACATCATTGCTGTGAGGTTGTTTCTTACCAGTTACACAAGTACTAGATAGACACAGTGCATTATATATAGGTCTCTAATGGTTTGTGAAATTATGCAGGTTTGGAATGTGGAATAATCTGCCTAATTACATAAATGTGAATATAAATATATGGAGTATTGGGATGGAGGTGAAGGGAGTTGGGGGTGTGGGTAGACAGATCTGAGATGTAGGGATACTTATAATGCATCCATCAGAGAGCCATGAGAAAGGTTTACTCTGTCTGCCACTGTCTTCTCTCTCCCTGTGAAAGGTTCACACTGTCTGCCACTGTCTTCTCTCTCCCTGTGAAAGGTTTACTCTGTCTGCCACTGTCTTCTCTCTCCCCATGAAAGGTTTACTCTGTCTGCCACTGTCTTCTCTCTCCCGGTGAAAGGTTCATGCAAGCATCAAAACCCCTTCTTCCCCCTACCAAACAAAATTAGATATAAAAATTAGAATTTGACATATTCCCCGCCCCCAGTTTGAAGATACAGATGACAGCAGAAATGAAATCAACGTATTAACGCGCAGTTCTGTTGATGTTGTGTCACCAGTGCCTGACTTGAGACCAGGGTCAAAGAGTAGATCAGATCTGATCATGATTAAATAGATTCTTACAATTAAGAGCTAATACATCATTTTTAGAAAGTTCTTATTGTCTTTGTCACAGTCTTGGCTAAAAAAAAAATTCTTCAGAAGAATGAACTTTATGTTCCAAGGCAAAGAATTACTCACATAGCCCTTATCAGCCCTTAATCTCTGTTTTCAAATCGTTCCAACAAAAAGACAGTTTAATTGATTTGTCAAATGTGTTGATCTTTTTTATTATACTGAGTTCTTGTTCTTTCAGGTAGTTTGATTATTAAGTAATTGTTCTGTCAAGTATTATTATTATTATTATATTAAGTTTGTGTTCTTTTAGATAGTTTGATTATTTTATGTGTTTTTTCCCTCAGGTTTGCTCAAATGGCACGAGGGTATTTGTGGAGAAGAGCATAGCGGAAGAGTTTGTGAAACTTCTGAAAGAAAAAGTTTCCAAAATGAAAATTGGAGACCCCACTCATGAGGATACCACTGTTGGTGCTACAATCCATGCAGATCATGCCAAGAAGGTTCTAGGGTATATTGAAGTTGCCAAGGAGGAGGTTAGACTTACTTGTACAAACTCTGTAACTGCAAGCTGTTGTTCATTGCAGCCGATGTGTTAGAAGTGTTGAGGCACAGCGTCATATCGGCGCGGGAGCGGGTTATGGCGGCTACTTTTTCAGTCCCGAAGTACAGCTAAAAAGCAGGGGGTGTTCTTTAGCTGACTCCATCACTGTGGAGACTACGGCACTCCTTGTCCTGTTAGCCAGGCTAGGCCTGTTACTAGGGGTACCACGGAGAGGTGGGACAGGGTCTTGGTCAGCTATGGTTTGCTAACTCTGACGCTAGCATATCAGCAATGGGTTGTTGATTGCTTCATCGGACAAACGTCTTCATATACTGTTCCATGTTGCGGATGTTAAATATTTGCCATGAGAAACGGAATCTCACTCAAGTTAGCTTCAGTATCATAAGAAACAGTTTGGAATATTGTTGTTTTTATTGAAATAGAGTTCTGTACTGAAACATCACTATCTTTTGATAACTCATTTGGCTTAAAGTGCAGGTAAAACATTGAGAGGAAAAGGTAGCAGAAGAATGACTGAGAGCCAGATGTTGTATTTCTGTAGGGTGAGAAGCACATTAGCTCATACCCTCAGGGAACATCATTGCTGTGAGGTTGTTTCTTACCAGTTACACAAGTACTAGATAGACACAGTGCATTATATATAGGTCTCTAATGGTTTGTGAAATTATGCAGGTTTGGAATGTGGAATAATCTGCCTAATTACATAAATGTGAATATAAATATATGGAGTATTGGGATGGAGGTGAAGGGAGTTGGGGGTGTGGGTAGACAGATCTGAGATGTAGGGATACTTATAATGCATCCATCAGAGAGCCATGAGAACTAAGAAGCACTGGCAAAAGACCATGCCACATAGTAGCAACATTATAAGAGGCTATGAGGATGAAGATTCAGTACTCAAGCTGATTGAGATAGTGATCAGCAACCCATAGCTGACTGCTTGCATCATAGCTGGCCAAAACCCCTTCTTCCCCCTACCAAACAAAATTAGATATAAAAATTAGAATTTGACATATTCCCCGCCCCCAGTTTGAAGATACAGATGACAGCAGAAATGAAATCAACATATTAACGTGCAGTTCTGTTGATGTTGTGTCACCAGTGCCTGACTTGAGACCTGGGTCAAAGAGTAGATCAGATCTGATCATGATTAAATAGATTCTTACAATTAAGAGCTAATACATCATTTTTAGAAAGTTCTTATTGTCTTTGTCACAGTCTTGGCTAAAAAAAAAATTCTTCAGAAGAATGAACTTTATGTTCCAAGGCAAAGAATTACTCACATAGCCCTATCAGCCCTTAATCTCTGTTTTCAAATCGTTCCAACAAAAAGACAGTTTAATTGATTTGTCAAATGTGTTGATCTTTTTGATTATACTGAGTTCTTGTTCTTTCAGGTAGTTTGATTATTAAGTAATTGTTCTGTCAGTATTATTATTATTATTATATTAAGTTTGTGTTCTTTTAGATAGTTTGATTATTTTATGTGTTTTTTTCCCTCAGGTTTGCTCAAATGGCACGAGGGTATTTGTGGAGAAGAGCATAGCGGAAGAGTTTGTGAAACTTCTGAAAGAAAAAGTTTCCAAAATGAAAATTGGAGACCCCACTCATGAGGATACCACTGTTGGTGCTACAATCCATGCAGATCATGCCAAGAAGGTTCTAGGGTATATTGAAGTTGCCAAGGAGGAGGTTAGACTTACTTGTACAAACTCTGTAACTGCAAGCTGTTGTTCATTGCAGCCGATGTGTTAGAAGTGTTGAGGCACAGCGTCATATCGGCGCGGGAGCGGGTTATGGCGGCTACTTTTTCAGTCCCGAAGTACAGCTAAAAAGCAGGGGGTGTTCTTTAGCTGACTCCATCACTGTGGAGACTACGGCACTCCTTGTCCTGTTAGCCAGGCTAGGCCTGTTACTAGGGGTACCACGGAGAGGTGGGACAGGGTCTTGGTCAGCTATGGTTTGCTAACTCTGACGCTAGCATATCAGCAATGGGTTGTTGATTGCTTCATCGGACAAACGTCTTCATATACTGTTCCATGTTGCGGATGTTAAATATTTGCCATGAGAAACGGAATCTCACTCAAGTTAGCTTCAGTATCATAAGAAACAGTTTGGAATATTGTTGTTTTTATTGAAATAGAGTTCTGTACTGAAACATCACTATCTTTTGATAACTCATTTGGCTTAAAGTGCAGGTAAAACATTGAGAGGAAAAGGTAGCAGAAGAATGACTGAGAGCCAGATGTTGTATTTCTGTAGGGTGAGAAGCACATTAGCTCATACCCTCAGGGAACATCATTGCTGTGAGGTTGTTTCTTACCAGTTACACAAGTACTAGATAGACACAGTGCATTATATATAGGTCTCTAATGGTTTGTGAAATTATGCAGGTTTGGAATGTGGAATAATCTGCCTAATTACATAAATGTGAATATAAATATATGGAGTATTGGGATGGAGGTGAAGGGAGTTGGGGGTGTGGGTAGACAGATCTGAGATGTAGGGATACTTATAATGCATCCATCAGAGAGCCATGAGAACTAAGAAGCACTGGCAAAAGACCATGCCACATAGTAGCAACATTATAAGAGGCTATGAGGATGAAGATTCAGTACTCAAGCTGATTGAGATAGTGATCAGCAACCCATAGCTGACTGCTTGCATCATAGCTGGCCAACACCCTGTTCTGCCTCTCAGCAGTGTCCCCAGCCAAGAAGACTGGCCAAGTGACTAGGCATTGAAATAGGAAGGTGAGCCGTCTCAAAAATGCACCAAGCCAAAGTCAGATGTGTTGGGCCAGAAGGTACATAACTGAGACAACAGCAGTCAATGCCTTTTGAGGGTGAATGGCAACAATGAAGAAGAGGGACTATGCTTCATGAGAAGAAAATAAGGGCCACATTTGTGTAACAGAAGAGACATGCAGAAAGAAACCTGACCTCACAGAGCTTGGTTTTGTTGTTAGTCCACCAAGCAAATACTAGTTGAGTTGCCCTTGATTGAAACTTGTCAAGAAAATTCAGAGACAAAAAGTCAGTTTATATGGGATAATCCAGTGCAGAAAGTTGATAATAGTTATATATGTGTGTTGAAACTTTCATTGTCATCATACCATGACTGTACTATTTTCAGTTATTTGTCTAATACATGATTCCTGTTAATGATATTTTGCTTCATCATCAGTCTTTTTTCCTGATGTTATTAGTAAAAACATTTTTTGTAGCTTTTTCTTTGATTTTTGGCAGGGAGCTATGGTGGCTTATGGAGGAGAGCGTGTCAGGATGAAAGAAGCACATCTTGCTGGAGGTTACTACTTGAGTCCATGCATTCTGACAGACTGCACTGACAGTATGACTGCTGTAAGGGAAGAGATCTTTGGGGCAGTCATGACTGTACTGACATTTGAGTCTGAAGAGGAAGTCATCAAAAGGGCAAATAACACAGAGTTTGGTTTGGCTGGTGGCATTTTCACCAAGTAAGTTTATTAAACAGGCAAAATAACGTGGAGTCTGATTTGGTTGGTGTGATATTTTCTCAAGTAAGTTTATCAAATGGACAGGCAGATTTGGTAGTCAGCAACCCATAGCTGACATGCTGGCTTCAGGGTTGGCAACCCATAGCTGACATGCTGGCTTCAGGGTTGGCAACCCATAGCTGACATGCTGGCTTCAGGGTTGGCAACCCATAGCTGACATGCTGGCTTCAGGGTTGGCAACCCATAGCTGACATGCTGGCTTCAGGGTTGGCAAACCATAACACCAGCCTCCCTGTCCCCCTCTTCTGTTGGTTTCCCTTGGCTGACTAATGGAACAGGAATTGCCATACTCTGGTGTGTACACCATACACTGGTGTGTACAGCATACATATGTGTATATAACATACTCTGGTGTGTACAACATACACATATGTACAGCATACACTGATGTGTACAGCATACACTAGTGTATATAGCATACTCTGGTGTGTACAGCATACACTGGTGTATATAGCATACTCTGGTGTGTACAGCATACACTGGTGTATATAGCATACTCTGGTGTGTACAGCATATACATGTGTACAGCACATTCTGGTTTATACAGCATACTCTGGTGTGTACAGCATACACTGGTGTATATAGCATACTCTGGTGTGTACAGCATACACATGTACAGCATGCACTGGTGTATATAGCATACTCTGGTGTGTACAGCATGCATACACTGGTGTATATAGCATACTCTGGTGTGTACAGCATACACTAGTTTATGCAGCATACTCTGGTGTGTACAGCATACACTGGTGTATATAGCATACTCTGTTGTGTACAGCATACACATGTACAGCATGCACTGGTGTTACACTGGTGTATATAGCATACTCTGGTGTATACAGCATACACTGGTGTGTACAGCATACACTATATAGCATACTCTGGTGTGTACAGCATACAGTGGTGTATATAGCATACTCTGGTATGTACAGCATACACTGATGTATATAGCATACTCTGGTGTGTACAGCATACACTGGTGTATCTAGCATACTCTGGTGTGTACAGCATACACATGTACAGCATGCACTGGTGTATATAGCATACTCTGGTGTGTACAGCATACACTGGTGTGTACAGCATACACATGTGTACAGCATACTCTGGTGTGTACAGCATATACATGTGTACAGCACATTCTGGTTTATACAGTATACTCTGGTGTGTACAGCACACTCTGGTGTAGCTTACTTTGCAAATAGACATTCTCTGTTTTTAAGACAGTTCCCAAATAAAAGTGTCCAGTACCCATTGATTAGTCATGCCAGTAAAATTCTGTTAAAAATCATAATGGGTAGACTTCGTAAGAAAATAAAAGAATTCAATATGGTCCAAGCTGGTTTCAGGCAAGGAAAAGGATCAAGAGATCATATATTCAGTATAAGATTAATAATAGAGGAATGCAGAGAGTTTAATGTGAATCTATATTTATTTTTTATAGACTACTCAAAGGCATTTGATTGTGTACAACACCAGAAACTTTGGGAAATAACGAAAAAAATGGGATTTCCAACACATTTGATACAATTAACATCACTGCTGTATCTAGACCAACAAGCAGCAGTGAGAATAAATGGTGAAACAACAACTTGGTTTGACATAAAACAAGGGGTCCGTCAGGGGTGCATATTGTCACCCTACTTATTTAATTTGTATACTGAAAATATAATGAGGAATGTTAGAGAAGATATAGACAAAGAATATTACGATGCCATAACAATTGGAGGTTATGAAATACCAGAGATTAGATATGCTGATGACACAGTATTACTGTCCACAACACAAAAAGGAATGGAAAAACTAATTATATCAATCTGTAAGAACAGCGAAGAGCAAAACCTCTATCTTAATGCAAAGAAAACTAAATTGATGACAACTGACAAAACAAACAAGGCAGCTGAAATATGTATCAATGAGGAAAAATTGGAAGAAGTGGAGAGTTTTGATTATCTTGGATCACTGCTAACTAATAATGGAGATACAATGAGGGAAATTAAAAGGAGGACATCTATTGCTCTTCAAAAAGTAAAACAACTAAAGAATCTGTGGAGAGGAACAGACAGAACCACAAAAATAAGATTTTTAAGGGCATGCATCTTTCCCATCTCAACATATGCCCGTGAGACCTGGACACTTAGCAAAACAGCTGAGAAACTCATAAATGCCTTTGAATGTAACTGCTGCAGAAGAGTTCTGATATCATGGACACAAAAAAGAACAAATATATCCACACTACAAGAGCTTAATATTGAAGAAGGCTGGCTAGTAAAGAGGATTAAAGAGAAAAAACTTAAATATTTTGGACACATTAAACATCATAATAATCTAGAGAAGACCATCTTGGAAGGGTACATATTGGGAAAAAGAAAGAGAGGAAGACCAAGGCGAAGATGGCCGCAAGACATTGATGATCTGCAAATGGATGCATCACCAGCAGGCCATCTTGCTCACAACCTACAAGAGTGCTGTTAGGGAGGCAAAGTTCCACAAGGGACATGCAAATGAATGAATGAATGAGTAGCCATTGTTGAGCTGGGTTGACTAGAACATGATGCAGTAGATCAGAACTTCTCTTTCTGCTTCTAGGAGCACCAGTGCCACTCCAATGCTATCAATATAAATCATATCCTCTTTTTTTTTGTTAAGAATTTTCTCCATGTAAATATATCACATTTCTTTCATTCTCAGGAGATGAAACTGTAGTCATAGAAATCCAATATTAGACTGACAGTTAGAAAGACAATTTTCTGGGTGTTTTTTTTTTTTCACTGGTAGTTTTTTGCACAGATTCTGTGACATTTTTTTCACAATGACCACATGAACTTTCTTCAGGGATCTGCAGCAAGCCCATAGAGTTGTGTCCAGACTGGAAGCTGGGTCTTTATATGTCAACAACTACAATGTTTATCCAGTGGGTGTACCATTTGGCGGGATCAAGAAGTCCGGATTTGGTCGGGAAAATGGACCTGATGCTCTTAACTACTTTAGTCAGATCAAGTCTGTGTACATGGAGGGTGGCAATGTTGACTGTCCTTTCTAGCTTGCCAGTTTAATTGGACCTTTTTTTTTTTTCTTTTTTCAAATCCAAATGTGGCATGAGGGTCTGTAGCCTGATATCCCAAAGAAGATGTAATGTTAAAATGTGCTATTACCAAGTTAATATAGAACAGAGAAATGTTAGAACCTGCGGCAGTGATGTTGTTCATACCTGCAATAATGATGTTGTTCATGCCTCCTGTGATGATGTTGACACAGTAAACATCAGAACAGAGTAAATGTTTCCAGAAATTTCATACATTAAAACAGTAAGAGAAGAGTTCAGCAAAAATTAAAACAGTAAGAGAAGAATTCAGCAGCTGAACAGAAAAAAGACTGAGACTACCATCAGTGTTTTCTGAATGACCATGGAGATTGTAGGTATATGTTGTATGACAGTCAGTGGCTAAATGACCATGGAGATTGTAGGTATATGTTGTATGATGGTGGCTAAATGACCATGGAGATTGTAGGCATATGTTGTATGATGGTGGCTAAATGACCATGGAGATTGTAGGCATATGTTGTATGATGGTGGCTAAATGACCATGGAGATTGTATGTATATGTTGTATGACAGTCAGTGGCTAAAGGACCATGGAGATTGTAGATATATGTTGTATGACAGTCAATAGCTAAATGACCATGGAGATTGTAGGCCAGGTATGTGTATTATGTCATTAATAAAGAATGGTTAACTGTCTTATGTCATTAATAAAGAATGGTTAACTGTCTTATGTCATTAATAAAGAGCAGTTAACTTTTTTATATCATTAATAAAGAGCAGTTAACTGTCTTATGTCATTAATAAAGAATGGTTAACTGTCTTTTGTCATTAATAAAGAGCAGTTAACTTTTTTATATCAATAAAGAATGGTTAACTGTCTTATCAGACATTGATGAGAGTAAAGTTACTGACAAATGGCACTCATTAGAAGGTAGCTGATTCTAAACTTCCACAGCCTTTCAGGATTACTCATTCAAGAGAAAAACTTTGAGAGTTAATCTTGAGACATGGCAACAATGTTGTGAGAAGTGATTAATGATAGCATTTGTTCATTTGATTCCATCAGCTACATATACTTCACAATCAGTGGCTTGTTCTCCATGTAACCTTAAGTTTGTGTTGCACACATAGCTTCTGTTGTAAGAAAAATAGTGCAACTGAAAGTGTACATATATACAAAAAGGCATGACCAACAGTTGAGAGACCATTGCATTATTGTTTTTTTAAATGAGGTGTTTTTTTGCATCAGTATTAAAAACACATTACATTCATTCATTTGCATGTCACTTGCCTCCCAAACAGGACTCCTGTAGACCTCTCGGTTGTGAGCAAGATGGCCTGCTGCTGATGCATCCGTTTGCAGATCATCAGTGATGTCTTGCAGCCATCTTCACCTTGGTCTTCCTCTCTTTCTTTTTCCCATTATGTACCTGTCCAAGACAGTCTTCTCTAGATTATCATGACTTTTAATGTGTCCAAAATATTTAAGTTTTCTCTCTTTAATCCTCTTTACTAGCCAGCCATCTTCAATATTAAGCTCTTGTAGTATGGATATATTTGTTATATTTTGTGTCCATGATATTTGAAGAACTCTTCTGTAGCATTTACATTCAAAGGCATTTATGCATTTCTCAGCTGTTTTGTTAAGTGTCCAGGTCTCACAGGCATATGTTGCGATGGGAAAGATGCATGCCCTTAAAAATCTTATTTTTGTGGTTCTGTCTGTTCCTCTCCACAGATTCTTTAGTTGTTTTACTTTCTGAAGAGCGATAGATGTCCTCCTTTTAATTTCCCTCATTGTATCTCCATTACTAGTTAGTAGTGATCCAAGATATTCAAAACTCACCACTTCTTCCAAGTTTTCCTCATTGATACATATTTCAGCTGCCTTGTTTGTTTTGTCAGTTGTCATCAATTTAGTTTTCTTTGCATTAAGATAGAGGTTTTGCTCTTTGCTGTTCTGCAGGATTTGGTTGGCACATTCCTGTGTTATCTGGCAGGATTTGGTTGGCACATTTCTGTGTTATCTGGCAGGATTTGGTTGGCACATTTCTGTGTTATCTGACAGGATTTGGTTGGCACATTTCTGTGTTATGTGGCAGGATTTGGTTGGGATGTTTCTGTGTTATCTGGCAGGATTTGGTTGGCACATTTCTGTGTTATCTGGCAGGATTTGGTTGGCACGTTTCTGTGCTATCTGGCAGGATTTGGTTGGCACATTTCTGTGTTATCTGGCAGGATTTGGTTGACACATTTCTGTGTTATCTGGCACATATTTTTTTTCTGAATACTTTTTACTGGCTAGGAGAACTTGGAAAATAAAACACAGCACAATAATTTTCTGGCTTAAGTGTTAAGATAAAGTCCACTTAAACAGAGTGGTGGGATAAAATCATGGTAAACAATATTGTCAGGTAAAATGATGGTAAACAATATTGTCAGATAAAATCATGGTAAACAATATTGTCAGATAAAATCATGGTAAACAATATTGTCAGGTAAAATGATGGTAAACAATATTGTCAGATAAAATGATGGTAAACAATATTGTCAGGTAAAATCATGGTAAACAATATTGTCAGATAAAATGATGGAAAACAATATTGTCAGGTAAAATGATGGTAAACAATATTGTCAGATAAAATCATGGTAAACAATATTGTCAGGTAAAATGATGGTAAACAATATTGTCAGATAAAATGATGGTAAACAATATTGTCAGATAAAATGATGGTAAACAATATTGTCAGATAAAATGATGGAAAACAATATTGTCAGGTAAAATGATGGTAAACAATATTGTCAGATAAAATCATGGTAAACAATATTGTCAGGTAAAACCATGGTAAACAATATTGTCAGATAAAATCATGGTAAACAATATTGTCAGGTAAAATGATGGTAAACAATATTGTCAGATAAAATGATGGTAAACAATATTGTCAGATAAAATGATGGTAAACAATATTGTCAGATAAAATGATGGTAAACAATATTGTCAGATAAAATGATGGTAAACAATATTGTCAGATAATATGGTAAACAATATTGTCAGATAAAATGATGGTAAACAATATTGTCAGATAAAATGATGGTAAACAATATTGTCAGATAAAATCATGGTAAACAATATTGTCAGGTAAAACCATGGTAAACAATATTGTCAGATAAAATCATGGTAAACAATATTGTCAGATAAAATGATGGTAAACAATATTGTCAGATAATATGGTAAACAATATTGTCAGATAAAATGATGGAGTGTTGCATTGCATCAGATGGTATGAATGTTTAATCCTATCTACAGATCTTTATCTTTGATTCTTCTTTCACATTGGTTTCAAATTTTCCGAGATTTCAGTGTGACAGATTGTCTTTTGTATTTCATCTCCCATTGCCTTCCTCTGTCTCATTTATCACTTGTCTTTCTAGATATAGTCATATTTTTCTATGTCTTCATTTAGTCATCATGTCCAGTAATTTTCTTTTAGCTTTACTGTTTTTCTTCGAGTTTTTATTTGATAGTCCTTATGTGTAGCATTACATGCCAGAATTACAGCTGACATTTTTCTTATAAACTACATGTCATTCGCCTCCATTATTCTTTACACTGGTCAGTTTTCCATGCCAGATTTATGTTTATGAAGGAAGATAAGCTAAATAATTAGTTGTATTGCTGTTTTGTCTTTTTTTTTTTTGGTTGATAGAAATGTTTTTACAAAATTTTATTTTTTAATATATTTTTAAATTTCTTGAAGAGTTGTCCTATCTTGAGCTACCAAGTGATTGGTCTTGTAAGATTTTTCTCATCATAAATTATTAATCTACAGTATAGTGGTATTTAAACTTATGTCTTTCTTGTCACCATGTCACAGGTTGTCACACTGTGCCACTTATGCCTTTGTTGTGAGCATGTCACAGGTTGTCACACTGTGCTACTTATGCCTTTGTTGTCAGCCATGTCACAGGTTGTCACACTGTGCTACTTATGCCTTTGTTGTCAGCCATGTCACAGGTTGTCACACTGTGCTACTTATGCCTTTGTTGTCAGCCATGTCACAGGTTGTCACACTGTGCCACTTATGCCTTTGTTGTGAGCATGTCACAGGTTGTCACACTGTGCTACTTATGCCTTTGTTGTCAGCCATGTCACAGGTTGTCACACTGTGCTACTTATGCCTTTGTTGTCAGCCATGTCACAGGTTGTCACACTGTGCTACTTATGCCTTTGTTGTCAGCCATGTCACAGGTTGTCACACTGTGCCACTTATGCCTTTGTTGTCAGCATGTCACAGGTTGTCACACTGTGCTACTTATGCCTTTGTTGTCAGCCATGTCACAGGTTGTCACACTGTGTCACTTATGCCTTTGTTGTCAGCATATCACAGGTTGTCACACTGTGCCACTTATGCCTTTGTTGTCAGCCATGTCACAGGTTGTCACACTGTGCCACTTATGCCTTTGTTGTCAGCCATGTCACAGGTTGTCACACTGTGCTACTTATGCCTTTGTTGTCAGCCATGTCACAGGTTGTCACGCTGTGCCACTTATGCCTTTGTTGTGAGCATGTCACAGGTTGTCACACTGTGCTACTTATGCCTTTGTTGTCAGCCATGTCACAGGTTGTCACACTGTGCTACTTATGCCTTTGTTGTCAGCCATGTCACAGGTTGTCACACTGTGCCACTTATGCCTTTGTTGTCAGCCATGTCACAGGTTGTCACACTGTGCTGTTTATGCCTTTGTTGTAAGCATGTCACAGGTTGTCACACTATGCCACTTATGCCTTTGTTGTCAGCCATGTCACAGGTTGTCACACTGTGGCCTTAAACTTATAATACTCGTGATTCAGAAAATTATTACTTTACTCTTTTCATCGCAGAAAAAAAAAGAAACTAATGAAAGTATCTAACTTGTTGTATTGGCTTGAGACTGCCTATTTTGTTCCGTTTTGTTTTGACTGTTGTTTTTGTATGCAGTGAGTGACAACCTGAATATGTGCTACAGAAACATCTACAGTCTACATGCTCAACACGTAAAATATCAGCATTTATAATCTACATACTCAATACATTAAAAATATCAGCATTGAAGATATGACTGTTGTTCTGCTATGGAGATTTTGAGCAGAATTAACTGTGGGAAGAAGCTAAAACCAGCTTCAGCAATCTTTTCTTATGGGGAACAAAGGATTAAGAGGGGCAGGAGACTTCAGCTGTCTACTCTGTTTCCACTTAATAACACGACAGGGATGACTCTTGAGGCCCTTCACTGTCTCATACACTGGTCTTGAGGCCCTTCACTGTCTCATACACTGGTCTTGAGGCCCTTCACTGTCTCACACACTGGTCTTGAGGCCCTTCACTGTCTCATACACTGGTCTTGAGGCCCTTCACTGTCTCATACACTGGTCTTGAGGCCCTTCACTGTCTCACACACTGGTCTTGAGGCCCTTCACTGTCTCATACACTGGTCTTGAGGCCCTTCACTGTCTCATACACTGGTCTTGAGGCCCTTCACTGTCTCATACACTGGTCTTGAGGCCCTTCACTGTCTCATACACTGGTCTTGAGGCCCTTCACTGTCTCAATGCATCATGCACTGATTGCTCTTGAGTCATTACATTGTCTCAGAGCATCATATGCTGATGTTTGCTCTTGAGTCATTGTCTCAGAACATCATATGTTGATGTTTGGTCTTGAGTCATTGTCTCAAAACATCATATGCTGATGTTTGCTCTTGAGTCATTGTCTCAAAACATCATATGCTGATGTTTGCTCTTGAGTCATTGTCTCAGAACATCATATGTTGATGTTTGCTCTTGAGTCATTGTCTCAGAACATCATATGCTGATGTTTGCTCTTGAATAAAGAGACACCAAGACTGTTGAGCCAGTGGAGATCAACAAGACCAGATGTGGCCAGGGAAGATTTTTGTTTAACAACTGGAGAAAAATCTGGTCTAGTCTGCGCATCATGGCAACAGATGTAGCCTGGCCAAAGAATATGACAACCGAATAAACAGAATGCAAGCGATATCTAGAAACTGTTGTTTAAACAGTAACATACTCTTAAGCTTGTTTATTTTTTCTGTCATAAAGTGCTCAGTGCTGTGTCATAAAGACATATATAACTTCACTGAAGATAAACTTGTGAAGGTTACTTCTTCAATATCCTGAAAGATAAACATTTTATGAAAATCATTGGAATGAAAGATAGGAAGACAATAATTAGATTTCTGATAGTTGCACAATTTGAAAACGAGAGACCAAGCACACGGCTATTTTCCAGTCCAGTGTCTTCCCGCCAGGTTGGATTTTAGGGTTTAAAGTAAATGTTTGTTTTTAATTGAAATTTGTAAGATTATCCCAGGTGTATTACTTATGATCTTGATTTCATATAACTTCACATGGTGCAAATAATTTCAACAATTCTGTATGAAAATGTACAGTTTCCTGTGCAAAAATTGTTGCTGTTTGATAAATGATTTCTACATTCATCCAATTTTGTATTTCTAGAGGGTGTATACTGTGAGAAAATCTGTACCATCACATGGCAGCTTAATGATCCAGTTTATAGATTTTTGGGATTTCTGTAGTTTAAGTTTTCAAACCATGATCTACTTTTGCCATGGCCAGTCTCTAGAAAATTGTGAATAAAATTTTATTTTCTGCTGCCAGCCCAGCGACCCTGACTGTTGTCTTTTAACTGTGCAATCAGGCAGAACCCCCCACCCCCACCCCTTTTTTTTTCAGTCCTGATTTGAGCCAGTTTTTTTAAAAATCTTTCTTAAGCTCCTCATTGTTTTGTGTATTTTGTTTTGGACAAGGAATCTAACAAATCCAGATCAAAGCTCTGGCATGTTAGATCTTTGTGTGCAGATTTTGCTCCCCTTTTGGTGAATGTTGGCATCACTCTGATCATTTCATAATTGCTACAATGATCCACTTGTAGATAGTGTAATATGCATGTACTAATTCCTTGTTATATCTGATTCCATGATCGCTGATAACATCCCGAATAATTAGTGTATAAATATATACAACAAAGTATACAATTATACACGAAGCCACTGTCATAAAGCTGTGATAAACAAAATGTACAACTGGGAAAAAAGTAGGAATAAGAACAGTTTTGTTACTTAACGAGCACATGGTTGTGACGTTTTGGTGAGAACCTTAATCATACAAAAATGTACAGGACGAAGCAATAGAGAGAGAAGATAAAATATAAATTCACATGAATGCTATGTCAAAAAAATAGGAATGGAAAAAATAGAATAAAATAAATGGAGCACTTAGCTGTGATGTGTAAGAGCCATGACATTATTTGATGGCTGTTACCAGAAAAATCAGACCCACCTAGCCCTTGAGAACCACTACATTCAGGAATATGGGATGCTAGAACCACATGGTTTTAACTCGCAATTCAGCTACACCTTACATTCCCCTCTTCCACTGTTCCACTCCTTTCTCACTCGTAACACACAGTTTAGAACCCCTCTACCCTAGGTATAATTACCTATTCCACCTTCTCCCAGCTAGATTACCATTGTATCATTCTTTCCACGCCCCCCTCCCCCCCAAATTTACAACCCACCTATCACAAGTCTCCATTTAAACATTCTCTACGCTCAGTCATGTGCACTTCTGAACACAGCCTTTTACAAGTCACACCTAAGTGCTTCATTCATTTTATTTTCTGTTTTTTTTCTATTTCTATTTTTTACATAGCATTCATGTGAATTTATATTTTATCTTCTCCATTTCTTCATCCTGTGTTTTTGTATGATTAAGGTTCAAACTGAAATGTCACAACTGTGTGCTCATTAATTAATAAAACTGTTCTTACTTTTTTCCTAGTTTATACATATCGATAACATCTGTGTGATTTCATGTTTGTGTATGTACTGAAGGACCAGCCCATCTGTGAGCGTTTGCAGGTCAATTTTCCATTACTTCCTTTTTCTACACTTTCTTTTGCATCTTTCATGTTCTCAGCTCTCTCATAGTAACAGATGCCGTGTTCATTTAGCCTCTGGCTAGGTACTGAGCTATACATTTTTTTTTTGTTTCTGCCTCTTACACTGGCACATAACCTGTCAGCGTTGCATTCACTGTGAATTGTGAACAGTTTATTTTATTCTGCAGTTTCCATTCTAGCAAACTGTTCCTTGTCTTCTTCCAAATGTTGATCATCTGGAATAATAAAGTATTTCTCTGCTGCAAAGATCTTATTTTCCCTGTTTCTTTTCTGGAAAATTTACCTGTTTATCTCTGCAGTTTCTTGTTCAGTTCGTTTTTTCACTGTTTCACATATCCAAAGCTCAGGACATTGCCAAGAATCTATCAATACTGAAGCTACCATTTGAGTTTTGATCACTGCCAAGAATCTATCAATTCTGAATGTACCTTTTGAGTTTTGATCACTGCCAAGAATATATCAATACTGAAGCTACCATTTGAGTTTTGATCACTGCCAAGAATCTATCAATTCTGAAGCTACCATTTGAGTTTTGATCACTGCCAAGAATCTATCAATTCTGAATGTACCTTTTGAGTTTTGATCACTGCCAAGAATATATCAATACTGAAGCTACCATTTGAGTTTTGATCACTGCCAAGAATCTATCAATTCTGAAGCTACCATTTGAGTTTTGATCACTGCCAAGAATCTATCAATTCTGAATGTACCTTTTGAGTTTTGATCACTGCCAAGAATATATCAATACTGAAGCTACCATTTGAGTTTTGATCATTGCCAAGGGTCTATCAGTACTGAAGCTACCATTTGAGTTTTGATCCAAACTGAAAAAAAGAGAAAATTTTCTAAGACATCTCACCGCCCTCCAGTTTTTTAAAAAAAATCTTGCATCATTTCCCCTTTTTTTTTTTTTAAAGTATCAGTCAAATGCTTTTACTGTCATTTTGTTGTTGGATCTAACAGCACTGCCCAGAGGAAACAGTGGCCTTAATTTATGTCATTAACAAAGACTTTCCCCAATGCTGAATAAATATTGGGAAAGTCTCTTAATATTACCAGAGGGTATCATTGATTTTATACATTTGTTTGAGTGATATTGGTCAACATGTTCAATTGTTTTTGCATAATTTTGCAATTGTCCACTTTTTTTGTTGTTAGTGTGTGTACATAATAAACTCAGCAGGGCTTAAACAAGTGAAGTTCATGTTGTTTAATTATCAGTGGTTGTTAAAGTGTTTGAAATGGCTGTTCTTAACCTGAGTACTGTAATATGGAACATTCAGATGTTATAAACTTGTGTGTGGTCTCCTGTGTTGTTGAATTTAACATGAAGTTTTATCATCTACAGCTGAGCTGCAAACCTATGGCATGCATGCCAAAAATGGCACATGCACATTTTTGGAACATGGAAAAACAAAAATTTCATTTTGAAATACATAGTAAAATTCTTAGTGGCACATGAGGGAGGAGTTTCTGTTTAAAATTATTAGCCAATATTGACATGTGCCCTCCAAAAAAAAAAAAATTGACCTTCCTGTCCTGTCAAGCCGAATTTCAAGTCAAGTTTCAATGAAACTGAGTTTTACAGTCAGGTACATGGCCATGCGGTATATTAAGGTTTCATTGCTTATAAGGATTTGTTATTTGTTATTATCATATATATATGCGAACAAAGAAGAAGATCATATATATATATATATGATCAAGGGCAAAACATAAATTCCCCCCCTCGCAAAACACGCACATACACATAGACATACAGACACTGACATACACACACAGACACTGACATACACACACAGACACTGACATACACATACAGACGAACACATACAGACACATGCGCAGACAAACACACCCACATATACATACATAAACACCACTCACATACACTAGAAAGCTAAGTAGAAGAAGAACACCGTGACAAACCTAAACTGATGCTAGCACCGTACAAGCAGATAAAAAAAGAAGTTTTATCGGACGCTCGCCGGGCGTTCATTTAACTAGTCATCTCAAGCTAACGCGC
This sequence comes from Achatina immaculata, assembly GCA_009760885.1. NCBI lineage: Eukaryota > Metazoa > Mollusca > Gastropoda > Stylommatophora > Achatinidae > Lissachatina > Lissachatina immaculata. Next base: position 52,124,061 of record CM019695.1, read on the forward strand.
GAGACGACATGTGCCGTGCCTGGTTCTCTTCGGGATACTCTGAGCCATGTGTTGTTCTGATCGGCAGTACATCATCGTATGAATAACTCATGGTGACAGGCCAGGCAGGTGCTGCGGGCAACAACTTCCAGTCGTGCTTTTGCAAATGCTATCACTTCAAGCTAGAGGAAGTTCATACTCGCTTCATTATGAAAGAACAGCCTACCAGGATCTACAGACGACTACCGACTTCGCCATGTCAACAGGAATCGAGATCTAGAGACGACTACCGACTTCGCCATGTCAACAGGGACCAGGATCTAGAGACGACTACCGACTTCGCCATGTCAACAGGGACCAGGATCTAGAGACGACTACCGACTTCGCCATGACAACAGGGACCAGGATCTAGAGACGACTACCGACTTCGCCATGACAACAGGGACCAGGATCTAGAGACGACTACCGACCTTGCCGTGTCAACAGGGACCAGGATCTGATGTGACCGACGACCTCGATCGCAGAAGTAGAAGTTCATAATTGGCGGGTATGAATGGATAGTTTGTTGTCCCCGTATCGCTAGTGTGGCTGGGGTTGTTGTTTTGCACATCGCCGTCTCCTTTTCTGGGTAAAGCTGGGGCGACCATCCCCAACCCAGCGCGTCACAGGTGGCGGATAGTGAAAGTCCTCCAGATATGAGGATACCTGCGAATAAGGGTTTACCCGAATAAGCAGGCGCGGACCAACTGGCGATAATCTCAGAGAACGAGGTTAAAAGCTAGGGGGGAAGTTCAAAATATGATGTCTCCAGTTCATGCTGATTCCAAACTTGATGTGGCCACTACTCATTTACGAAGTAAGTACCAGCACAGTAGAGGCAGTCGAAAGAAAGATAAATAAATCCATAAGAAAGTGGCTGGGCGTACAACCAGGATTAACTGATGTAGCACTGTACTGCAAGAACAGCAAACTGCAGCTACCGTTCAAATCTGTGGTCGAAGAATACAAGGTAGGAAAGACAAGGCAGGAAAGACAAGGTTTGCAATGATGCTACAAGAATCTACAGATCAAGTAGTACAGGAAGTGCAGCCAACACTTAAAACTGGACGAAAATGGAAAGTAAGTAAGGAAGTGACCGCAGCCAGAGAAACGCAGGAGCTGAAAGAAGTAATAAGATACACCCAGACCAACAGAAGGGGATTTGGTCATGGTGAAATCAAATGGTGGTCAATGGCCTCCTGTAAGGAAAGAAGGGATATGATCATCAGCGAAGTAAGGAATTCAGATGATAAGCGGGTCCAGAAGGCAGTCCAACAGGTAGAGCAAGGTCACTGGACAACATAGGAGGACGTCCTGCAGAGAGATCACCAACATAGAATTACATTTGGAAAATGGCACCCTTGAGACTCAGCTTCATCATCAGAGCTACTTATGACCTTCTGCCTACAGGCTCCAACCTATACAAATGGGGTTTATCAGAAGACACAAAGTGCCCTCTCTGCAACGAAAGGCAAACATTGGAACATGTGCTGTCAGCATGCACAGTATCATTAGGTCAAGGACGCTACACCTGGCGGCACAACAGAGTGCTGCAGGAACTAGTAGCCATTGTAGAGAGGGCAAAAGATAAAGCAAATAACAGCAAAAGAGTTGAAGTCCCACCTAAATACTTCATAGGCGCTGGTACGACATCGAATACTGAAATCAGGGACATTCCCTTACCATCACTGCTAGACAGTGGAAATGACTGGGATGTGGTAGCGGACCCACCAGGAAGAAGAGAATACCCGGCTGCCATTTAGAACACAGGAATGCGTCCGGACATTGTAGTGTACTCCATAGAAAAACAGGAACTAATCTTCTTCTTCTTCGTTTGCATTGTCTGTCTATATCTGCACAGTCCTGTGTCTTGGACAAATTTCACTGTTTTTTGTAATTCATGTATGGAACCATAGAGCTTATCTTCTTTAGTGGTTTCACTGGGCCAGTAATTATTTCTCAGTGTCTCATAGTTGGTGCAGTTTTGGAGGATGTGTTCCACAGTTTGGGGCACATGTACATAGATTAGTAGTACCAACCTTAAACTTTGTATACATATGACTTCGGAGTCGGCTGTGTCTTGTTCGGAGACGGAAAATGGTGACTTGTTCCTTTCTGTTTAGCATGTGATAGTCATTATGTGGTGGTGTTTGTGGCTTCCTGTAGGTTTGTATCATGCTTTTCTTCTGATTATAGGTGATTGGTATGTCTGGTTGCTCCATTTCAGTGCCCTCTTTGGCCAGATGGTCAGCTTTCTCATTGCCTGGTATTCCATAGTGACTCCATGTTGTAAGCCAATTTTTGACAAGGCATCCTTAAGGTCTGGTAGTTTGTTGCACTGAAGAGCTTCCAGTACTGATCTTGCATCTGTGAGAATTACTACGGGGCACGTATCAATTCTGGAGTCTGATAGTTTTTCAACTGCAGCAATAATTGCCCTAACTTCTGCATCAAAGTTGTTGCAGTCTTCTTCTTCTTCGTTCGCTTCTACCACCAAAACCGTACTGTGATCCTACTGAATTTACGCCTATGGTCCTCGTTAGGTCCGTGGTCTCCTGTGTGGTCCCCAAAAGGACCACACGAGATCCACGAGAGGACCACAAGGGATTCAGAGTATCGCAGGGCTTTAGCCTGTATTCTTGGTGGGTCTCTGAAGCGGATTGCGTGACACCGTGGTTTTCGTTGCACCAGTTTAGTCTAGAGTTGGACTTTCTCACCGGAAGACCTCGACGTATTTAGGATATCAGTGCATCCCCGCTGGGTGAGAGGCGGTAGCCCACCCAGGCCAGAGTTGGACATTCTCACTGGAAAACCTCGACGTGTTTTGAGATACCCGTGTACCACCGCCAGGTGAGAGGTGGTTGCCCATCCAGTCCAGAGTTGGACTTTCTCACCGGAAAACCTCAGCGTGATTAGGATACGCAAACATCCCCGTCGGGTGAGAGGTGGTTGCCTATCTAGACTGCCCTGGTCCAGTGTCTCCGACTTCAGCATTTTGCAGTCGTGGCCGCTACCCTTCCTAGTTGTGACCAGGATGGAGCTTTTGTCCAGGAGGACGAATCCTCGCCACTAGTGACTTCCACCCCTGGGTTGAGCCGGTTTAGGCATATTATCCCAGTATGGGCGTGTTTGGGACGTGACCGACCTCTAGAGCAGAGGTACTGTGACATGCATAGCCTTCAAGATTCACCCCTGGTGTGAGCCGGTTTAGGCAAAATTCACCAGTATGGGTGTATATCAGGCATGACCGACCTCTAGAGCGGAGGTGCCGTGGTATGTCAGCGATACTATTGGACATACCGTAAACTTCACTTTATCCTTTCCACTACCTTTTCACATCGACGCCGCACAGCAACCTTTATTTCTTTTCCGCATTTTCTTCCTTGACCGGGAGGAGCTTCACTCCACGCGCGGCATTCGAAGAGTCTCACCAGCAGTGTCTTAACGTCTGGAACAAGCTGGTTCATGCATTTCACCCGATAGGACTGCACTCAGGACGTGGCCGACCTCCAGACTAGAGGTGCCGTGATTTGACTGTTTGCTTCGCTTTTTTCTTTTCTACCACCTTTTCCGCAATGATGCCGCGCGGCAACCCCATTTGCACCTTTCTTCGTTGGCCGGGAGGAGCACCGCTTCATGCACGGCAGCCGAAGAATATCGCCAACAGCGGGTTGTTGCAGTATTTTTCAGTGGTTATGGAAATCTTGTCAGTGATGTTGTTTGGGTATTCAATATGTGCTCCTACCCCTCCATTCTTTATGACATTGTGTGCAGATCCATCTGTATACACACGTATCCATGTGTCACGCGGATATTTGTCATCTAGAACACTAAGTGTGGCTCTTGATCTTACAGGACTGCTCTGCACTTCAGTCTGAATAGTTATTTGTGTACAATCTGCCTGTTTCCACGGTGTATGCTCTGGTACAGATGATAATGGAGCGACTACAGTTGGAAGGTCAGGTATCAGCTTACCCATACGCTTGGCCTGATGAATGAAGCTGCTTCTTTTAAGCCGTCTTAGTACCAAGTTATTGAATCTCTCCTTCAGGGGATGGCTTACAGAGCTGAGGAATTTCTCTCTCAAGGTCATGACCTACGTTCCTTTAGCGCTTGAACACCAACTATTTTCTGCATTTCTACTATTGGTGTGGACCTCATGGCACCTGTGATAATCCGTAGTGACTGATTTTGAACCTTGTCTAGATTATGCAGCATAGTGTTTAATGCTGTGCACCAAGATGTTGAGCCATATTCTAAATGTGGTAGAATACTTTGCTGATATACATTCTTGAGGATTCTTTCACTAGCTCCCCATGTGGTTCCACTTAATTTTCTTAATATGGCTAGTTTTCTTCTGGTTTTTGCTTCTGCACTGTTGATGTATTGCTTCCAGGTCACTTTTGAGTCAAGAGTCACTCCTAAGTAAGTGGGTTGGTTGTCCATCCTTAAGGATATTTCATTTACAAAGATCTTACCTGCTTTCTGTTTAGATGAGAGAGTGAACAGAGTGGTACTTGATTTCTCTGTGTTTATACTTACACACCATTTGTTTGTCCATGATGTCAAGATGTCTGCTGCTTTTTGGAGTCTCGTATTCATCTGTACACGGCACGACCAGATCATCTGCATACAGTGCCGCTTTGATTCCGTAGGGGAGTTCCTTGACCAGATCATTAATGAATACCAGACAGGAACTAATAATGATTTAGCTTACGGTTCCGTACAAAACAAGAATAGAGGAGCAACATCTGTACAAATGTGAGAAGTACAATGACCTGGTCAAGCAACTGAGGCAGGGGGCAGGAGTCAGGGCAAAAGTGATAGCTGTAGAAATGGGAGCGAGAGGATTCGTAGCAACATCAGCATACGACCTATGTAAGAAACGTGGTATAAAGGGACAAACAAGTGCAAGGGCACTGAAAAGCCTTTCAGAAACAGCAGAAAAGGTTTCATGAAAAAGCTTCTGTGGAGTATGTGAAACAAGCATTGAGAACATAAATAATTTCGCTTGTCGCGGCCAATACCAGTCCTCCGTGGCTAAATCGCTAAAGACCCACTTCAAAAGTGCAGTGCCAACTCAATCCCGGGAAAAAAAAAAGCAACAACTCACAAGACCTCTGGGAATCATGACCCAGAGGGGCTCACCCCCCTTAGAGTGTCAGGAGTTTAATAGGGCCGAAACACTTGTATGAAAAGGGGTGGGGGGAGTACTTCCTCTGATGATCTGAATGAGTTGTGTTGTTGTTCCGCTCTCTATAGTAGAGAGTTTCCTGCATGTCTCAGGTGCTCAGTGAAGGGAATACCAGGCGGGCAAGAGGCGCCTTAAAATCTCTCGCTCCCGCTGCCTTGCGGGCAGGACAGGGAGTGCAAAGGCTAGCGAAGAGTCCGTACACAAACCGACAGAAGGCAATGGAAAACCACTGTTGTAGTTCCCAAGAATAGTTACCCTTGAACAGAGTAATAGACTCAACATGAACGATGTAAATAGATTTTCCTCTGGAACAGCCTCGTCCGTTAGGGCAGCTCACGAGCCACAGGTGAGGCCAGATCGTCATCAAGCTACTGGTGGCAAAACTAACAGGTTCAAAATAGCAACATGGAATGTTAGAACTTTATTCCATGCTGGAAAATTAGAAAATGTAAAAAGGGAAATGGAAAGAATGAAGACCAACATACTAAATGAGTAAAGTTAGATGGACAGGTGCATAGATGATAAACTCTGATAAATATACAATAATACATTCAGGAGGTGAGAAACATGAACGAGGAGTAGGAATAATTGACGAACAAACAGTAAGGACAGTTGTAGAATATTTGAACATCTCAGACCGAGTCCTGCTAGCCCAACTGAAAGGACGACCAATAAACATAAATATTATACTAGTGTACGCGTTTCTAAACGTTGGAAATAGACGTAAATAAAATTTAGTGTGTTGTGTGTGTGAGTACTTAGCTAAGTGTACTTGGGTGTGTATGAGTACAGTGAGAATTTTACCATAATGCAGTTTAACCATCGATTTCCCGGAATAAATAGTCTGGCACATCTATTAATCTGGACGAAATTTGACCTTATGACAAATATCTCTTTTCCCTGTTTCACATATACAAAGTTCAAGCATTCCAAGGGTCTAACAGTGTTGAAGCTACCATTTGAGTTTTGATCATTGCCAAGAATCTATCAATTCTGAATGCACCTTTTGAGTTTTGATCATTGCCAAGAATCTATCAATTCTGAATGCACCTTTTGAGTTTTGATCATTGCCAAGGGTCTATCAGTTCTGAAGCTACCATTTGAGTTTTGATCCAAACTGAAAAAAAAGAGAAAATTTTCTAAGACATCTCACCCCCCGTCCAGTTTTTTAAAAAAAATCTTGAATCATTTCCCCTTCTTTTTTTTTAAAGTATCAGTCAAATGCTTTTACTGTCATTTTGTTGTTGGATCTAACAGCACTGCCCAGAGGAAACAGTGGCCTTAATTTATGTCATTAACAAAGACTTTCCCCAATGCTGAATAAATAGTGGGAAAGTCTGTTAATATTACCAGAGGGTATAATTGATTTTATACATTTGTTTGAGTGATATTGGTCAACATGTTCAATTGTTTTTGCATAATTTTGCAATTGTCCACTTTTTTTGTTGTTGGTCTGTGTACATAATAAACTCAGCAGGGCTTAAACAGGTGAAGTTCATGTTGTTTAATTATCAGTGGTTGTTAAAGTGTTTGAAATGGCTGTTCTTAACCCGAGTACTGTAATATGTAACATTCAGATGTTATAAACTTGTGTGTGGTCTCCTGTGTTGTTGAATTTAACATAAAGTTTTATCATCTACAGCTGAGCTGCAAACCTATGGCATGCATGCCAAAAATGGCACATGCACATTTTTGGAACATGGAAAAACAAAAATTTCATTTTGAAATACATAGTAAAATTCTTAGTGGCACATGAGGGAGGAGTTTCTGTTTAAAATTATTAGCCAGTATTGACATGTGCCCTCCAAAAAAAAAAAATTGACCTTCCTGTCCTGTCAAGCCAATTTCAAGTTTCAATGAAACTGAGTTTTATGAAAAGTTTAACTACAAACGTAGTGTTAAGTGTACTCTAGTGTAACTGCTTTGCAGATGTACAGACTGTAGTGAAATGTACTTTGGTGTGACTATCTTGCAGATGGACGTTTCTGCGATTAAAGTTTGCTCAGTATAAACATCTAGGTACTTAAACAGGTTATTGTGGGTGGTCTCCAAAATACTGCCTTTACATGAGATTCTGTTCACTACTAACTGTACTACTTTTGCACTCAGGATGAAAGATTTTGTGATTTATGTTAATGTGATACCAAAAACTTAATCTATGTTAATGTGATTCCAAAAACCTAATCTTTATTAATGTGATTCAAAAAACCTAATCTTTGTTATTGTGTTTCCAAAAACCTAATCTTTGTTAATGCAATTCCAAAAGCTTAATCTTTGTGAGTGACAGGTTAATGTGATTCCAGAAACCTAATCTTTGTGAGTGACAGGTTAATGTAATCCCAAAAACCTCATCTTTATTAGTATGATTCCAAAAACCTCATCTTTGTTAATGTGATTCCAAAAACCTAATATATTGTTAATGTGATCCCAAAAACATAATCTTTGTTAATGTGATTCCTAAAGCTTAATCTTGTTAATGTGATTTAAAAAACATAATCTTTGTGAATGACAGGTTAATGTGATCCCAAAAACATAATCTTTGTTAATGACAGGTTAATGCAATCCCAAAAACTTAATCTTTGTTAATGTGATTCCTAAAAACCTAATCTTTGTTAATGACAGGTTAATGTGATCCCAAAAATCTAATCTTTGTTAATGACAGGTTACTGTGATCCCAAAAACCTAATCTTTATGAATGACAGGTTAATGTGATCCCAAAAACCTAATCTTTGTGAGTGACATGTTAATATGATTCAAAACTCAAGTACTAAGAGTGACAAAGGATTTGATGTGATTTAAAACACTCTTGTAACTAAGTGTTACTGTGATTTCAAAAATCTGATCTTAATCTTTGTGAATGACAAGGACGGTTATGATTCTTATCTTATATCTTATATCCTTCCCGTGCCGTTAAACGTCACATAGGGCTCGCAAAGTAGTTCGCCAATTTTTCCTGTCTTCGGCAAGTCTTTCAACCTCATCAAAGGATTTTATGACTGTTAATTTGGCCTCTCTTAATAATGTCCTCTTCAGAGTTTCACGTGGTCTGCCTCTTTTTCTTCAGCCTGTTGTGTTCCACTTGATAGCTTGTTTTGGGATTCTCTGATCATTTCTTCTCATCAAGTGACCAACATATGTCCATCTCCTTTTCCTGATCACCCATGAGACTGGTTGTTGTTCAGTCATCTGTCTTATCTCTTCATTGTTCTTAAATCATTCCACCTGATGCTGAGTATTTTCCTTGGGCATTTGTTTTCAAAAGTCTAATTTCTTTTCTATTTCTTTAGTTGTTTTCCAGCTTTCGCATGCATAAATGAGGGTGGATATTACATTCGAATTGAATAGTCTTAACTTGGTGTTTGTGCTTATAACTTTTGAATTCCATATGTTCTCAAGATTCTTGAAGATTGATGCTGCTTTTGCAATTCTGATCCTAACTTCCTTTCTAGTGTCACCATCCTGATCTATGTAGCTGCCAAGGTATGCAAATTGACTGACTTCTTCAATATCTGTCCCTTCTATGTGTATTTTTCCATTTTGATTGAGGGGAATTTTCATTATTTTTGTTTTGTCCTTGTTAATTTCAAGTCCTATTTTGCTAGCCAGTGAAGACAGGCTATCTGTTTTTTCTTGCATGGAATTCACATTGTTACTGATAAGAGTTATGTCATCAGCAAAATCAAGATCTTCTAGTTGGGTCTCATGTACCCAGTCAATACCTTTGTTACCTGTGCAGCATTTTTTAATTATGAAGTCTACTGTAATTCCAAAAAGTAAAGGAGACAGTATATATCCTTGTTTCACACCTATTTCAATCTGGAACCATTCACTCATCCCTTCTTCTGTCTTGACTGCACAAAAATATCCATTGTAGAAGTCCTTAATGATGCTGACAACTTCAGATGGTTATGATTAGCTAGGGTGAATAAAATAACGAGACATAGCAGCTGAGATTTAAAACTCCGTGTCTTTAGAAGAGGAGATTGTTTATGTGGCAAACTAAAGCTAAGTTGAGACTCTTGTTTATGTGGCAAACCAAAGCTAAGTTGAGACTCTTGTTTATGTGGCAAACTAAAGCTAAGCTGAGACTCTTGTTTATGTGGCAAACTAAAGCTAAGTTGAGACTCTTGTTTATGTGGCAAACCAAAGCTAAGTTGAGACTCTTGTTTATGTGGCAAACCAAAGCTAAGTTGAGACTCTTGTTTATGTGGCAAACCAAAGCTAAGTTGAGACTCTTGTTTATGTGGCAAACCAAAGCTAAGTTGAGACTCTTGACTCAATGTCTCCCCTCAGTTCCCCACATCTTACACACATTTTATTTTAGCCAGGAAAGTTACTGCACCTGCCACAAAAGCTCATAACCAGTACTTTATATCACTATCTTGTGAAACAGCAAATAGGCACACACACGAAATTTACTTCAGCATTCCCTCCCTTAACACAGGTAAAAGGACAAAGCTCTGGAGGACACTAATCAGTGCATGAAAATATATGATCAATACTGCACAACCTGACACAAGTGAAGACAAACAATGATGAAAGCTCTTAAATCTTTTACTGGAGACAGTACATTAAAAAATGACACAGTAAAATACATCTCATTCTTTCTTGTGCAGGGCGGCAGGTAGCACTGAACCTGTTCAGTCAAACGACAGATAACACTGTTAGCAACATCTTTGTTTGTGCCTTCTATGGCAACCATTTACCATTACAGTTTGTTTTTAGGCTAACGGGCTCTTTTATCAATGGTTTACTTTGTTCTACTCAAGAATGTTCTACTTTCATATTTCTGATTCTTCAGTTTACACTTTTTAGATGTATCAAGCAATGAGATGTCCATCTCCTTTTCCTGATCACCCATGAGACTGGTTGTTGTTCAGTCATCTGTCTTATCTCTTCATTGTTCTTAAATCATTCCACTTGATGCTGAGTATTTTCCTTGGGCATTTGTTTTCAAAAGTCTAATTTCTTTTCTATTTCTTTAGTTGTTTTCCAGCTTTCGCATGCATAAATGAGGGTGGATATTACATTCGAATTGAATAGTCTTAACTTGGTGTTTGTGCTTATAACTTTTGAATTCCATATGTTCTCAAGATTCTTGAAGATTGATGCTGCTTTTGCAATTCTGATCCTAACTTCCTTTCTAGTGTCACCATCCTGATCTATGTAGCTGCCAAGGTATGCAAATTGACTGACTTCTTCAATATCTGTCCCTTCTATGTGTATTTTTCCATTTTGATTGAGGGGAATTTTCATTATTTTTGTTTTGTCCTTGTTAATTTCAAGTCCTATTTTGCTAGCCAGTGAAGACAGGCTATCTGTTTTTTCTTGCATGGAATTCACATTGTTACTGATAAGAGTTATGTCATCAGCAAAATCAAGATCTTCTAGTTGGGTCTCATGTACCCAGTCAATACCTTTGTTACCTGTGCAGCATTTTTTAATTATGAAGTCTACTGTAATTCCAAAAAGTAAAGGAGACAGTATATATCCTTGTTTCACACCTATTTCAATCTGGAACCATTCACTCATCCCTTCTTCTGTCTTGACTGCACAAAAATATCCATTGTAGAAGTCCTTAATGATGCTGACAACTTCAGATGGTTATGATTAGCTAGGGTGAATAAAATAACGAGACATAGCAGCTGAGATTTAAAACTCCGTGTCTTTAGAAGAGGAGATTGTTTATGTGGCAAACTAAAGCTAAGTTGAGACTCTTGTTTATGTGGCAAACCAAAGCTAAGTTGAGACTCTTGTTTATGTGGCAAACTAAAGCTAAGCTGAGACTCTTGTTTATGTGGCAAACTAAAGCTAAGTTGAGACTCTTGTTTATGTGGCAAACCAAAGCTAAGTTGAGACTCTTGTTTATGTGGCAAACCAAAGCTAAGTTGAGACTCTTGTTTATGTGGCAAACCAAAGCTAAGTTGAGACTCTTGTTTATGTGGCAAACCAAAGCTAAGTTGAGACTCTTGACTCAATGTCTCCCCTCAGTTCCCCACATCTTACACACATTTTATTTTAGCCAGGAAAGTTACTGCACCTGCCACAAAAGCTCATAACCAGTACTTTATATCACTATCTTGTGAAACAGCAAATAGGCACACACACGAAATTTACTTCAGCATTCCCTCCCTTAACACAGGTAAAAGGACAAAGCTCTGGAGGACACTAATCAGTGCATGAAAATATATGATCAATACTGCACAACCTGACACAAGTGAAGACAAACAATGATGAAAGCTCTTAAATCTTTTACTGGAGACAGTACATTAAAAAATGACACAGTAAAATACATCTCATTCTTTCTTGTGCAGGGCGGCAGGTAGCACTGAACCTGTTCAGTCAAACGACAGATAACACTGTTAGCAACATCTTTGTTTGTGCCTTCTATGGCAACCATTTACCATTACAGTTTGTTTTTAGGCTAACGGGCTCTTTTATCAATGGTTTACTTTGTTCTACTCAAGAATGTTCTAGTTTCATATTTCTGATTCTTCAGTTTACACTTTTTAGATGTATCAAGCAATGAGATGTGCATGTCTTGTTCCATACGTCTACAGGATAAAGATGGCTGCACGTTTCTGTGACAAGAGTTCCAGCCGGACAAAGTTCAGCAGGTTCAGCTTCTTGTTTACTGTGATGCTAGCACAACTGTAGCTTTATTGTGATGCTAACACAACTGTGTGTGATCAGTTGTAACTTTACTGTGATGCTAACACAACTGTAGCTTTATTGTGATGCTAACACAACTGTAGCTTTATTGTGATGCTAACACAACTGTGTGTGATCAGTTGTAACTTTACTGTGATGCTAACACAACTGTAGCTTTATTGTGATGCTAACACAACTGTGTATGATCAGTTGTAACTTTATGCAACTATTTGCTGAAACAGGTGTACCCTATTTGTACTGGTCTCTTAACCACGTTGTCAAATCCGTGAAGATTAATGTGTGTGTGCCTTATTTGTACTGGTCTCTTAACCACATTGTCAATGCTGTGAAGACTAATGATTGCACAAGTGATTACAATGTGTCTGAACTGATTTAACAATGATGCACCTTGAAAATAGAATGTTGTGCTCCCAAATATAAGAGTTAACCTTCTGCACTGTTAGGTTAGCTGCAGGTAGTAATAAATCACAAGCTTAATATCAAACAATCTGCCAGACACAAGAGTAAAGTGACTTCCGGTCGCCCTGCAAAGATCCTACAAAAACGAAACGCTGACAAAGTAACTTCCCCTAAGAATGGCAGCCAAGTTTCTTGCATGCTACACCACAAAAACACTTGTCACCAAAAATAAAGTCATCTTCTAAATGAGAAACTTGAAGATTTCTTACAAAAAAACTTTGGTTACCTGTATATGCAGGTACACGAATACTGCATATTTATTCTATGCCCTAGATTGCTGTAAGAAGTGATAAAACACTACACAGAGAGAAATACATGCAAACTATCACTATGTTCCAGATACACACATTTTATATTACAGTAAGATTAAAAACTGAATTACTAATGAAACAAGATTATGTTAATGATAAGAATCAGTTACTATCAGCTTTGATTACCTAACAACTTATGTAGCAACCTGTTCACTGGTTGCTGCTTTCTGACCAAACAAATTATTCTGATTAACAAATATGCCATCTTTCAACTGCTTCAATAAATGTGACCGATAGCAATTTACTTCCTGCCAAAGCTTGCAAACTTCCAATTAGTAATTCAACATTTCAACAATTTTTTTTTTCAATGTTCCACACAAAATTTTACAAGATTTCATGCAACGGACAGTTATCAAGTAATAAGCCCATTTTAACAAACAATTTGTAATACAAAAACAATATAAAATATATTGTGTATCAAGTACTAGCCTAATCCACGCTCTCCATGCAACTCACTCACTCAGTGAAACAGCAAGATCAAAGATAACAGACTTGACTGAAGCTGCACTGCAGTAAGATGTTGTGAGTGGAATGCTCATTGATGAAGCATTTATCAAAAGCCAAAATGAAGAATAGATAAAAAAAAAACATTTATTTTAAATTGAAAATCATAAGCAATGCTTGCTTTTTTCTCTGAGTGTATAAATAGCTGCATATTTATTCTATGCCCTAGATTGCTGTAAGAAGTGATAAAACACTACACAGAGAGAAATACATGCAAACTATCACTATGTTCCAGATACACACATTTTATATTACAGTAAGATTAAAAACTGAATTACTAATGAAACAAGATTATGTTAATGATAAGAATCAGTTACTATCAGCTTTGATTACCTAACAACTTATGTAGCAACCTGTTCACTGGTTGCTGCTTTCTGACCAAACAAATTATTCTGATTAACAAATATGCCATCTTTCAACTGCTTCAATAAATGTGACCGATAGCAATTTACTTCCTGCCAAAGCTTGCAAACTTCCAATTAGTAATTCAACATTTCAACAATTTTTTTTTTCAATGTTCCACACAAAATTTTACAAGATTTCATGCAACGGACAGTTATCAAGTAATAAGCCCATTTTAACAAACAATTTGTAATACAAAAACAATATAAAATATATTGTGTATCAAGTACTAGCCTAATCCACGCTCTCCATGCAACTCACTCACTCAGTGAAACAGCAAGATCAAAGATAACAGACTTGACTGAAGCTGCACTGCAGTAAGATGTTGTGAGTGGAATGCTCATTGATGAAGCATTTATCAAAAGCCAAAATGAAGAATAGATAAAAAAAAAACATTTATTTTAAATTGAAAATCATAAGCAATGCTTGCTTTTTTCTCTGAGTGTATAAATAGCTGCTTGTTTTTTTTTTTTTTGCTTGTTTTTTTTTTAAAGAAACCTTTCTGAATTGATCATAAATCAAACAAGACGTAACAATCAGTTAACATAAACAATGTAACAAACTCTACACTGAGTCTTGGCAATAAAAAACAGTGGATCAAGTTGATCTGGTCACATATGAACAAACTCTCAGTAAGTCAATCTTGTCTGTCAGACACAGCATTATCATCAATCCTTGACTAAACAGAAGTTCAAACTTTTGTCTGCTGTCAACATGATTTTTGTTAGGTCATTTATCATTCTGATACTTACGGGGGAAAAAAGTCAATTCCTTTTGTATACTTTATATCTTCAGGCCTTTCTACAACACCTCATATGTTGTCTGTGCTTGTATATGGCACCTCATATGCTGTCTGTGTTTGAATATGACACCTCATATGCTGTCTGTGTTTGTATATGACAACTCATATGCTGTCTGTGTTTGGATATGACACCTCATATGCTGTCTGTTTGGATATGACACCTCATATGAAACCTCATATGCTGTCTGTGTTTGTATATGACACTTCATACGCTATCTGTGCTTGAATATAAACTTCCTACATTCCAACACAGACACCAGGACATAATCAACTGATAAGCATATACTGGTTAAAAGCTAATAATAATCTCAGTGTAGCTGAAAACTTGTGGCACTTACAGCTGAAACTGTAGCAAACATATCAAAACAGGTTCTGGCTATGACAGCTTTAATCCCCAGAATGGGCCCCCCCCATACCATCTGTTAAGATGAAATGGCTGACCTCTACTCCGCTGAATGGGACATTTCCATCTGGCTCAAGTAATCTCTACTTTGTAGTCAAGTCACTCTAATAACTGTTCAGTCACCCAGGCACTGTTACTTTCCCTCCGAAGGATATTACTTGTATTCTGTATTATTACTAACATGGAAATCACTACCAGCTAACAGAATTTTTTTACAAGTAGCCAACATCAAAATCATCCCTTTAACCGCTAACAGAATGTATTATAACCAACCCTTACTACAACTGGAAACTGCTGTTGTAACTCAACATATATTAATAAAACATGCTATAAACATAGAGTATTCCGCAACCAAACAAGGTGAAAATGGGAAGCACCATTTTAATGAAAACACAAACAAGCTGTTGCATTCTATTATTAGACCATTTCACGTAACTGAGATTATTATGTGTATATAAAAAAAACTGGATGACAATTATGTACAAAAACACAGTCTGTTTATTTGTCAAAACTTTGACAGAAAATTAAAATCATTTACTCTGTTGATAAGAAGGACATAATGAACTTCAAGGAGAGAAAAAAACCTTGTTTAAAGAATACTGTCTAACCAAGATTTCATTTCAATGACATTTTTACACAAAAAAAAACTTTATTTCCTGCACAATTTTCTGCATGATGCCGTCAGAATACTGGACGCTGCATTTAACCATGCCTTTGGATTCTGCCATTTCAACCAAACAAAATCTTTTCAGGATATTTATACTGAAACAAGCAAATCTTTCAGATCATGAACCACACTGTAACTACTAATGTTATGACTGCCTAGGATGAACAAAATACAGTAACATGTCCTTCTGCTTGCACTCCTTGAGCTTATCAGATATACTGAGCTGGTATGTGATCGATGACAGCACCTCAGAAATTTCCAAGTTTTAAACCGCTTATTACTTCTGAGTCAATCTCTGTTTATGCTTACTGCCAGGAGAAACATGTGCCTGATCTCTGTATCTATAAACTCAAACTGTTCTTAGACATTCCTGTACACGAGTGACGCTGTTGGCAGCGGATGGCGGCAGTTCAAGTCCAACCACAGGCACACCTGTCAACCGTCACCCGGCTGTAAAAATAGGTACCTGGCTCCTGCTGATGTTGGGGAATGAAATGAAGCCAGGTACGGTGCTAACTTCATCAACCTCTAGCTGCTGACAAGTTAAGGGTGCCAACACCATATCCCTAAGCTCCCTTGATAAAGCTGTTTACTTCTAATGTATGAGTAGAGGAGATGAATACAAACAATATCAACATTTTATTTTATTATTTCTCTGCCCACTTCTAGATATGGCCACATAAAAACAAAAACAAAAAAAAAGATAGTGTCACGCGATAAAACATTGCACACAACCCAATAATTTTGTAAAAACTCAATGGCAAAATGGGCCACACTATCTCAAGCTAACATTTGATATTTGACTAGTTAAAACTCGCTGAAATAAGACTGCATGCAGTAACAGAACACGACAGACCAGATTTGTAGGAAGTTTTGAGAAGAGGCAAACTGGAACACCTAGTGACAACAGGAAAACTGGAGGGACAAAGAGACAGATGAAGAAAAACAAGATACCTGATGGGCTAAAAGAGTGGCACAGAGCACAGCTCAACACACACCTGACAGAAAGAGCAAAGGATGGTTGTAGAAATGAATGGTGAGCAACAAGAAAACTGGAGGGACAAAGAGACAGATGAAGACAAACAAGATGCCTGATGGGCTAAAAGAGTGGCACAGAGCACAGCTCAACACACACCTGACAGAAAGAGCAAAGGATGGTTGTAGAAATGAATGATGAGCAACACTTGACTGGCATGGAGCAGAGAGAGACAGCAAACTCATCTCAGGCTGAAGAGACAGTCACATGGGTGACAAGCTCACATAAGAACAAGTAAAATAAAGATGAGATTACAGCCTCACATAGCATGGCCCATTACAGATAAATCCTAATAAGCATAAGAGTAGAACAATGGTAAGTAAACAGCCACAGGACAGACAGAATGCTGTCTGTTTGGATATGACAACTCATATGCTGTCTGTGTTTGAATATGACACCTCATATGCTGTCTGTGTTTGAATATGACAACTCATATGCTGCCTGTGTTTGGATATGACACCTCATATGCTGTCTGTGTTTGAATATGACACCTCATATGAAACCTCATATGCTGTCTGTGTTTGTATATGACACTTCATACGCTATCTGTGCTTGAATATAAACTTCCTACATTCCAACACAGACACCAGGACATAATCAACTGATAAGCATATACTGGTTAAAAGCTAATAATAATCTCAGTGTAGCTGAAAACTTGTGGCACTTACAGCTGAAACTGTAGCAAACATATCAAAACAGGTTCTGGCTATGACAGCTTTAACCCCCAGAATGGGCCCCCCCATACAATCTGTTAAGGTGAAATGGCTGACCTCTACTCCGCTGAATGGGACATTTCCATCTGGCTCAAGTAATCTCTACTTTGTAGTCAAGTCACTCTAATAACTGTTCAGTCACCCAGGCACTGTTACTTTCCCTCCGAAGGATATTACTTGTATTCTGTATTATTACTAACATGGAAATCACTACCAGCTAACAGAATTTTTTTACAAGTAGCCAACATCAAAATCATCCCTTTAACCGCTAACAGAATGTATTATAACCAACCCTTACTACAACTGGAAACTGCTGTTGTAACTCAACATATATTAATAAAACATGCTATAAACATAGAGTATTCCGCAACCAAACAAGGTGAAAATGGGAAGCACCATTTTAATGAAAACACAAACAAGCTGTTGCATTCTATTATTAGACCATTTCACGTAACTGAGATTATTATGTGTATATAAAAAAAACTGGATGACAATTATGTACAAAAACACAGTCTGTTTATTTGTCAAAACTTTGACAGAAAATTAAAATCATTTACTCTGTTGATAAGAAGGACATAATGAACTTCAAGGAGAGAAAAAAACCTTGTTTAAAGAATACTGTCTAACCAAGATTTCATTTCAATGACATTTTTACACAAAAAAAAACTTTATTTCCTGCACAATTTTCTGCATGATGCCGTCAGAATACTGGACGCTGCATTTAACCATGCCTTTGGATTCTGCCATTTCAACCAAACAAAATCTTTTCAGGATATTTATACTGAAACAAGCAAATCTTTCAGATCATGAACCACACTGTAACTACTAATGTTATGACTGCCTAGGATGAACAAAATACAGTAACATGTCCTTCTGCTTGCACTCCTTGAGCTTATCAGATATACTGAGCTGGTATGTGATCGATGACAGCACCTCAGAAATTTCCAAGTTTTAAACCGCTTATTACTTCTGAGTCAATCTCTGTTTATGCTTACTGCCAGGAGAAACATGTGCCTGATCTCTGTATCTATAAACTCAAACTGTTCTTAGACATTCCTGTACACGAGTGACGCTGTTGGCAGTGGATGGCGGCAGTTCAAGTCCAACCACAGGCACACCTGTCAACCGTCACCCGGCTGTAAAAATAGGTACCTGGCTCCTGCTGATGTTGGGGAATGAAATGAAGCCAGGTACGGTGCTAACTTCATCAACCTCTAGCTGCTGACAAGTTAAGGGTGCCAACACCATATCCCTAAGGTCCCTTTATGGCATGATAAAGCTGTTTATTTCTAATGTATGAGTAAAGGAGATGAATACAAACAATATCAACATTTTATTTTATTATTTCTCTGCCCACTTCTAGATATGGCCACATAAAAACAAAACAAAAAAAAAGATAGTGTCACGCGATAAAACATTGCACACAACCCAATAATTTTGTAAAAACTCAATGGCAAAATGGGCCACACTATCTCAAGCTAACATTTGATATTTGACTAGTTAAAACTCGCTGAAATAAGACTGCATGCAGTAACAGAACACGACAGACCAGATTTGTAGGAAGTTTTGAGAAGAGGCAAACTGGAACACCTAGTGACAACAGGAAAACTGGAGGGACAAAGAGACAGATGAAGACAAACAAGATGCCTGATGGGCTAAAAGAGTGGCACAGAGCACAGCTCAACACACACCTGACAGAAAGAGCAAAGGATGGTTGTAGAAATGAATGATGAGCAACACTTGACTGGCATGGAGCAGAGAGAGACAGCAAACTCATCTCAGGCTGAAGAGACAGTCACATGGGTGACAAGCTCACATAAGAACAAGTAAAATAAAGATGAGATTACAGCCTCACATAGCATGGCCCATTACAGATAAATCCTAATAAGCATAAGAGTAGAACAATGGTAAGTAAACAGCCACAGGACAGACAGAACAATGTACAGCACAAGCTTTCAAGACTGGAGACCCACAGGACAGACAGAACAATGTACAGCACAAGCTTTCAGGACTGGAGACCCACAGGACAGACAGAACAATGTACAGCACAAGCTTTCAGGACTGGAGACCCACAGGACAGCACAAGCTTTCAGGACTGGAGACCCACAGGACAGCACAAGCTTTCAGGACTGGAGACAAAGGTCCTGGTTAGCTATGTCAACAATATGAGAAAACTGGGGCCCACCTGATCTCCTGTAACAGATGTTGAATGAAGAAGAACACTATCAATGAAGAAAAGGGTGAGAAAGTTCAGATGTGTTGGTTACACAGACTACACATATCAAATGAAGAATTACACCAGATTACACAGAGATCTCAAGTGAAGAATGAAGTCAGATTACACATGAGAGATCTCAACTGAAGAATGAAGTCAGATTACACATAAGAGATCTCAACTGAAGAATGAAGTCAGATTACACATGAGAGATCTCAACTGAAGAATGAAGTCAGATTACACATGAGAGATCTCAACTGAAGAATGAAGTCAGATTACACATGAGAGATCTCAACTGAAGAATGAAGTCAGATTACACACGAGAGATCTCAATTGAAGAATGAAGTCATAATTTATTTTTTAAATCTGGTCACCTACATTCTCAAACAAAAATAATTAACAAAACAGATTTCTACCAGTAAACTACTTTCTCATATGAAAACAATGAAAAATGACAGACTTCTTGGACACATCACCTTAAGGTGTCAGACTGCTTTCATACATGTAGATGAGATGAAGTATACCTAACCGTGTCTGACTTTGCGAACTAAACAGATAATGATGTCATGTAAGCACACATCCAAAGCAAACTGCTGTGACAATGATTAAAAACTTAGCAAACAACAATAAGTGTACCAACATGGAAAACATGCATGCAAAACAGCAAACTAGACACCTGGCCTAGCAAATATCAAAACTGATCAAGGTTTACTCTGAACCACAGTACAACACAGGTACAAATTTGTACAGTTTGATATAAATGTGGTGACATTTCATTGACTGATATGAATCTTTTGATATTGTGGCTATTTTGCTGTGTAAAGTAATGGATTCAAAGATGAGAACACAGAGCCCAGATTTTGATGATTCAACTATTTTATCAAACAATGTTACAGAAAATCATAGTCGTCAAGACGGACCAGCTATGATTCTTACAAGTAACAAATAAAAAAAAATCTGGTATGTGCTGACCATGTCTTTCTGGGTTAGCTACATCTAAAGCAGCAGCAGCAGACAGACTGGTAACAAACAAGGCCTGATGGAGCCAGGAAGAATACACTGTAACTGTAACAAGCTGTCTCTGTTGCTATGACACAGCTGCGAGTAAAAGTTGGTTAAATCACATAAATATGTCATCTGAACAACACAAGAGTTCTCGTCTATCAACACAGAACCTGCGTCACTAGTTTTTATGTTCTGGGGGGGGGGGGGGGAAATATGTTAAGGAGATTCTGCCACTCACAGACAAAAAATCTGGAATAGTAATACTGTAAAGTCTCTGTTAACAAATGTGTTTTTTGTTTTCTGCACCCCCTTAATTCAATGTAGAAATGATCAACACTCTGAGCATGAGATACCACAAAATAAGGAATAACTAATCTGTTCCAACCTGCTGTAATACTGTTCTGATGGGATCTCACTGGATCTACAGTATGAGCCACCTGGATCAAACAGCTATATCACACTGATCAGTACAAACAGCTATATCACACTGATCAGTACAAACAGCTATATCAAACTGATCAGTACAAACAGCTATATCAAACTGATCAGTACAAATAACTATACCACACTGATCAGTACAAACAGCTATATCAAACTGATCAGTACAAATAACTATACCACACTGATCAGTACAAACAGCTATACCACACTGATCAGTACAAATAACTATACCACACTGATCAGTACAAATAACTATACCACACTGATCAGTACAAATAACTATACCACACTGATCAGTACAAATAACTATACCACACTGATCAGTACAAATAACTATACCACACTGATCAGTACAAACAGCTATATCAAACTGATCAGTACAAATAACTATACCACACTGATCAGTACAAACAGCTATATCAAACTGATCAGTACAAATAACTATACCACACTGATCAGTACAAACA